>JAQFVV010006370.1:1645000-2245000 GCA_028023455.1 Epiperipatus broadwayi | reverse complement strand
TAACAATTGCATTTGGTATTAATGGATGTAATTTATTTATTCAAAAAGTTAATAGAATGAAATAATAGATATTCAAATTCCATATTTTAAATTTAAAACAAAATTAGGCTTAATTACCATTAAACAAAAAAATCTAATTTATTATTAAAATTAAACATTAAAGTTACTGTTATTAAAATTTTAAAAAAAATTTTTTTACCAGAATTGATAACAAGCAATTCTTATTACCCAGTAGAAATTGCTTCTGCTTTGCTATACCAAACTTTTTACAACTTGTCTTCTTAAAAATAAAATATTTTCAAGTAAAATATAATTGTAGTCATGTAGTTTTGGTTTAAAATAAGTATTTTACAAAATGTTGCATAAATAACTTTTAATATGTAAACAAATTATCAAAAATTATAATAATTTTCAAAATATAAAAATTTGTCAATTTCAGCTGAGATGAAACTCTCCCCCAATCAAAAATTGTGACTTTTATTTAGATAAAAAGAGAACAAGTCTGACATTTTTGTTATGCAAATTTGATATTCTAATTTCTTAAAGTTTCTTCTGATGCTGACATCTTCAGATTTTTATCAATTAATAATTTTAAAATGATTTCCACAATAAAATGAAACTGTGAACAGTAGTAACCTAAGGTTGTAAAGAGACTCAAAGTAACAAGGAAAATATATAGCATTCACAGTATCGTTCTAATGCCCAACTATGCCAAAATAATAACTAGAATGATTGGTGTAGTTATAAGCACATGCAGAATTTTTTTTTTTTGCAGTTGCTTTTTTTAAAAGTTTTATGTATGATACATATTGGCATATCTTTTAATGTATGCAATGCCATAAGTGACATATCTAAAAAAAGTCTTAAAATACTTTTTATTAAATAAGAAAAAAGTATTGCTTTAATAAGGAAAAAGAAAAAATAAGGTCATTTTTAAAAAATCAGCTGTATGTTTCAAAATAATGAATCATTCATCAAAAAATTTTAAAAAGTAGATTTGTTCAATTGTTTCTTGTGCCTTGAAATAGTGAAAGTTGTAATGGACAATTGTTTTGGTTAAAATGGAAAAAGCCTTAAATCAATGTTTAAATAATATGATCATAAAACATTATGTTTAATAATCTTGTATTACTTTAGAAAGCCATAAGTTTCTATGAAGAATTTAGCCAAGAATTTGGTTCACACATTTCCAAGTCTCTGAAAATAGAGAATGGTTGTATAGATTCTAAAACTATTATACTCTTAAATATTAAATTAATTAATGAAGTTGCATTTGCCAAATATGAAGTTGATACTATATTTTCATTAGAATTTTAAACAAATATTTAAAAAAAATGTCCAGAACTGATATTTTTGATGAAACCGAGTTGTGAGTAACAGAATACAAACACAGTATCATAAATATATATATATGTCAATGTGTTTTCTCAATTTATTATTAATATGATTATAATCTTAATTTATATAAGCATACTATACTCATAAAGCAAATGTTACTTACACACATGCATGATGTAAAGAACTATATTTTACTCTTACAGTGCTATAAACTATACATATTGTATTATAATCAACATTTGCCATAACAATGTGAACTATTATGCTCTTATATATCTTGTATATTATATTGAGGGAGATTTTGAACAAAATAGTGTACTTTGGAGTTCCACATTACTAATAATGTTATAAATCAAGAATTTGATTAGTATGAAACTTTGCATGCTCTGAAATTTTGGTCATTGAATAATAGGTTTTATTTTTGTTGTTGTTGTTGTTGTTATTATTATTATTATTATTATTATTATTTTTATTATTATTATTATTATTATTATATCCAATGTCCCAACTCCTCACTGAAGAGACCCATAGGTCGAAACCGGTCTGGGGATAGGGACCATGATTTGAATGCCTTCTCTTGTAGTAGCATTTATCATAAATAAAAAAAAAAAAGCTTGTTTAGAGCTATAAGCACGCTCTTAACTTTACATATTAGTAAGTGCAAGCTATATATAAGTCATGTGACTTCTGACTTGTTACTATTACTATTATTATTATTATTATTATTATTATTATTATTATTATTATTATTATTATTATTATTATTATTGTTTTCTATGAATCTAATACTCTGTACTCAAATCATGTTCATCTATTAATATTTTAAAAAAATAATTATTTGTTTACCATTTTGGTACAACTATTTTATTACATATGTATATATGTGTAAAAGTCTAACGGAATAGAATCACTACATCCACCTGACTGTGTGTTCAAATTTGTCTAAAAAAAATTAAGACTTTTTTTCAAGTTTCGTGAATTCTTAATCCTTTAATGATTTTATGTGAATCTAATAAAGAGGTCTTTATTCTAAACTTAAATATTTAAATATATACAATGGTCAAATAAGAAATTATTTGTCCACAATGTTGTTATAGATATTTACTTAATATAATAATCAATCTAAATAAAATTGCAACAAACAACCAATTATATTTACAATTATTTAATTATCAATCCGGCTTTCATCTCTAATTGAGACCATTTCAAGATATAAAGTTTTATACATCACATGACCTATCAATTACATTTACTCCACCTATTGGACATTATACTGCCTTCAACAATACAATTGATATTATACGTATAAACATATAAATAAATGGTAAATAATAACATAGCTCAAACCACGGCACATGCGCTTTACAGATGGAACATTGTTTAAACTGAATACTCTCCTTAAGACTATATAAATACCTATACCTATGTTGTTTTATTTTTTACTACATATAAGTATTCATATATGTTTATTATTTTTTATTTCACCACAGCTGTATTACTTACTCTAAGCTTCAACATTTTTTTTTCCATGTGTCATAGCATCGGTTGGGAAGCGAACCCGCTAACCCGGGACAACTGCTTGTAAGGAAGCTGTGCTGACCACTTGACCAAAATAAGCTTCAACAATTGACAGGTGAAGATGCTAGTTTATAATAAATCTCTATTCCATACTGTCCTATTCAATAGCCCCAGATAAGTTTCATTCTTATGCTTTGGATCTTGGATAGGAGCATACTGGATAGGGATTTATTTAAGCACTATTACCTACATCTGGCAATTAATAAAGCTTATATAAGTGGCATAGCAGTGGTGAAAGACTTTATGAAACAACATTAAGTAAATTGAAGTGATGTCATAGAAGTCATGTGATATTTTGTATTTTTAAACTATTCTTGATTATAGGATAAACGGGTCTAGCATTTAAAAATTTAAGACATCATAATATATAGAAACTGAGCTGGTTGCAGTTGTATATGATTGTACAGGCACGTTAGTTTAGATTACCAACATTTATATGATTTTTAAATTGATGTGATAGCTTGATAGTGAAGCGGAAAAATAAATTATTGCTGACAGAGGAAAGGCGCATTAAATGTTAAAGCCCCAAACACTGGTTCAAAATCCATTGCTTTTTACTGATGAAACCGTAAGTTGAAACTAATTAGGGGATATTAAGTAGACCAGTACTGGATAAAGATTATTTATTAAGCACTATTATCTGCATCTGTCAATTATTTAAAGGTTAGTAAGTGGCATAAGTGTGGGGAAAAAATGTGTGCTGTTGAAACAACATTGAGTAGGCTGGAGTCTTGTGAAGAAGTTGTATTGATTTTCATTTTCTGGCAAATGTTTTTGATACTCAAAGAAGTATGGAGAGATGCATGTTGGGAGTAACAAGAAGAGATCGAAAATGCAATATATGGGTAAGAGAACAGACAGGAGTTACTGACCTCATTGAAAAAATTAAAAGACTGAAGTGGAGTTGGGCTGTACATATCGCTAGAAGAGATGATAATAGATGGACAACTGAAATCTTAAACTGGATTCCAAGAGATTGTAAAAGACCCAGAAAAAGACCACATGTGAGATGGATGAATGAAATAAGAAAGTGTGCAGGGGTGATGTGGAGAAGAGAAGCTAAAGATCAGAGGAGATGGATTGAACTTGGAGAGACCTTCATCCTGCAGTGGATTGATAATGGTTGATGATGATGATGATATATTCATGAAGCAAGCATTAAGAAGTATGCTGATAAAAACGAATATAGATAGAGTTGTTTCTATAAATGAAAGTTTAACAATATTAAAAAATGTTTTTGATTTGTATTGGTTGGTGAACAAAAATAATTCTCTAAATATAAAAATGCTAGTCCCAATAAGGACTTGTGTTGTAGTGATTGGATATTTTATCATTTAAAGGTAAATAAATATTTAGTTGCTATTAATTGAAGAATAAAGATATCATATATCAGATAAATATTAGTAATAAATATAATATTAATATAATTTAATGCAGCCTTATTGAGTGAGTGGTAATAAAATTTATTAAAGAAGATTCCCACCTATTATGTTAACTTATGGATTATTTTTTTCTAGAATTCCAATTTTAATATATCAGCATGTCAAAAAGATAGAAAATATAATAATTTGTAAAATAAGATGCATTGTTGTTAGTAAATGTCATATAGAACTTGTAATATAGAAACTGATCGAAGAACAATTTGTGCCACATCTGTTGTGTTTTGCTGGAATTACATACATAATCACAGACTCGTAAATATAAACGAATTTATATATAAACATGTGTAAATATGTTTTATAATATATATTTATTATTGAAATATGAATACAAATATACATTCGTATTTACAATATCCTTACAATGGCTACATCTACTACTGTTAGTGAGGTATGGCTCTTAGTTCTGGGTTGAGTTATAGAAGAATGAAGTGCAAATACCCTTGTAGATTTCCCTACCATTTTCAGCTATATGTTGGCAACCTGTCTCATAAATAGGTACAATGACATTTCCAGCTGTACTATAACAGCATTCCACATGCCATTTTTTGCGTCTAGCAGCTTCCAGTCCTGAGAGTGACTTGCCTCACTGCATCAACTATTTATCTTTGATAGTTATTGTCTGAAGAATATGAATTCTGTCTTTCAGGTTTGACAATAGTTTTCTATATCTGCAGCTCAGATTTGACAGTAGTTCTCTGAAGAAAATATATGGAGAACAACTTCTGTCTTTCAGCTTTGTGACAATAGTTCTCTGGAGAACATATATACTGCAGTTCAGGATTGTCCAGTAGTTTTCTGTGAGTGTGTGTTCGGACCATTCAGCTATGTGACCATTGTTGGGAAGATGAGGATTCTATTTTTCAGCTTTGTGACAGTAGATCTCTGAATCTCTCTTCAAAAAGACTATTTATTGCCAGATCTACATCCTTAATAGAAATGTTTGGATTCATAGAGCATCATCGCCTATTGAATTTTTATTCATCCTTCTGTGTTATTATCATATATATAACTAAAAAAATATTTTTAATATTTTTCTTGTGTCATAACTCTCGCCTTGCCTTCAAATAATGGACTACTCCAGATTCCATTTTAATTAGATCGGATTGAGCGTTCATTGCAATGAACCTATGCGGATACATATAAATAACACAGAAGGGTGAATAAAAATTCAAATAGTTGTTACATTATTGACTTTCTGTAATTCTGTCTGTTAGTTCACAATGAGAAAATAAATTCTTAAATATATATAAATTGAAACAGAATGAGTGAGATAACATTTTCATATGCAAGTTTGCGATTCAGTATGGAACTTCTTTGAAAATGTATTGAATCGTAATATGTGGTGGCATGTATACAAATTTCTATATTTTTCTTCTTGTTACCATGTTTTAAGTATTGCAGACCAGTTTAAAAGAATATCTAGATAAAGATTAAAATGACTTATCGTTAAATATGTACTCTGCACACTTACATACATGTACATCACACATGCACACTTTTGTTATATTAAATTTTATGATGTCTATCACAAGAAAAAAAAATTCCCATTTTTAATTGACTTTTTTTTCCACCTTTTTAATTATAATTTCTCAATTGTAAATACATTTATTTCCGGTATTTATTTTCTTTGAAGATTTATTATAAAGTAGTTGTATTGTATTATTGAAATATTTCTTTTTTAGGTGTTGAATATTTTTTTTAAGTGTGCAATAATTGCAAAGTCTCTATTCACAAATTTTATTTATATATACTTTTTACCAAAAAAAAATTTTTTTAATCTTTGGAACTAATATTTGTTTAATATAAATTCATTGTTTATTAATTTGCTTACATACCTATAACATGAAATGTGCAGTTTGAAAAAGATTTGTGTTTAATAGTAAAAAACTAATTAACTGAGTTTAAAAAATAAGACTTAATAAAATCTTTTTTTAGTTTTTTTAATAATTCTCTTAAAGTGACGCTTAGTAAACGTAAAATTATTTTAGTCTTTATTAATGGTGACACGCGCGCACACTTTTTTTTTTGTTGTAAAAGTTTTATTACGCTTATCGTAAAAAAAAAAAAAAACCACACACACATTTTTAATAGGGTTTTTTTCTTCACCTTTTTAATTATGATTTCTCAATTGTAAAAATATTTATTTCCTGTTTTTAGTTTTTTTTTTTTTTTGAAGGTTTATTATTAAGTAGTACATAATAAGTTGTATTGTATTATTAGAATATTTTTTTTAGTCGTTGAACATTTTTTTTAAGAACGCGATAATTGCAAAACTATTTACTATTTATTTTTTTAAAAAACATCAATTATTTTAATTTTTAAAACTAGTATTTCTTTAGCTTTTAAATATAAATTCATTGTTTATTAATCTATCTACGTACTTATAGCGTGTAATGGCAATTTTGAAAAATGTTTTTATTTAATAATTATAAACTAATTACATAAAAAAGATAAAACCGCCTTAAAGTGTCTGCTACAAAACGTAAACCTATTTTAGCTTTTATTAAGGCTGACTAATATATAAAAGTTAAATTAAGAAGAATAAAGTTAGAAAAAATATTAATTAAACAAATAATTGTTCTAGTTTATTATTGGGAATCCCATAAAAAATTCGAGCCGTGATAATGTCAAAGCAGAGTGGAGATCCATGAATTTTAAGTTACAAAGTCCACCTAAGCATCACTGTGGTGTACAATAAAAACTGATGTTTTTGAACCATGGTTCTAGCAAAGAGTCATAAGAATACTATGGACGGCAAGAAATAGATTTTTTTTTAACAAAGTTATATACCAAATGTCTAAATAATAAAGATGTATCAGATGATTGGAAGAATGCAGTAATAATATTAATATTTAAAAAAGATGATAAAGAAGATATTAGAAAATTCAGACCTATCAGTCTTTTATCAGTTTTATACAAAATTTTTACTAAGATAATTACAACTCGTCTACAGAAAACACTGGATTTCCACCAACCAAGAGAACAAGCTGGATTTAAAAGTGGTTTTGGTACAGTAGATCATATCCAGGTATTGAGAGAAATTATAAAAAGGACAAATGAATATGAGTTGCCATTATGCTTAGGATTTGTAGACTATGAAAAGGCATTTGATTCCATAAACATTTCTTCAGTGATTAAAGCATTGGATCATCAAGGTGTAGATCCAGGATATTGTCATATTTTAAAGAATATTTATAAAAATGCAACAGCAACAATTAGATTACATAATGATAGTAGGAAAGTCAACATTGAAAAGAGTGTAAGACAGGGTGACTCCATATCTCCAAAACTTTTTACAGCAGTGTGGCAAGAAATATTTTGTGGATTAAAATGGGAAGCTAAAGGAGTGAAAGTAAATGGAGATTATTTAAGTTATTTAGATTTTGCAGATGATGTAGTTGTTTTTGCAAATAATGCTTTAGAGCTACAGGAAATGTTGCAGGAGTTATCAGATGAAAGTAGGACTAAAGATAAATGTTAAAAATACTAAAGTAATGTTAATACATTTTCTCAAAATATGAAAATAAAGATTGATTATGATGAGTTAGAAGAAGTTAACAGTTACAAATACCTTGGTCAGATTATTAATACAGATGGAAATATAATGGATGAAATTAATCATAGAATTAAACTTGGTTGAAGTGCTTTTGGTAGAAATAACTTGATACTAAAAGGAAATATGCCTATGTGTTTGAAAAGGAAGGTTTTTAATAAATGTGTTTTGCCAGTTCTTACTTTTGGATCTGAGACTTGGACACTTAATAGAAAAGTAATACAGAAATTTCAGACCACTCAAAGAAGTATGGAGAGATGCATATTGGGAGTAACAAGAAGAGATCGAAAATGCAATGTATGGCTAAGAGAACAAACAGGTGTTACTGACCTCATTGAAAAAAATTAAAAGACTGAAGTGGAGTTAAGCTGGACATATTGCTAGAAGAGATAATAATAGATGGACAATTGAAATTTTAAACTGGATTCCAAGAGATTGTAAAAAACCCAGAAAGAGACCACATGTGAGATGGATGGATGAAATAAGACAGGGTCCAGGGATGATGTGGAGAAGCTAAAGATAGGGAAATATGGATTGAACTTGGAGAGACCTTCATCTTGCAGTGGATTGATAATGGTTGATGATGATGATTATCATGGCTCCACTTACCTTCAGGTAATGGACTTACCCAGTTATAGTTGTATATTGATTGGATTCACCATTCATTGATACAGATCCATGAATATATATGTAATGGGTGAAGATGCTTTGTAAATCTCATTGCCCCAATTAAGGAAGAAGATCTGGCTATAAATTGACAGCACATTTGGAGATAGAGTCAGGCAATGACGGATATTACATTGGTTATCCCATATTTGATTCCAAAAGCAAAGAGGCACATTCACGTCAAATCTGGAGCTTCTAAATGCTAAACTTGACGCGAGATAAGCTGCCTTAATACAAGTACAATTGAAAAGGCTAGGCATAACTAGTAAAACACCTGAAGTCCCTTGCTTCAACAGATTTTTGACTAACAACATGTTATACCTAACGTCAGTTGCTCATACATAGATATATATTTTAAGTTTTAATAAAATATGTAACCTTATTGTGTGGGTCTGTGTTTATTATGATCGCATATAAACGCAACGTATATTAGATATTTAATCAAATTAAACTTGAAGTCTTTTTTGAAATACACATTATGAATCTCTATAATTCATTTTAAAAATAGAGAATAGCTAGCTCTGAAGAGGATTTACTACGTTATCAGTTAATATATCATTGAGAAACTGGAAAAAAAAACAAAAAAATTTATTATTTCAGAGAAATGCTATTAATAGATCACCGGGAGTCAATAAAGAATTAATGATAATTAATAATTGTAATCATTAAACATTTATTAACATTACAACTAGTAAATATTATTTATTCAATTATTCTAATAAACATTTGCATATATTTATTATTATGATTTTTTTTGTTTTTTTTCTGCGCATCTCATTGTTGGAATTTTTTGCTTTTCACAACCAACTTTTAAATCCAGTAATCCGACAAATATTTATTCATTAATGAATCTATCACTTGAAAACAGCAATATAACATTAGCATTTTTTTAAAATAATAATAAAAAAAACTACATTTGTTTAAAATTCAATTCCTCATTGACGTGTTTTTTAAACTTTTTCGACATTTTTGTCACATTCAACTATTAAAAATGCAACATCACATGTTTTCCTGCATCTAATAACAATATATTCTGTACATACTTTTTTGCATAATATTATTTAATAAAATATTGAAATATTTTGATATTTTTTTTTGTTTTGAATCAGATCTTGCCAACTTGTAGTTCTCCACCACAACATCATTTTTTATGGCCGAGTAAACCAGTTGATTTTTATACACTAATCACATTAGAAGAAAATCAATCATGATATCCCTATATAATAAAAACAACAACAACGTAATATCTGAATGATGGTACTTACTGAAACATGTTAGTGTATTATTCTAATATACTCATCTCGCATATGTATATAACTTTTTTTTGTTTATATATATGTGTGTTCAACGTTACAAACCAAATGCGTCAAGCGTTGGTGGTCGAGAGGTCTTTACAACTTCTTTACAAGTAGTTGTCCCGGGTTAGCGGGTTAGCTTCCCGACCGATGCTTTGACACATGAGAAAAAAAAAATTAAAACGTAGTAGAAGTATCGATCGTAGAATTTCATAAACCAGAGTCTGCGCACTACGCTAAACCGTAGTCTGTAGATATGTAGAAAGTAAATTTTTAAAAAAAATTTTTTTACAAGATTTTTGTTTGTGATTTAAAAAAGAAAAGTTGTGTTTTATTAAGATTAAGCTGAAGATCAATTTGGGCTGACCAAATTTTCTTTAAATAAACCTTTCCACCTTAAATTACGAAGATTATCATCTATTGTGCCTTTTGGGATCGGTAAGACTCTGGCTCTCGCCATTAGCGGGTTTTTTTTTTTTAAAGATTATCATTGCTGAACATTTTCAAGATATTTAAAAACATTTTAAATATCTTGAAAATGAGCATTCCATCATCAGATTTTCAATTGGATGGACAGTTGAAGAGTTGGAGTGAGGAGTAAATTGAAGCCTGTCCATTAAAGTATGACGATTGGCTATCTTAATATATATATCTGAGCACTTATACCATGTATGTGTAGAGATGATCATCTGGACCAACTGATGATTGCTGGTTTAACATGAAATACGGATATTGGTGATTATTTATCTTTTCAGCATATATGTGTTCAAGTGTATCAGTGTTATGAGATAGTGTGGAGAGTGGTGGGTCATGTGAAAGTCTGTGCTCATATACCCTATATATTAAAAACATTTTAAAAACGCAATATTTAAAAAAGTATTCATACACTATAGAAAAGATATGTTAGCAGTGTTTTTTTTTTTTTAAAAAAAAATGAAATCCCCCCCCCCCCATCTTTTGAAAGCATTATTTACATGTAGATAAAAAAAAAAAATTAGAAATGCCATTTTTATCACCACTTTTGTCAAATTATTTTTTTCTTCGAAGTGGTATATTTATTCTTTTTATATGATAAATGTTTTTATTTGATCTGAAGTAAAATGAAAATAAAAAATTGATATTTGACTCAGTTTTTTCCTTCTGTCTCCATGACATAATAAATAACAATTTTCAATGAGGAACTGTTTTTTTTTTCTCAATTGTTTACATCAAATTATTTTTGAGATTCCAAAAAAAGAAAGATATATCTCAATCTAACATATAAAAATAATAATTTATAATATTATTATTAAAATAATTTTATATTATTTTTACTGCCATTGATATGTTTACAAATCCAATATATTATTTTTGAATATATTTTCTATTAGTCAAGTTCTTTTATATCATGGCAAAATACATCAGTTATATCATTTACATTTTATATCATCATCATCGTTTTTAATCAGTAAGTAACTATTGCAGGATAAACGTCTCACAAAGTGTAATCCAGTTTTTCCAATCGTAAGCCCTCTTCTCCCATCATCCTAATAAACTTCTATTTTCTTCTGTCCATGTCCCATGTGATATCCATCTGGTCTCGTTACCAATCTCTTGGAATTCAGTTTAAAACATCAACTTTCCATTTATCATTATCTCTTCTAACAATAATATATCCAGCCCAGATTAATTATTCCAACGTTGTCAGTTATAATTGTTTGTTCTAAGACGTTGTTAATCTCTTTTTGTACTCCTAACATAGGTCTCTCTATACTTTGTTGAATGATCTGTAAGTCTTTGTAGTTCTCTTCTGTTAAGGGTTCACGTCTCAGATCCATAATTAAAAAATGGATAAACACATATATTAAAAACCTTTTTCTTTAATATTTCATTTTAAATTATTTCTATCAAAAGTACTCCTTCCAAGTTTAATTTTGTGATTAATTTCATTCATTGTTTCCTTCTCCATTAATAATCTTTCAAGATATTTATAGTTATTAACTTTTTCTAATTTATGATTATCAATCTTTGCTTTCTTTTTCTGAGAAAGTTCATTGAACATTATTTTCATCTTTTTGTTATTTTTCTTTAGACCTATCTTTTTATTTTTATTTGGTAATTTTTACAACACTTCCCAATGCATATATATATATATAAACAATTATATCATCTGCACACTCTAAATGAGATCTCTATTTTCTTTTATTTTTTATCTTCCCATTGTAATCCTTAGCATATTTCCATAAAACTACTTTAAAAAGTTATTGGAGATGTGAAATCATCTTATCATAGACCTTTTACAATGTTAATCTTCTTACTAACTATATGTAACCTAATCACTGCTGCTGCATTTGATAAATATTTTTTTTGAATATGACAATATCCCAATTCTATATTTTGATGATCCAATGCTTTGTCACTGTAGGAATAATTATAGAATCTAATGTCTTTTCATAATCTACAAGTTCAAAGCATAATGTCAACACATTTTTATTGGGTATTTAATAAAAATAGTCATTCCTTAGACTAGAGATTATCCAATAAAATAATATTTCTGTAGTGTAATTTTCACTACACCACTCACACAAGGTATGGACTGGATTCTAACCACTTTTAACATCTTGTGGAAGAATGTAATCATAAACATATGACCTAATATATATGACCATAGATCTTTTTTACATATCTTTGGTCATATGTTCATGATTAGATCTCTCCACAAGTTAAAATTGAATAGAATTCAGTGCCTACCTTGTATGAGAGTGGTGTGATGAAGATTAACCTACAGAAATATTTCCATTGGATCTCTCTATAACTTCTTTCAACACTTTTCATTTTGTTCTTTTGGTTGCTTAAAATCTAAAGTTCACTGTACACAAGTTGTAATTATCTTGCTAAACATTTTGTATAGAATTGATAAAAGACCAATAGATCTGTAATTTCTAATATCTTGTTAATAATCTTTCTTAAATATCAATATTTCTCCTGAATTATTTCAATCAACTAGTACATTTTATCATTTGGATATTTGATATATAACTTTGTCATATTTTTTTCTTTTCTTCACCTGCTTCTTTGAGATGTTGATTATTATTACATCACTGCCTGAAGCTTTTTCTTTCTTTATAGATTTAATTGCTTGATTTTATTTCTTCATTTAAAATGCTAGGCAATTTAGAAGATCTAGTAATTGTATGACATACTTAGTTTTATGCAATTTCTATATATTTCAGATGTCATCTCACTTTTTAATACTAATTGCTAATTTTCTTCTTATTCCAAAAATACTTCCAATAACAAGATGTTGTTTTACAATTTTAAAACTTATTCTTTTCTATAGTATTTCTTACTAATTCACAATTTTATATTCTGATATTTTTATTAACTTTTTATCATTTCATTTTACAAATTCTAGGTATTCAATTTTTTTTAATGAATCATTTATATATTTTTAATAGTGCTTCTTTTCTTGTCTTGTTTCAGTAGTAAATTTACTGGAAAATTATATTATATCAAAAGATCAATTTATTTTCCAGACAAAATATTCATCATCATCATTAATCATTATCAATCCACTGCAATATGAAGGTCTCTCCAAGTTCAATCCATCTTCTCTTATCTTCAGCCTCTCTTCACCACATCACCCCGGCACACTTTCTTATTTCATTCATACATTTCACGTGTGGTCTCTTTCTGGGTCTTTTACAATCTTTTAGAACCCAGTTTAAGATTTTAATTGCCCATCTATTATCTTCTCTTCTAGCAATATGTCCAGCCAATTTTAGTCTTTTAATTTTTTCAGTGAGGTCAGTAACATCTATTTGTTCTCTTACCTATATATTGCATTTTCAATCTCTTCTTGTTACTTCTAACATGCATCTCTCCATACTTCTTTGAGTGGTTTAAAGTCTCTGTAATGTGCTTCTATTAAGTGTCCAAGTCTCAGATCCATAAGTTAGAACTGGTAAAACACATTTATTAAAAACCTTCCTTTTCAAACACACAGGCATATTTCCTTTTAGCATCAAGCTATTTCTATCAAAAGCACTCCAGCCAAGTTTAATTCTATGATTAATTACGTTCGATATTTGTTTATGATGTTTTGGAATCCACCATTTATGGATTGCAGCATCAATTTTAAAAAAATTAAAAAGTAATATATATCAAATATTTCAAAAAATATCAGAAGCTTTGAACTAATTGAGTTCTCATCAAGCAACAAAATATTGGCTACTTTTTTCATCATGCTAATAAGAGGTCCTAAAATATTTATAGAGGGCATAAATAAAATTAATATTAATATTATTACATATTTATGTGGGTTCTAATTATATCTACGTATATAACATTCATTTTACATGAAATCATGCCAAAATAATTTTGTCTTTCAAAATAACAAAAATAATGAAAACATAGTAAAACAATGGAATTATTTTGAAAAATAAAGAATGTTATTTTTACTAGCATGATATATATATATATATGGTTTTCCACCATGAGGATGATGTCAAGTTGTGGTCGGAGTAAGTTTGATGCTTGTAAATCAAAATGTAATAATTTAATGTTGTTAGATGCTGAACATATGGTAAAGATATATGTGAGACATTGTGATGAGGACTAACTGATGAGTACAGGTTTAGCATGAAATTCAAATTGGGGATCATTTGTCTTTATGATATTATTACTCATATGTTTCAAGAATGTGGGGGGGGGGACTGAAGGTTATTTAAGTACATCAATAAAAAATATCACACATGGTAAAAGAGAAATGAAATTGAATTACTCAATGTGTATGTTTTTAATTAAAATCAGATTACAATCTTTAACTGAAGTGGGCTATAATCTGTAGCTAATAAATTATTAATCATAATCATTAATATAATCTATGTAATACCATTTTCCTCTTCATTAATCACTTTACAATCTAATGTAATACAAGAAAATTTAGTCCTTCATATTTTCTGATTTCAACTGCCCAGAAATCATCAGATCTCCCTTTAATAAATTTTATTTTATTAGATTGCTTTATAAAGTGATTAATGAAGGTATAGGTGATATTATATACATCAATGCATAAAAGAATAAGAAGCAGAAGAAAATAATAATTATTAATGTATTTATCTATATTAGATCCTGTCAAAACTGTGAGTGGAATAAGCTTAATCCCTGAAAATCTATATGTTTATTTAAAGACCTTAGAAAACATCATAGCTGTACAAAATCAAAATATATTTTACATTTATTATTGTAAATATTGTTCAAAATAATAAATATCTTCGAAACAAAGAAATTAGCTTAGAAGAAAAAAACATTTACATTTCTGCTTTATTAATGTAACGTAAACAACTTTCATGCCAATGTTCCACCTTGTGTGTGTTTTGGACTTTTTTATTTTTTAATTACACCTGGCATCTAAGAACAAGAATGAAAATTATTGCATAAAATTGGGATCATTATATTAGAACCATTCAATGTAAAACTGTAGTAATAACTAAGATTTAGAAATGTATTTAATGCTGCTAACTTTTATTAGATGTCTGACTGATTATAAGTATAATAATGCACACAAAGATATTAACAACATCATTAATGGGAAATCATTTAAACATTCATCTAGTAGCAATTTCCAAGCTTTGTGAATGTTGTCTTTTCTTCACTGTTTCTTTTTCAGTATAATGAAGAGATCTTTCTCTCCAAAGGCTGTTTTTCTCTAATATTATATATATACCAAATAAAGTTTCTTATAATTCTTCTTGCTTTAAATAATGTTTTATATTATTTGTTTGAATATAATTTAAATTGTGTTAACATGAAATAACAATGTCTACACTTTGAAGATATAAAATATGTTATCTTAAATTATTTATATTTAATTAAAGTTACTACCACTATAGTATTTTATAAATATTAGTATTTTAGGTATTAACAAACTTGAGTTCAAACTTATATGCTGTATTTAGCCTACCAATTTGAACTAACTATTTTACATTTATTAAAGTGCATTTTGATGTCCTTTTTTAAGTTTGCAATGTAGTTCTATGTTTGAGATAGTAAATAAACTTATTAATGGATGACAAGCAATGGCAGGTTTTTACTGATGATGATAAATGGATGAAAGCAATGGCAGGTTTTTACTGATGATGATCATTGCTTTACGCTCAATCATAGTATCATAGTTAACTAGTCTATCTTTGGGGGAAAAACATAAATCTATATTCCTAATTCATAAGAATCGTTTGTTTGTTTTTAAATATGATTTCAACTAAAATTTATAAAATTTCTTATAAAAAAATAACAAGTGGCCTTTTAATCACATTAATTATGGACTTTCATTTGGAACATAAATGACTAATTTGAATTTATCTAATCAAGATATAGATTAATTTATTAGAGGAAAAGTTAGTGGTAAAAAACAAAGAGAGTGACCAGAAATAAGGTGGGTATGTGATATTGTAATTGTATGGATGTATTTTTGATAAGCCTTAAAAATCAAACAAAAAAAAAAAGGTTATCTGGAGCGGTTTTGCTCACATAATTACCAGGAGTCCGTTTAAACTCAACAACTCCAAATAACAACAATAAAATTAAAATAAACTTTTAAATTAATTACTTAGTATTATATTCAACGTATTCTAATAATTTTCTGTTTATTTTTAAGCAACTGTATTTTAAACAAAAGCTTTTGTCAAAAAATTAATAATAATAATAATAATAATAATAATAATAATAATAATAATAATAATAATAATAATAATAATATTATTATTATTATTATTATTATTATTATTATTAAAAAAATATATCTATACATTGTTTAAATACTTACGAAATAGAATAATGTCACTGAATTTTATTGATATAAAATATTGATTTTTATTCCCCTGTAATACTAAATTACTAATTTATATACCGTATAATAATACTAAATTACTACAGTATCGAAAATCGTAATTTATTAAAATGAATTAATAAAAAGAAATCTTTTAGATCTATTATTTTAAACTAAAATGCGATAACAATGAATTTTTTTTTTAAATCTAATAAAATTTTATTATTTTTTCTTTTTATATATTTAAATAAAATTCTATTTTATATTTAAAAGTGAAAAAAAAAATTCTGAATGTTATTATGTTCATCCACTGATATATATTGTTGGTTATGGACTTGAAAACATGGGAATGATTAAATACTGCTATTTTATGTTGTAAATCTTCTTTTGCTTATCGCCCATATTTGTACTCTTCTTAACAGTATATTTTCACTATTGTCCATCGATAATCAAATAATTTAATTTAGTACTTCATTTAATAACATTTTGGTGCACAATAAACACATCGGAAGGAGTTTATTTGTTACAGATTCGATAAAACTCGTTTTCAAGTATTCCAGTAAATAATCACAAATGTATTTCTTTTTTTTTTGAGACTCGGATTAAAATTCGTTAAAAAATTTACAAATTTTTGCGAGCGGTTTTAAGATCACATTTACATAAGTAACCTCAAATACTAATGGACTGCAATAGATAAAGAGGTATATCATGGGAGTTATTACAATTTGTTTGACTATTGTTACAAGTCATGCATACAGAACTCTAGAGTCCATTGTTTGTTTTCTTGTATTGCCCACCCCAAAAGCTTAATTGCAAAACATATGAATGTCATTATCAAATCTTTATAGGTTTGTATTAAGTTAGAGTATTCCATGAGAGGCACAAGCAAATATGTAAAAAAAATTAAATGCCCATTGAGCATCTATACAATCTATGGTTTTTTTTTTTAACATCTGGCAAATATTGACCACCCATCTAAACACTCACTAGTGGGTTCTAGGGTCCAAGTTGGTGATCTGGCTAAAAATAAAGTATTAATTATAATGTGTCATACAAAAACAGGCAAAACTCATTATACATATTGCCATTCAATGCAAACCAGAGTAATCAATGGATGCCAAAAGGCTTGTGCATAAAATCCCCATCTAGTGTCTACTCATTCAATTTCCCCAGACTAGTTTCTGGCTTGGGGGCTTTGTCAATGAGAAGCCTTGGATCTGAGAGCACTGCACCTAGATCTTAGGATCTAATGCAACCTTCCAGCAGCCATCTTTTATCCCTCCTTAACTACAAAACTGACTCTTAAATTGAAAACATCTTAATATTTTCAGTCCAAGCTGTTTAGCTTATATAGTCATTTAGGTGTGAACTCAGTTCAGTACCTATACCTTTTGGTGTCTTTGGTAACCACCACTATCATTTTAGGCAGGATTGGTTTTAAGCCAATAAACATCACATGATCACCATTTCTCATGCTTGCTTATAATTGTTATTAAAACAGGCAAAACTCACTATACGTATTGCCATTCAATACAAGCCAGAGTAATCAATGGATGCCAGAAGGCTTGTGCATAAAATCCTCATCTAGTACCTACTAGATCATATAATGTTTATTGTCTTCAAACCAATCCTGCCTAATAGGATAGGTTATTAAAGAACCAAAGATACCAAAATGTATAGATACTGAACTGAGTTCAGACCTATTTGACTCTATAAGCTAATGAGCTTGGATTGAAAATATTAAAGTACTGTCAATTTAAGACTCATAGAATTGTAGTTAAGTAGAGATAAAAGATGGCTGGAGGAGGATTGCATTAGATCCTAAGATCTAGGTGCAGTGCTCTCAGATTCAAGGCTTCTCACTGATGAAGGCCACAAGCCAAAAACTAGCCTGGGGATATTGGATGAGTAGGTACTAGATGGTGATTTTATGCAGAAGCCTTTTGGCATTCATTGATTACTCTGGTTTGCATTGAATGGCAATACATATAGTAAGTTTTGCCTGTTTTAATAACAGTTATAAGCAAGCATAAGCAATGGTGATCATGTGATGTTCATTGGCCTAATGGGTCATATAGTTTTCTTTTTTCAGGCTTTTTGCATTCTCTAAAGGTATAATCATTATGCAACTTAATATTTAAGGTATACATTTATGAACCAAATAATAAATTTAAAAAAGTAACTTTGAAGTTTGTCAGGTAACTAAAATATTTACAAAATAACTCAGAATAGTTTTCTAAAGTCAGCTTGCAAATCTAATGCTGAATCGTTAGATTATCTGATGTAAAATATTTTGTTATTATTATTGAAACACGCCAAAAGATAAAGATTGTACTATAGCTAATGTTTCACACTTATTCCCACAATTAGACTGTATACATAATAAATTAGAGTGATAAACTGGTTTTAAATTCTTGCCACTTATACCTACATACATTCATACTTTGAAGTTGAAAAATACTCTTTTGCTTTCAGACTATTATATTATATGAGAAGGAGGTTAGACAATAATATTATATTAGGATAAATACAAATTGGTGAAATGTACAGACATCTTCTTCCATTCTTTATTAAAGATCTTGGAATACAGTAAAAGTCAATTCATTTTTCATCTTGAGAATTTCATCAATGCATAGTTAAAGGTTTAGGAGAAAGTTTACATTATTCCAATTTATTAACATATTATAAAATGTTGTATATTGAACCATTAAAACATCACATGATAACTATTTCTTATGCTTATACAATCTGGGCAAACAGTACTACCTCTCTACATACAGTTGTGCCAATCAGTGCAAATATTAGCAATCAATGGATTTTAGAAAGTTTATACATCAAAATCCATATCTAGTGCTTATTAGATAGAAATTTTGATACATAAACCTTCTAGCATTTATTGATTGCTATGACATGCACTAGGTAGCATTACTGTGGAAAGAGTTGCTAATGTGGTATATTTTGAGGATAGATTTCAATTTGTGGTACAGAACATTATTTAGATTTTTTTTTGTTTTAACACTGTTATTACTTCAGTTGTGAAAAAGTGTTTGATGGAAAGAAGAAATAAAAGGAATATTTTATAAACATGGTATATAATTTATTAAATAAATCAATTGTGTAATTATATATAAATTAAAAGAAGTTGTCTATTTCTAGTGAAACATTGATATGATTTGATTTTAAAGAAATTTTAATTTTTAAATTTTCATTAAATGCCACTGGAAGTGTGAACATACTGTAAGCTAAGGATAGCTATTATTTATTTATGACATCAAAATGTGTAAATTCCAAGATATTGTTTTATATAATAAAATACTCAGGTTACAATTTTTTAGTTTAATTGTTGGTAATAAAGTATATGTGAATGATTATGTTTTAAGTGCTTGGCTTTGGGTTGGTATTTTTAGATCTAGTGTCTGAGCCTGGCATCTCTCTGAGGAGTGCCAAAGCATGAAACCATGATCAGGGGTTTGGGGGATTCCTGACAGAGATATTTTAAGTTCTGGCTCTGGCTAAGCATTTATCACAAAGCTTGCTGAGAAATTGGCAGTACTCATTGTTTATAGTATCAATCCTAGTTTCATATTAAAGTCAAATGCTCAAATCATATTTATGAAAAGTTGTATTAAATTTCCATTAATATAGTGAGTTTTTTAAATGTGTCAAAGCATCGGCTGGGAAGAGAACCCTGGGACAACTGCTTGTAAGGCAGCTGTGCTAACCACTCAGCTACCAATGAGATTTGGACTAAAAGTGCTGCTGAACTATTTCATTATTAAGAAAGAGAAAAATAAAATGTGCCTAAAGAAAGCCACTTGTTTTGAAGTCTTAAATAAATAATCACCATACTGCTATCTCATAAGCGTTGTGAATAAGAACAAAAACAGATGATATACATAAATTTCCACATTATACATTTAATTTCATAAAAAAACAAAATGATATTCAATAAAAGAACATAGAAACCATCAATTTATGAAAAATCTATGAGATAATAATATGTGATGTTAGACAATAACTTACAAAACATATAGTAACTATATTTAATAATTAAGAAATACTTAATTCTCCAGGCACTAACTATTAAATTTAATTATTTTGCTTCATCATCATACATATAAAAAAATTGGCAAAAAGGAAATCAAGATTTTCTATATCTTAAATTGTTTCATTAAACACAAAAGTTTTCACAGGATTGCAAAAACATTTTATTGTTATGCACATATATAATAAATCTTACATTAGGAGGCAGGATTGTAGATTTTCTATAAAAAAATGTATAAGTCAATACCATGCAATATTTTGTTGCCTTTTTAGAATAAATATTTTGAAAATATCTTGTATTGGAAAGAATTTATTTTTCTTCAATAAAAAGAAATCACATGGTTACAATAAGCAAAAATGAAACCATGGACATATAAATTTAAATAATAAAAAGCAAACAAGATATCAAATCTTGAAAAAAAATTAAACCAGGAAAATCAAATAAGTAAAATTATAAGATCATGTTATTAAGATTTAAATAAAAACAAAATTTTAAAAGCAAAAATAATATAACACTTGAATACTAGATCAGCAAGAAAAACAGTACAAATAAAATTTATATTTAAAACTATAATAATAATAACAACAACAACAACAATGACAACAACAGTAATAATAATAATAATAATAATAATAATAATAATAATAATACCAACAACAACAACAACAACAACAACTGACAATAATAAGATTCAACATGTATCTTGCTATAGCATTGTAATACTATGTACCTAAAAGGATCAATAAAGTTTACTATTGTTGAAACTTAATAATAATAATAATAATAATAATAATAATAATAATAATAATAATAATAATAATAATAATAATAATAATAATAATAATAATAATAATAATAATAATAATAATAATAATAATAATAATAATAATAATAATAATAATAATAATAATAATAATAATAATAATAATAATAATAATAATAATAATAATAATAATCAAATTAAAAGGTACAGGTATTGTAAAAAATTTCTACATTCATAATATTAAAAAAATCAGATTTACTGTCTGCAAAATTGAAAGAAATTATGATTACAAAATTAAATAAAAAGTATGATTGGAACAAGATATTAAGTTATTTATATTAAAATCCTTTGTCCTCAAAATAAAAAATAAAAATATTGAATAAATGTTAAATTAATAATAGAGAGAAAACTTTTTCATATATTAAAAATATTAAAAAAATAATTGTTTCTTCAATCACAATTGCAGTTTTTAGATTTAATTTCTTGTTATGAAAAATGGGGATTAATTTAAATCATTTCTGGATCCCTCCTCAACACTCATGCTTTTATTTAAAATTAAATCTAAAAATCTCAATTGTGGTTAAAGAAGCATTTTATATAAAAAATATTTTATCTCTTATATTTTTAAGCTTTTACTATTGGCACAGTAAATGAAAATTTAAAATTATATTATACTTTAAATTGACTAGACATTTATAGTTGATATATATATATATATATCACTATTTATTTATGCTATAAATTAATTTTTTTACTTTATATATATATCTTATTTAGTATGTGTACATAATATGCGTATATAATTGATTAAAAATATGAAATGCATTTTTAAATAAAAAGTGTTTGATATTTTCATTTTTGACTGGAAATTTTTATTGTGAGAAAAATTGCTTATGAAAAATATTTTAAATGTATTTCATTAAATATATATATTATTGTACTTTAAATCAATTTCACACATATAGTCTACATATATCACTAGATATTTATACAGTAAGTTAATATACTCTTTATGTATATATCATATTTAGTATGTGTACATAATTATATATGTATAAAAAAAATCAATAAGAAACTTTTATGTTTGAAATTGATAATTTTTATTTTCATTTTTAAAATATAAACAAATTTTTCTTTGGCAACAAAGAAAACTAGCAATCATTATTTAAAACATTGCCCTTACTCTTATATAAGAAACAAAACTCGGTATCATTATCTAAAGCATTCCCCCCACTCTTTTCTAAAAAACTAAATCACTGTTTAAAATGTTAATGTTTCCAATTACTTTAATAGAGATTTTAAATAAATGGACAAAATTTCATCAAATTATATTGAACTTAAATCTATTAAATATTGATTTTAAAATGTTAAAAAAATGTTATTAAACTGAAACAAAAAATGTCTATACCTGACATCTCATAAGCATTATTTATATTGAATATTTTTAATATTTTCCCACACTCAATTCTATATCTAAAAAAAACTAGGTGCCCTACTGAGAATATTAGTGTCCCATATAAATTAGCTTGGTACTATTTTAAATAATTATTTACTAAATTTCAAACAATTCTACTGCATTAAATTTATTGAAGTTTTGTAAATATTCATACAATTATTCAAGTTATGTTTAATGTAATATGCTTCATACATTTATCTTTTTTTAGATTTTTAATATAATTTAAAGTTTAATATTTTTGTAACATTTATTTTATGTCCATATATTAAATTATGAATGTATAGAGCAGATTTCTCATTTTGTCTATTAATAAGAATATTATGTTCATGTCACAATATGATTTACTATGGTCATACAGGGAAACCGTTAGAGGTAAGTGGTTAATGTTAAAATAGATGTTTAACACTGAAAGAACATAAAACTATATGCCCAGAAAGGCATTTTTAGGAAGAATTATTATTAATATATATATTTATATAGTTGTTTTATATGCTTTTTATTATTTGTTATAAATTAAACAATAACTCCAACAATGTCAAAAAAAATGAACATGAATTAAGCTCAAATGAGAGGAGAGAAAACAAAATATATCAAAATGGAAGATTTTGGCAGACCTACAGCTTTAAAAAATCAATCATATAATGATATTGTAGAAGCTAAATTAAATGAAAAATAAAAGTAATCATAATGCATCAAAATGTGAAAGTAGTTGCAGAACATTGGTGGCTGAGTGGTTAGCACAGTGCCATACAAGCAGTTGTCCCAGGGTTTACTTCCCAGATAATGTTTTGACACATTAAAAAAAAAAAACATTATAACACAAAGAAAAAGACTCGGATATTATTACAAATAAATTATATTCCTAAAAACACTGTGCATTATGTTCTTCAATAACCAAAGACAAAAACACACAGCCACTATAGCATTATTATCAAATAAATTAACTCAAAAAATCAGAATTAAGTGATTTAAACAACATCTATGAAAATATATTATTATTGTCAAAAACAAAATGAAATACAAATGTTACTACAAATAGGATATCCACTTGAAGTATATATCTAATTCAATAGTAAAACAAAATTGTGAATAGATTTGTTATCATGTGAGACTTATGAATCACATTTGTACTCAAACTCTCATAAATGGATATAGAAAAGAATAGCAATAATAAAAAATAAATAAACTGAAAAGAAACATACCAGACAATATTATATTTATTAGTGATCAAATATTTTGATCCTAACAAATGAATACTCAGGTATAATACCCTATCTTCTTGCATAGCATGATATATAATGAAATCATTCAATAAAAATGTACACAATTTAAACTTAAGACTGGCTTATATATATATAAAAGTTAAGTTGAGAAAAGGTTGGTATCATCCTTTTCTTATCAAAATTTCTGTCATGTTGTCGAAGCCTGATCGTTCTTAAGACAGTTGTTTAAAATCTGATTGGCTGTCTGAGAGACAATCATGCATGTGAAAGACTAGCAAACTTTCAATTATTATCAATTTATTAACAACATGTGATTTAAACAAATATTATTTACATACATTGCTGATAAATTATATTAACATTTAGAAAATTGCTGTGTAGTAAATCTGAGATTTCACGCAGTAATATCTTAAATTAATAACACAATGAATGATAAGTGTATATGTTTATATATTCAAGCTTTATGGCCAAGATGCTTAAGACTGGCTTGTATATATATATATATATAAAAGTTAAGTTGAGAAAAGGTTGGTATCATCCTTTTCTTATCAAAATCTCTGTCATGTTGTCGAAGCCTGATCGTTCTTAAGACAGTTGTTTAAAATCTGATTGGCTATCTGAGAGACAATCTGGCATGTGAAAGACTAGCAAACTTTCAATTATTAAACTAAAGTAGAAAATAATGGGAAACTTGCAAGAAGATGAGCAATTTTATCATCAATTGGATTTGGAAAATCAGAAAAAAAAATATCAACAAAAAATAATACCATTATTGGACCTGTAAATCTAACCTTTTATAATTTACTGTGCAAAAGTTTATCTAATACAGACCAAAGATAATTACAAGTTTCAACTGAAATGAAACTTGTAGCATACCTGCATGTTGATATCATATATTCAACAAAAGCTAAAATGATTACTTATGGAAATACAGGTGATGTATCACAATAGAAAGATAAATAACAATAAGGGAAAACAATATATAACATAAAAAAATCAAAGCAGAAATTAAGAGATTGAAAGGCTAAGTAACTTTAGTCAAGACGTCAGTACACAAAATCCTAAGGTTATATTTCGAAACAATTTTTATAAAAGTGTATAATTAAAATATTAACTTGTATTTACCAAAAAAATATCATAGAAATAAATAATATTAAAGAACTTAAGGCCTTTATTATAGAAGATAATGATTTCAAAATGCTATTTATAAATCTAAAAAAAATAATTTACATATGTACAAAACTGTAAATAATTTACCATAAAACATAATAAAAAGGAGAAAAAACAGTACAGACAACTCTAGTTATTATATCAACCAATTAATTGATATTCTGTCCTATGTACCGGTCCAGAGAACAGCAAAATCACAAATACATTTATTTCTCCATTTTATTCTATTCATTGCCAAGCTCTTGAAATCCAGCTATCTTTTCTCATCTTCTACATCATCCAATAAGGTTAATCTTTTTTATTACTTCTCTTTGTTTCCACTCACCATTCTTCAACACAACTTTCATTAAACTATTTTTTCTTCCTAATATGTGTCCAATCCAGTTTCTTTTTCTATCTCTATTTTTTTTAATCAATCATGTTTTATTATTTACTCTGTAATATCTTCATTTGTCATATTAAAAAAAAATTAAATTATCAGATTATTATATAAAAATAAATTTTAAATTGATGATGTATCAACTGAATTTATTTATGTGAAGTGCTAAATTAAATAACTTCCAGATTTAGTTAACTGATACTATTTATTAAGGCTGTAGCCTCAAGAACATGCATATAAAAATGTAATAGTAGGGACCTCTACAGGTATTAAACCACAAGCTTACTCTTTGGAAGAAAAGAGTAAGATTGAGATTTAAGACCTGTAAATGTCCCTACTATCGCATTTTTATACGCATGTTCTTGAGGCTACAGCCTTAATAAATATTACTTACGTAATCAATGTGCATCTAAATAAATTTATAATTAACTGATACTAATAACTAAATAATTACTAAAATAGTGGAATATTACTAAAACATATGAGACATTCAAAACCTTTCTGGGCAGTAAAAGGTAAACCTGAAAAATCAGTAAACCTGAAAAATCACCACCTTTTTCTTTGCTATTTTTATGATCCGACATTTAAGAAATTGGGATCAAAAGGATAAGGTTATGGAATTCCAATATTTAATTTGTTTAATTCAATGGCCTTATTGCTTGAGTATTCATAAGAAGTTTGAATGCTGGATGTGCCACAATTGGAATCAGTCTAAATCTCACACACTCCAGAGACTGACATGTGACTGATATACTAAACCATACAGGGTACTACTATATTTAGGGACTGACATCTTGGCCAGAACTTTTATTGATGGCATCATAATTTATCTTCAGGCTATCATGGATATATTGTATTATTTTCAAAATTTTTATCCATACTAATAAATCATTAACCTGTAAATAGAATGATTCAGATTGACTAGTAAACTGCACCAAAAGTATTTCTAATTTTAATCTAAGATTATCAAAAACAATCTGAAGAAATTAATATTAGCAAAACTAGCAAAGAAAATTAAGGAATTTATATAAACACCCCTTTTTTCTTCCAATGAGTAAGCTTGTGGTTTTAAGACCTGTAGAGGTCCCTACTATCGCCTTTTATACGCATGTGCTTGAGGCTACAGCCTTAATAAATATTATAAACATCAATAATAATTGAATAAATGTTTTTATTACACAAGAAGCGTCTGAACTAAAATTGATCTAAGAATGTCACCCTCCAGGGTCTACACTTTATCACTTCACTAAATCACAGGGTAAGTTATTAGACCACAAAATTTATAATGCAATAAATTATGAAAATACTGACTTATTATAAACTTTAGCTTCACGTATTTAACATAAATTAAATATAAAAAAAAACACCATATAACTACAAAATAAAAATAAAAAATCATTTGGGAAAATTCTTCAAATATCCTATCTCTTTATCTTCCATTTAATCAAAATAAACTCAATTTCATTCTACAAATAATTATATAATTTTTTAAAAAAATGAAAGCACACACATTATTATAATACAACCAGGTTTTCTTTTTTTTTTAATTGATATAAAGACAACTAATTAAACTTATTATATTTTGATTTAAAGGTGTCAAACTCATTCCGCCCACAACTTTGACATCGTCCACTTCAAATAAATACAGAAATGATTACCACTCATAATTTACAAAACCAGAGATCGCCTCCAGCCCAGACATAAATTTTAAATCTCAATTAAAATATACATATATATATATTATTTTTTTTTAGTTAAAGCCACACGCATGAAGTTATTCACATTTCTCTTTCACATGTGTAATATCTTTATAAATATATTAAATAACCACCGCAGTACTACATATTCTGTTAAAATTATATGAATAAAAAAACAATAAAAAGAAAATGTTTCCATGGATAAATGTCGTGATGAATCAACATTCATGTTAACCTGGGCCAAATGATGAGTGCTGGTTCAACTAGAAATGCATTCGTCTTTTATTATATCCTTATTCATAATATTTTTACGGAATGTGTGATAATGTAGAAGTTATTTAATATATTTACACACTAATTAAACTTCCAAATTAAATTTAATCTTCCCTTCTAAACAATGTTAAATATATAAATACTTTTAAAAAAATAAATATGGAAAAAAACTTGCTGGGTAGATTTATCAATAGTGAGGGAATTTACAATATTTTTTTTTAAATATTCAAGTATAGCGTTATATATTTAATATGATATTATACAACAATATTAACGTTGATGAAAAATTAAAACTAAATCTTAAAGAAATCACTTATAAACTTTTCAGAGCCTAAATTCGTAAACATTTTAAGCTTTAAAATATCTGATTGTATATTAATATTTACAATTCTTAAAAGCGCTTACTTTGCCGTAGAGTTCTTTCGACATCTGTTAATATTTTTTTTTAAATCAGCAATTCGAAGAGAAAAAAAAACACAAGAGAAATTACTAAAAACAACTAAAGTTTAACTCAACTAAACTGATCAAGCAGCGCCTAGGTAATTTGTATTTTTAACCATATTTCTGTCAAGCGTTGGTGGCTTAGCGGTTAGCATAGCTGCCTTCCAAGCAGCTGGCCCGGGTTCACTTCCCGGTCAACGCTTTGACATATATATAAAAAAATTAATATTGAACCAGAAGTTACTGAGATTTAATGAGTGTGTATAGGGCATGCATTTATACAAATTCTATGTGTGTAGCTTACTTACTATACAATAAAAACATTTAATGGTGTATTGCTCAGGAGGTCATAAGATGTTGCACCGGAAGAGACACAATGAGGGCTGTGATTTATGGACAATGATCTCTAGAATCTGCTATTCAACTATTGCACAAAATAAGCAGAGAATTATATAAGCGTATATTCAAACACACATCTAGTAAGTATTTATAAAGCACCTGCTGATAAGTCAAAAGAGGATTTTATTTTATTTTTCTTACTAACTATGTGGAGGAAATATTTTTATTAAATAAAACTCAACATGAAGTCTTACTTCAGCATAATAGATTTTTTTAAATAAATTTATTTATCTATTTAGCTTTTTATTTCCTGTTCTCTTTTGTATAGTATAAAATAATTTTTTTCTTGATAGAACTTGTTTTAGGCTTCCTAATCTTGTTACTACAAATGATGTTTTTATATAAGCTGTATTTAAACTTATTTATACACTGTTATAGCATTTAGTAATCTTACGAACTTAATTTTCTACAATTGATTTTTATGTCCACTCTTTCTGGTTCGTCATTGCCGATATAAATTTGCTTCCCTGTTTTATTAACTTGAATAAGTCTAAGAGTTATTTGTATTTATTTTTATTAAAACTAATTTCAGTTTGTTAAAAAAAATTATTATAAAAAATAATTATATGGGTTATTATT
Organism: Epiperipatus broadwayi; assembly: GCA_028023455.1. NCBI lineage: Eukaryota > Metazoa > Onychophora > Udeonychophora > Euonychophora > Peripatidae > Epiperipatus > Epiperipatus broadwayi. Next base: position 2,215,895 of record JAQFVV010006370.1, on the reverse strand, counting down.
TGGAAATTTAAAATATCTGAGCATCTGTAGTCGCAAAGCTCGAAGAGCCGTCTGCAACCATAGCTTGATATTTAATCACACTGCAAAATGCATTATTATTGATAATGGACTTTTAGTTAAACCAACAACTAAATTATTTAACTCATTTTATGTAATGGTAGCTGGATAACATTAAGATTAAAAAGTAAAGGAATCAAAAGTTAAAGACAAGAATCAAAACTCAATTCGGTTCATTTTTACTACTCAAATGTCACATCATCTCTCATACAACAAATCATTTAATTATGTAAATTATGCTCTTACATTATCATTTTAGAAGTATTTTTTTTTGTATTAAATTTGTGATGTCTTTGTTTTTTTTTCTGTATTGTGATAAATGATATGCTACAAGGCAGGTTTACTGACTGTAAAGAGTCTTCTGGCAGAAAATCCTGAAAAAGCTCTCTTTTTACTTATCATTGAAGATCAAAATTAACAATATCAAAAGTAAATATAATATATATATATATTTAAAGTGGTTTTTTTTTTCAAATTACAATTTTAAAAACATTATTAGCATATTGCTTGTTTTGTCATTTAATAATCATGCTGAGTTAACGATCACTCGGATATATAAACATAGTGCGAATAAAGTAAAATTGAAAATTTTAAATTAAAACGTTAACAATTTTTCAATTTATTTTTACTTTTTCAATAACCATGTTGATGCAATTTTTAATAATTACAAACATGAAAGAAAAATGAATAATGTTTTGATAGAAGATTTTATGAACAATTTTTTTATACAAACCCAAATAATTAGATGTTGCGAGATCTCGAAGAAATGGGCTACGTAATACTAGCTTATTTGAATATTTCTATTTGCATATTTTATTATACATTTTATGAAGGCATGAATATGAGGCATGGATCCTCGAAAACGTTAAGCCGATAAACTTTAATACTAATTAATATCTTCTCTAATTAACAATTATATATTTTACATATAGTGAGAAGTAAAGCTATATTTAGTAAAATTTATATTTTTATATTATTTTTTTCGACATTTTTAAGAATAGGTGTATACATACATAATGATAGATTTTGATACACGATTATGCTTTGGAATTATCATATCATCTTTGATTCTATCTTATTTTAATTCCCTTCCATACTTTTATCCCTCTATTTATGTGTATATAACAATAATATTCTTTGCTTTTTATTCGGTCTATTTTTCAATACTTTGCTATCAGTTGTTTTTGGCTAAATCTGAAACATTTTTCTGAGATCTTAGAAAGAAATAAAAATAAATTGTTTGGAAAGGGCAAAAAAGTGGTCTTCTAATGTTAAACCGACCGTAATTAAATAGAGAAAACATCAAGTTATTTCTGTATATATATATTAAACCTGATTTTGAATTATTCACAAATGCAAATCGCATGAATAACAACAGCCTAAGCTATTATCAATAGAAATCTTTTATCTGTTGTCAAGGCAACCTCCTTAACTAAAAATGAATTCCCATCTTTTACTTAAACAGGTTACCTTGACAACAGATTGATGATTGTTCTGCTGATGATAAGTGTGGAGTGTTATGCATGTGAGTTAAATCAAACAAGAGTAAAATATTCACGTTTTAACTAGATAATATTTGCCCTTAACTGGATAAAATTGTAACCATGTGGTTGTCATAGAGACAATAACTGTATCACATGGTTGTTGAACAGTTTGGCTTAAATCTGGATGTTTTTTTTAATTCACTTGTGTAAGAAAACTGTTCTATATGGATAGTAGGTTTATTGTTTATTTAACTATTTTTGCTAGTGCAATTGTGGATTTTCTATATCTAAATATTCCTTGATGGTGATTGTTGCTCCTAAAAACCATGGCTTATAAAGTTCTTTTGCCCATCAAACATTTATTTCAATATATATATATATTGCAATCACCAATAATTCCTAGGAAAAAAATCTCCAACTACTTTCAAAAGATATTAAAATCTGAATCTAGAGGTAAAAGGAGTTACTAGAAATTACAATTTTGAAATTTAGTAATTACTTTACTCTACTCATTCATCCAGTCCACTGTAGTATAAATCTTTATTTGAAAAATTCATTGTTTGAAGCAGAATTGGAATTCATGAAATAAAATTAAAATGTCTTCTTTTGCTTGATTTTCAGTAATCTAGCAAAATGTAACTATTGTTTTTCTTTATTCCATTTTCCATTAATAACTTATACCTATTCTTCATTATATATATATATTATCTTTTCCTTATTCAAAACCACTACAAAACCATCAGTATATATAATATCTTCTCTAGGTTTTTTGCACACATGTTTCTTACTACTTTTTGGGTCTTAAAATAAATAAACCAAAATAATAAAGATTCCAGAGAATTGACAAAATGAAATATAAGAATTCACTTTCAACTGAAACATATTGGTAATGAAAAAAAAAACAATTGCAGAGATAACAGAATTAAAACTCAAGTTGTCACTTTATTTGAATATAAAATATGAGTAGAAATTTTGCTGATTTATCAGGTTTTAAAATCTACGAGTTTAAAATAAAATTACTTTATTTATCTATCATTAGACCATTGGTGAATGTGTGTTATCTTTTCTACGTTAACACATATAATTGTAAATAATCTTAGTGTAACAATATGACATTGAAATGAAAGTAACTGCTATTCTCATGGAGCTGTATTTAACTGATAGTCAAACATCTCTAAGCTATGGAAAGAATGGAAAGATACCACTCATTTTTAAAGCTTTGTTAGTATTTAAATTTAATTTATTGACATTATAAATCAAAGACTGAAATCTATATTTTAGTTTGATTTATGTATAGCATAAATGCTCTGAAATGACTATTCAATTATTTAGAGGATCAAGGCAATGTCTTACTTTTAATAACTTTCAACAGGCCTGGATTCAATAAGTGCGGGGTCTGATTGGATTTTTTTGTGGGGCCTTCTATAATAAATCTCATCCATCAATGCGAACTTGAAATAAATAACGGTTTGTTAATTTTGGTGGTGATGCGGGGCCCGATTGGGCCCAATTGCTCCAATCGCCTTACATCCAGGCCTGACCTTCTAATACCAAATGAATCACCAGTTTAGTAAATATAACTGTAAATTATAGCTTACTGAAATTGAAATGGAAGTTATTACTATTCTCATTCAGGTATGCTTAACCATTAATCAAATTTTGATGAGCTATGAAAAGAGTGAATGATAAATTTCACTCTTTGATTTACATCAACATATATAAACTAAGCTTAAATACTAATACAGCTAAAAAAAATAGGTGGTATCATCCCATTCTTTTTATACTTTATTGACATTTGTTCAACGGAAGTAGCAATGCTTACATTTTATTTTTTAATTTTAATGCAACTTCCTGTATTGCGAATGACACACTAATGAAGGGAAATCGTCAAAACCTAAAACAGTATAGAATCATTTGCATATATTTAGGCAAGGCAATCAAATTAAGCAAAATAAAACAATACTAGCCAATAAAACTCCTTTTAGTATACTAAAATGGAAGGATTTCCTTTTTATAATGCTATCTTATTTTATTTATTAAGCCTTAAAATATTTATGGAAAGTATGAAGCAATTATTACTGAAACTTAAAAATAGTACATTGAATGCAGTCAGGTTTAGCAAAAATTTTAATAAATTTCCTCAGCATGGATAGTACTGAAATAAAACTATTGATACAGTATATTTGTAATTCCGATTATTGTATACACAAATTATATTACTCCTTATTTATTTATTATTCATTAGGAAAATGTCAATCAATTTATTAATATTTCACTTTTCTTGTTAATTATTATTTTATGCTGGGTTAGAGAGTATTTTAAAGTATTTATTGTAAATGATATGAGTGTTAATCTCAAATAGTTTATATATACTAAATCACTGGAGGTAATCTAATACATATTTTTATTTGTTTGAATCATTGCTTGACAATGTTTAAATTGAGAAAACTCTCAGTCTTATCAACTAATGAACAAAATCAATTTGAAACATATTTAGACATTGCATAACTGATTTAAATATTGTTTTGTTCTAACCTAAGTGTTTGAGATAAACCTATATATTAATAAATGAGGCACAAGAAAAGATAGCTAGATTGGAAAGTATTTTAATTTTTTTTCAGTGGTATAAAACACAGACATTTATGCAGGATATAGTCAATTGACAAAACTAAAGCATTTTAAATTTAAGCCAATAAACATCACATGACCACCACCTCTTATGCTTGTATATAACTTGTTAAAACAGGCAAAACTCACTATGTGTATTTCCACACACAGCAAGCTAGAGTAATCAATGGATAGTGGTGGCTATGTTTATTAAAGAACCAAAGACACCAAAATGTATGTGTACTGAACTGGGTTCAGACCCATATGACTATATAAGCTAATGGGCTTGTATTGAAAACATTAAAGTGTTTTCAGTTTAAGTCTTATAGTTTTGTAGTTAGATGGATATAAAAGGTGGTTGCTAGAGGGTTGCATTAGATCCTAAGATCTAGGTGCAGTGCTCTCAGATCCAAGGCTCCTCACTGATGAAGGCCACAAGCCAGAATCTAGTCTAGGGATATTGGATGAGTAGGCACAAGATGGGGATTTTATGCACAAGCCTTCTGGCATCCATTGATTACTCTAGCTTGCTGTGTGTTGCAATACATATAGTGAGTTTTGCCTGTTTTAGCATTTTAAATTTCTGAGGTTTATAATGTAATGACTCCCAAGATCTACAGGTTATTTTGTTATTCTTGCTCAAGGATTAACCTTATATATCATGCTAAAAGAGACATATTCCTATAACCATAAAACTGGTATATAGAAAACTAAAATTCATGTTTAATGTTTCAAACACTTCATTTCACTGTTTAATAAAGTACACAACATTTCAATTGGTACTATTCTCTATTCTTCTTTAGGTGTTGTTATCCTGACTAGCGACTATACTAACATAAGAGTCAAATTTTATCTTAAAATATATTCACACTGACTTATCATGGTTATATAAATACATCAAAATGCAAGACAATATGTACTATGTTATGATAATGTTCTGATATTTTATGATAATATCTCCACACTAAATTCGAATGCTTCGTCAATTCAATTTATTTCCTTTACTGTGGCTAGTGCTTTCGAAGGAACTGTCTACAGCTTCAAAAGCGCTAGCTAGCTTCAATAAAGGAAGTAAATTGAATTGTCGAAGCTTTAGAATTTAGTGTGGAGATGTTATCGCAAAATATCAGAACATTACATATATATATATATATACCACACACATTTAATTGTTTAATATATTATAAATAAAATAACTTTTATTAATATAAATTGTCTTGTTAGTTGGTTAAAAAGATTAAAATAATTTCATCTGTTTTTCTTTTTGTGTTATTGCTATAAAAAATACATAAACATGCACTTCTTTTGATTTAACAGAAGATTAAACCTAGATAATATGTTAAATGGTTATTATATTTCTCATTTATTGAAGAGAACTACACATTTTATCTTTATTCTTATCAATTATCTAATACAGTGGTTAGTACAATTTAAATGTATTTATTTCGAAATTAAATGTAAACGATCTATTAAGCAAATATCATTGAAACGCCATTTTTTAAAATTAAATAATAAATCCAAAAGTTGCAATAATAAATTATTATTTTGATAATTGTGCTGTTTGGTATCTTTATTCAAATTAGCTGAACATTTTAATGTAAAATTGGGTCTAGAGACCTTTTTCTTTTCTTAATAGCTGAAATTATTAATTATTTTGCTTTCTTAATTATAACTGTGCTATTTTTTTATATGTTAGTGAAGCTATAATTATAATTTAAGATTTAATATACTAGCTTAGCACTTTTGGGATTAAGTATTCAAATCCCATACTTATAGCTTTAAAAATGAAGATTATGTTGTGAATTGTTATACATATATGCAAATGATCTTGCATTTTTAATTAATTAGTCCATTGTTTGGAGAGAGCAAAGCATGCCTTTCTTCTATTAATGGCACTGAGGTCATTTGCTATATAATAAGCCTCTTTGACTTTTCTTTTGGCATTGCTCTTCTCTGTGCAAATTATTTGGGCAGAACTGGGTTCAAATAAGTGGCCTGTAGCTGCTTGGTGGTCCCAGAAGATCGATGTTTTTTCATTTTTTACTTTATTATATGCATATCTGTGTTGACAAACTCTTGTATTGATATTAGCCTGAGTCTCACCATAGTAAGATGCCTGGCAACCAAATTAAGGGCATGCTATTTTATAGGCCACATAAGGGGCTTGATCTTTTTCTATTTTATCCTTGGAATTATTTATTAGTCGGTTAGTGTTGGGAGGTGTTCTGAAGCTACAAAGCTAAAACTATTTTGAAGCAAACTGAGACAATATATGTAGAGCACTGGGTCTTAGAGACCTCTTTGTTATCATATATATATATATTTATATTTAAAAAGAATTTATGTAGATGATAAAAATATTAAAAGGGGAATTTTAATTTTTTTTTTGTTAGAATCCAAAAATTATAGGTATACCTCTGCTCACCTAATAAACAAATTATTATGTATCTGCTTTGTATATTTTTTGTTTTGTTTTGTAATAGACTGAAGACAAATTTGTTTAGATATGGGAGATGCTAAAAGACTCTAAAAACTGTGTTGGTAATACTTTAACTATTGGTAGGATATTCCTCATTATCAAATTTGTGATGTGTGGGGGGGGGGGGCAAGGTGATTTTTCACTGTGAATCATAATACAAACTGAATCAAAATCTGAACTGAGAGCATCAATTTTAAATGGCTTAATGATGTTTCATGTATTTTTAATATTCATTACAACGAGCTTCTATTTAAATGCCAAATACTGATGCTAATATTTCACATTTAAATGTATTATTTCAGATCTTAGTCTTTCTACAGAAATCCAGAGAATCTTTATAATAAATAATTAATTTTGCATTATTTATCAATAGATTTGTCCATTATGAAAATCCAGTAGCTCAAATATCATCATCATCATCAACCATTATCAATCCACTGCAGGATGAAGGTCTCTCCAAGTTCAATCCTTCTTCTCTGATCTTTAGCTTCTCTTCTCCACATCACACCTGCACACTTTCTTATTTCATCCATCCATCTCACATGTGGTCTCTTTCTGGGTCTTTTACAATCTCTTGGAATCTAGTTTAAGATTTCAATTGTTCCTCTATTATCATCTCTTCTGGCAACATGTCCAGCCCAACTCCACTTCAGTCTTTTAATTTTTTCAATGAGGTCAGCAACACCTGTTTGTTCTCTTACCCATATATTGAGTTCTCGATCTCTTCTTGTTACTCCCAACATACATCAAAATATACACAATATGAATCAAAGAGCTGACTGAAATATTGCTCTTACCTTGTTAACATAATACGGTATTTGTCTCACTAGCACAAACAAATATGTATATAAAGACTGAATAACACACCTTTACAATCTTCTAAAAAGGAAATGAACTAATTTTGTAAGTGAATGTTAAGTAATATTCTGATGAGGAGAAAGTTATTAGTCAAAATGTTGATTTTGCTGCTAATTTTACAATTTAAATTATGTTGTGATGTCATAAAAGAATGCTGGCAAGAGTAATGGATAATCTGGCAAAAATAATATATACATGTGATTTACTGTCCATCTTTAATTTTTTCCAAAGTGATATTCATAGGATTTTTCACCCCCAAATTAAATGATTAAAATTTGGCAATATATGTCCACAGTGTGGATAAACAATGGCACTGCTTTGTTCAGGATTGCTGAAAGAAAGCAGACATTTATAGCAAAACATAGTTCAGGATACCAAACTTCAGTCCACTGCTGCAGTGATGCCGAAAAACAGCATTTTGTAAATGGACAGAAATGCATATATGGTCGGGGTTGGAGGAAAGTTCCTGACAGAGATATTTTAAATGCTTTCTCTGGCTAAGCCTTTATCACAAAGCTTGTTGAAAAATTGGCAATCCTCATTGTTTATAAGTTACAAGCTTAAGAAAATAGGGTCATGTGATCTATGACTCTTATTTTGACTATTTATAGTCTCTGCATTAAGTTTTATGCAATGTTATATTGTTAAGACTACTATATGGTATCACTGAAGATCTATCAGCCCCATATAGCTATTTGAGTTGGATATCTGGGTTTGAAGACATGTAAGTGTCTGAAAAATTCAGATTTTCAACTCAATAGATAACTTTTAGATAAATGCTGGCTTTGTGTTGGTATTTTTAGATCTAGGGTCTGAACCTACCCTGGCACCTCTCTGAAGAGTGCCAAAGCATGAAACCATGGTCAGGGGTTTGGAGAGGGAGGGTTCCTGACAGAGATATTTTAAATGCTTTCTCAGGTTAAGCATTTATCACAAAGCTTGTTGAAATATTGGCAATCCTCAATGTATATTATTTGTTTTGGTTTGATTACCATTTGGAATAAATGTAGCTTGTTGAAAGTTTGCTTGTTAGAAAATCACATCTTGCAAAAAGCATAAACACATATTTCTTTCAGTTCCACTAAACAAAGCTATATGTGGCCATTTTTCAAAAAAAATAATCTACGTAAGTTTACCTGATGGAAGATAATTTCTCACAAAAAACATAAATGCATGTTTGTGGATTTTTATATATTTTCCAGTAAATGAAGTTATAGGTTGTCTTTTTTCCAAATAAATATATAATTGATAATAGTGGAAACATTGTGATAAATAGAGTCCAACCATGTTCAATTAAGTACAGTTTTGGATATGCGCAATTAAAGTGTTAATTTGATAACTTCTGCTTCGGGATATGATGTATATATCAGATTTTTTTTTTTAATTTTATAATTATCACCTTTGACCACATGCTCAGTGCTGAAATAGGCCTTTAGATTATATTAGTTATTAGCTGTTTTTCTCTGTACTTCTGTAATTAACCCCCCCTCCCCTTTGATTGATTAATAATATGTGATAACTTTAATAAAAATGTTTTTAACAATACTTGAATGACAATAAAAAAGTTGATATATTAAATAAATTGTTCAAGGCATGTCTGTTATAAATATCATACTATTTAATAACTGTTTTCTTGACGAAAATAAGTATAAGCTACTATCAATAATCTTTGAAGGACCCATAGTAACAAACAATGATATAACTTCTTAATACAATACTGTATGTATTTTATTCAAATTGTTGCTTTTATTGGGCCAAAGATGAGATAATGCAAAGAAATATTATCAGAGGACAGCTATTTGGAAGAACCATTTATATAACATTAAATACCGCTAGAATAATATGCTTGATTTTTTTAATTCATTACAGGGGGAAAAGTTGAGACAATTTTCAAGAAATGGCCTACCAGCAAGTCATTTAAAAGATAAGGGTTCAAGTTAATAGAAATGCGTTAACTGGTTTTGATTGTAGATGGAAAGTGTAAATCTCGAACTAATAAAAAACACATTTAAGATTTTTTTTATATATGTCAAAGCGTCGGCCGGGAAGCGAACCCGGAACAACTGCTTAGAAGGCAGCTATGCTAACCACTAGGCGCTTAAATAGACATGATTAATTTACAAATTAAATTGTCTTGATATTTACAATTTTGTCACATAATTTATATTTTTCTTTTAATATTGAAAACTTTGAATTTGTTACAAAAGATTTGAATGTCAGATCTAAACAACTATATTTTTAGTTCTTCTGAAGAACTTCTTTTGTTAACAATATTTTTAAACAATCCTGTTCAAAGTCACAAACCCTGCTGTGATTTGATAATATGTTTACTAAGAATTGTGGGTAAATTTGCCGTTGTTTTATTTTAATGTTTTAGTTACAAAAAAGAATTGGATGTCAAATAATGTTCTACGAATGAAATTTTAAATTTTAAAAAAAGTTAAACATTAGTATGTACAATAAACCCACACATATATATATACGCAATTTTCTCAATATTTTGATAATCAATAAATTATTCGTAATGCACACTGCATACTTTTGCATATATATGGAGTCAACTTTTATTAAAAGAAACTAAGAGCGGATAAAGTGTTCAAAACTCTCTTGAAATTGCATAGTGTTCGTTATGTTTAGAAGAGAAATTGGAAAAGAAAAACAATATGCACTAAACATATGCCAAGAAAGGCTTTTTTTTTTCATATGTGTGCTTATATAATGATTTATTGGATTATCGACAATATTGAAGTAACTACGCAGTAGGATTCTACAATTAAGCAATATAGTTTTTTTTTCTTATGTGTTATAGCATCAGCCGGGAAGCGAATCCGCTAACCCGGGACAACTGCTTGTAAAGCAGCTGTCGCTGACCTCTCGACCACCAATGCTCACAAATTGTCATATTTAATACGTTAAATTTAGCATCTCAATAATTAAAATTACATCATACATTTTAATGAACTTTATCAATCAAAGTGTTCAATAAATGATATAGTGTGTTTATATGAAATTCCGTTGCAGTTTGGAGGTTTTTTTTTCCACTTCTATTTCATATTATTTGACGTTATTCTCAATTTACCTTAATCATATATATATCCACTTCTATTTCATATTATTTGACGTTATTCTCAATTTACCTTAATCATATATATATATCAATTAATAGTATTCTGTCCTATGGGCGGGTCCAAATAGAAGTCACATTAAAAATTTCATCCATTTCTCCACTCCATTTTCTTCATTGCCTAGCTCTTCAATTTCCCATAATTCTTTTTGTCTCTTATATCATTCAGCAGTCAAGATCTTTTCATTAACTCTTCTTGCTTCCATTTACTATTCCCTTCAAAATATCTTACAGTGTACTATACTTTTTTCTTAATATATATCCAATCCAGATTATCTTTCTATTTCTAATTTCCTCAATCTATCTTCTTTTTCATTTACTCTTTTCAAAACTTCATTTCTTTGTTATTTTAGTCAACCAATTGATTTTTTTTTTTTTAATCCTTCTCCATGACCACATCTCAAAGGCTTTCTTTCAATATGTTTTTAATTTTATTACTCAGTGCGAATGTTTTACAAAATATAACAATACCCTCCACACATAGCATTTAATATATATATATAAATAATGGCAATAACTAAACGTAAGTTTTGACATGTTGCACCATAATTATGATTATAAACTATTATGAAACTCTAAGTCAAATCGTGTTGAACACACAGTACCCTGATATGCTAGTCTCTTGAAATTGACATGAAGTTAGTGCCAATATAATCGAATAATTCAGTACAGGTGACCAAAGACTACCCCTAAGGGTAAATCTAAAAACTCCAATTATGGTTGAAGTAACAATTATTTTATTTCTTTTTACTGTACCTTCAATAAAAGCATTTAATATAAAAAAAATCTCTATTATTTTTTATGTTTTTAGTATTTGCACAGTAAAAATAAAATATAAAACTATAGTTTACTTTAAATTGACTGGACACTTATAGTTTATATATATATGATCAATAGATGGCGTCTTTACCAAAACCTCCGAAACAAGTGTAAAATATTTTTACATAAACGCAAAAGGAGTCAGAATTAACTACCTCTTTCATTTTGCTCACCTCCAGATCAGCTGATTTCAAGCTGGTTTGCTTTCGTCAGTGGAAGGATAGAGCTATAGAAACTAGGTCTAAAGACTGACTCTCAAGCGTTTATGCAAAACGTTTATATCAGTTTGCAAGCGTGAATTTTTCAGACTGGTAAAGTCTTCAAACTCAGCCTAGCAAGCTAGATATCTATATGGGTCTGATCTCAGTTCAGTTTCACCACATAGTCAAAGTCTCTGCAATATATATCATTGCAAGAAAACTTTAAAGGTACATTTATGAAAAATAAAAACAAGTTAGTCACGTAACCTGCTATCACTTGTTATTTATGATCAATAGATGGTGTCTTTGCCAAAACCCCGAAACAAGTGTAAAATATTTTTACATAAACGCCAAAGGAGTCAGAATTAACTACCTCTTTCATTTTGCTCACCTCCAGATCAGCTGATTTCAAGCTGGTTTGCTTCGTCAGTGGAAGGATAGAGCTATAGAAACTAGGTCTAAAGACTGACTCTCAAGCGTTTATGCAAAACGTTTATATCAGTTTGCAAGCGTGAATTTTTCAGACCGGTAAAGTCTTCAAACTCAGCCTAGCAAGCTAGATATCTATATGGGTCTGATCTCAGTTCAGTTTCACCACATAGTCAAAGTCTCTGCAATATATATCATTGCAAGAAAACTTTAAAGGTACATTTATGAAAAATAAAAACAAGTTAGTCACGTAACCTGCTATCACTTGTTATTTATGATCAATAGTTAGATCGTCCTAAACAAGTGTAAAATATTTTATAAACGCAAAAGGAGTCAGAATTAACTACCCCTTTCATTTTGCTCACCTCCAGATCAGCTGATTCTCCAAGTGCTTTCGCTGGAAGGATAGAGCTATAGAAACTGTCTAAAGACTGACTCTCAAGCGTTTATGCAAAACGTTTATATCAGTTTGCAAGCGTGAATTTTTCAGACCAGTAAAGTCTTCAAACTCAGCCTAGCAATCTAGATATCTATATGGGTCTGATCTCAGTTCAGTTTCACCACATAGTCAAAGTCTCTGCAATATATATCATTGCAAGAAAACTTTAAAGGTACATTTATGAAAAATAAAAACAAGTCAGTCTTTAGACCTAGTTTCTATAGCTCTATCCTTCCACTGACGAAAGCAAACCAGCTTGAAATCAGCTGATCTGGAGGTGAGCAAAATGAAAGAGGTAGTTAATTCTGACTCCTTTTGCGTTTATGTAAAAATATTTTACACTTGTTTCGGCGGTTTTGGTAAAGACGCCATCTATTGATCATAAATAACAAGTGATAGCAGGTTACGTGACTAACTTGTTTTTATTTTTCATAAATGTACCTTTAAAGTTTTCTTGCAATGATATATATTGCAGAGACTTTGACTATGTGGTGAAACTGAACTGAGATCAGACCCATATAGATATCTAGCTTGCTAGGCTGAGTTTGAAGACTTTACCGGTCTGAAAAATTCACGCTTGCAAACTGATATAAACGTTTTGCATAAACGCTTGAGAGTCAGTCTTTAGACCTAGTTTCTATAGCTCTATCCTTCCACTGACGAAAGCAAACCAGCTTGAAATCAGCTGATCTGGAGGTGAGCAAAATGAAAGAGGTAGTTAATTCTGACTCCTTTTGCGTTTATGTAAAAATATTTTACACTTGTTTCGGCGGTTTTGGTAAAGACGCCATCTATTGATCATAAATAACAAGTGATAGCAGGTTACGTGACTAACTTGTTTTTATTTTTCATATATATATATATATATTACTACTATAAGCTAAAATGTAGATTCCTTGTGTATATATCATATTTAATATGAATACATAATAATACATTTGTATATATTGGAAATGAACTTTACTTAATCTATGTAATCTTAATTTAAATTATTATCACACATATAGTGTATACAAGTCATTAGATATTTCTGTAATCAGTTAATATATATATATCCTCTTAATATATAATTATATATGTATAATAAATTAATAATTAAGTTTTCTATTTAAAATTATTTTATAGATGTTTATTTCTATTTTAAAACAGTTGTTTTAACAAAAAATACTAAAAAAGAAAATTTGTATTCATTGTTTTAAAAAATTATAACTAGGGCATTTTAAAAAAAAAATAATGTGAGTTTTCTAAAAAAAAAAAAAGTTATTAAATTGAAAGAATATATATATACTGCCCTCTCATGATTATTAATTAAAACAAATGAAAATCCAACAATAATTGTTAACTGCAATACATGAAGTTGTTAAATATTTTTTATATTTTCCTGTCCTCTGTTCTCTATCTATCAAAACAATGGCATCCTGAAAAGATAAGAATTTCAAATGGATTAGACTGGAATAACTTATGTGTACATTTCAATTTTCAAGCAATTCTATTGAATTTAAATATATTAAATCTCTATTGTAAAAAAATTTTCTAATTTGAAAAAGATCAAAAGTTAAAAAACTAACAAATCAATTTTCCAAAATAATTAAAGCATTTTTCAAATTTAGTTATGATAAAAGTACTCATTTGCATAAAGTGTTTATTTTGTTACACACTTATTACAGAGGTTGATTTATTATGTATGTGTGTATTTATGTATGTATGTAGTTACTGTATTTTAAAATTGTATTGTTTGAAGAACGAAATAATAATTTTTTAAAACATGGAAGCTACATATATCAAATTTTACTTATATTATCTTTATTATATATATATAATATTGTGTATGTGTCCATGAAATTAAATTAACTAAATATTTTTTTTAGAATTAAGTGTGTAGTTCAAACAATTTTATGTAAAATTAATAGGTTTTTGATGCTACTTAGTCAATAGAGGAAATATATTAGTAGGTCCGTAAATAAATAAGCAGGAACAACAAAAAAATTAATATTGGAAGATTACTGCAGAAGTATACATATATTTATAGGGGAAAGTAGCAAAGAGCCTTTAAATATCTTGCTGCATTGCATATATCTGTTCAGCTTTCTTTGTCACTGTGTTATGATCCTTGTGTTAATTTTTAGATAAAATAAAGCTAGATGGTGCTAGTGTTGAAAAACATGAGCTGATGATGAAAAAGCAGTTTTCTAATCATCAAATAACTGGGACTGTTCCAGAGCAAATATTTCACTGGTCCAAGATGGATAAAAGTATATGTTATTGTTTAAAGACTAACTGTTTATTGTCACTACTTTCTGATATGAGCGTCCAGGATTACTAATCAATTTAAGAAGAATTTTTTACTTTGTCAGTATCTGGTTTTTGTTAGTTTCACAACACAAATGAATGGTAATTAAGTTGTGCTTACCAGTTTAATAGTAGAAGTCCTAAACTATAAATCAGAATCTCATTTTAAATCATCTGACTTGATGATATCAACATGTTGCATGACTTGATGATATCAACATGTTGCATGACTTGATAATATTCAGATGTTGAGAACTTGGGAGTTCTCATTTTTGTTCTACCCTTTATCTAAGAATGACTTTATATCCATTTACCAACTGTTATTGGATGGACAGTTACATTGGCTACAGGCAGCATATCTGAATAAAGCTTACATTTGTTTTCAAGTTATATGAAGTTCAGGTTTAAACACAAGATTATAACAGTGCACACAGACAAATAAACATTATATTTTTGGACTATTTACCAGCATAAATATTTATTTGGTGTTAATAATGTGTCATAAATGTCTTTATTATTTCATAGTTACAGCAGAAATTGAATGTTCATTAATTAATTGTGCAACTCATTATATTCAATGATGTTATTAGGACAATTCCAACAGAATCAAATGACTTAATGTTTAAAGAACAAAATATGAGAAAATATGATTTAATCAAAATTTTTACTATGGTTGATTATCAGTAATCAACTAATAGACGCATTAATAAACATTTTTGTAAAACTAAAAAAAAGTATTTATTGATAAGTCAGAGAGAGAGTAATACAGACTAAAAACAACTATTTAAATCTGTCACTAAAAATGAGGGAGTACAAATTATGTAATTTTTTTAAATATATTATACAAATTTTTACTTATGGATCTGATTCGTGAAAACTTAACAGAAAAGCTATTCAGAGACTTTAGATCACATAGTGAAGTATAAAGAGAAGTATGTTATAAGTAGCAAAAAAGGATTGAAAATGAAACACTTGGATAAGAGAATAATTGAAAAAATTAAGAGACTTAAGATGAGCTGGACTGGATGTATTGTTAGAAAAGATTATAATAGATAAATGAAATAATCTGCAAAGCTTGTTAATAGCTTATTTGTGAGCTCTATATGTAACATGCATAATACAAGCTTGTTAAATTAGGTCATGTGACATATGACTTGATTTATTTGTAATATATATATATATATATATATATATATATATATATAGTAAGAACTAACACTTCTTTCTCTAAAATACTTTAAACTGGTTACAATTCTTAGAAAATAGATCATTGATACTGGAGAGGATAAGCATACTTCAATGTCAATTTTCCATTGGATTTTTTCATTGGTTCCATCCATACAGCAACAAAGTAATTTTTCTCCAACAATCATTTATAATCTATTTAAATCATTTATAATCTCTATAATTTTTTGTATGTTGTTGTATTCACAATTACCCAAAGACTGGTGCAAACAGACTAAAAAAATTGTATCATAGTAATGCCTATATATTGAAGAAAATGAAGCTTTTGGACAGAACAACTACAATAGATTCAGGCTATTTTAAGATCATGCTTATTGATATTCAAATTAATTAACATTTCTAAAAGATATGGTAAAAATGAATAACTCTAACTAACAATGGCAAAATATAATGAAATATTTTCATTTTTTTTATATTGCTTTCTTTTGTGTCAACACCAAGTTACTGTTTGGATTACATTTTTTATATTTTATTTTAGTGGACAAATTTTTTTTAAAATTAAATTGTCTCACTTTTAAAATTATTATTTTTTAAATATTCTTAAAAATAATTTTTCAACTTTGCAAATATAGAAAACTGTAATACATTGCAATTCATAATCGGAATAATGAATTTTATGAGTTTGTCTTTGTGAATAGAAATGTATATGGAATGAAATTAAACTTATTTGAACCTCATTTCTCCTAAGTAATTAAATTATATTTTAAAATTCCAATTATGAATTTTAAATTTATTTAAATGCACCTCTTTCTTCCAAAATGTAAACTTGTGGTTAAGACCTGTAGAGGTCCCTACTATCGCATTTTTATGTGCATATTCTTGAAGTTACAGCCTTAGTAAATATTAATTATGAATTTTAGAAATTGATATAAACTAAAACTGTGATGGTTGTAGATGCATTCTTTTTTCATCAAATCATAAGATTTCTCTTGATGTATGGTTCTAAAAAACAAATCTTTTCAAATAGAATCTGAATTTAAATATTATGTTCTTATCAAAAAGAAAATATTTTGCAAAAATAAATATATAATCTTACTGTGAAAATTCTATAATTTTCATATTCAAGATTTAAATACAAAAAAATGAGTACTCACAAATCATGTGATTACTTTGAGAACAAAGAAAATTGCCAATCATCAACCTTTTTGTGATGTGATGTGATGCACTGTGACTTTTCCTTAAGCAGAGTCAGAAATCTCTCAGCAATCTGCCCAGAGAAACTTGCTACCCACTTTACCTCCCATTCCCCACTCTAAGTTTTCCCATATTCTGCTCCATCCCCTTTCCATAGCATAATCTTTGTCAACTCTATGACCTTTATATCTAAATTCCTCTTATCTTTTTCCAAACCCAGCATAAAAACCAATAACCCACTTTCTGTATAGTCACTTTTTTCATATTTATTCTTCCATAACTTCATTATTTGTACCATTTATATTTTCAAGCATTTACATTCAATTAACAAATACAGAATTTATAATTTTTTTTAAAAAAAATTAATAAACAAATATATGGTTTAATTCCAGTTTAAACAAATAAATGCAAACTTGCAAATGAAATCTACAGATTAGTTACAGGCAATTCACTCTGTGCCTAATTGGAGTGCCATTTAACAATGTACCATAATGAAATATATATTAAACAAAAAAAGGTCACCAGCTCACAATATAAATATCTGAAGTATGCTTTCACATGCATGGATCTCTAAAACATTCATATTTTTTAGGGCTAGTGATCTTTGACCGTATTACTTTAAAATAAATGTTTCCTATAACTTTTTATAATTCTGAAATTTTTTTGTTACACCTGGTAGAAGTTTTTGAAAATGCTCAATCTTTCACTCTGTATAAAAATATGTTATACCAAAACTCAATAAATTGGACTTAATTTCTTTTTAAAGTAATATTAATAAACAAGTAATATTCTAAAAGTTTGTATTTGAAGCTTTATACATATTCAAAAACTGGCTTTTAAATAAGAACAAAGGATGTAAACATCACCAATGACATTAGTATAAACACACTTTCAGAAAATAAATGAATTCTTTTTTATTTTAAGTTTTTTTTTTTTAATGTGAAAGAATGAAGATGGACTTGAAATAAATCTATCAAATTCTGCTATAAAATTTTATATTTGCTTTTTAATTATTGACATATTTGAAAAAATTCAGCACTGTCAATTTTGATAGGTGATGACATTATGTGATGAGTTTTACATAAAATGCTATCAAGAAGGCAGGAACATCCTTTAAAGAAATCTTTTGTTTGATAATAATGGAGTAAAGATTAGAGATATTTGCCAATTGCTCATAAGATACTAACCAGTTCAGATTTTTTAAAATTAAAAAAATCAATAAGAGCAATAACACATCACAGGATTTTTATTATTAAAAAAATCCCATGCTAATACACTAAGGAATAATGATAAAACAGCAATATAAAACAGTAGAATTACAACACTTTTCATGAGGGTAACACCCAATCATTCTCAATGAATATGAGACTTATCAAGTTAAAACAACAAAATATTTTCATTACAACAACAAAATAATGACAAACTGTGCTCATTAATAACTTCATTAGTAAAGCAGTGATAGATTAACTGCAAAATGTGTAAGTATAAGGATGTAAAATAATCAAACAAATCTTTAATTCTTTTTATGAACCATTTGGTTTCAAATCATTTTTTTCAGCCCTTTTTGCTCCTATTTTGGAAATATTATATTCATTTTATAATAAAATCTGGAACTAAGTAACTATTGATTTATAAGTTTAAAAAAAATCTGAAAATGTCAATAGTCCACAGAGTAGTGATAAGCCAACAAATTGCATGATTTCAAAATAAGGTAAGAATAAGAAAAATATAAACTTCCAAATTAAACCATCTTCTGCTTTTGTCACATGCATAAAACATCATGTCTCTAAACATAAAATCAAAGAAGCATGCTATATAGTTAACACCACCCATACTATAAACAAAAAGGAAGCACGCTTCTCTCTTACCAAAAAGTAGATTGTTGAATCCACTTTGTATATATTTAAATACTTGTTGCATACATTTTTGTACATGCTCACACTACCCATTTACTATGATTATGAGAAGGTAAAACTTCTCAAAAGTGCTCAGCCAATTAATAGTACAATTTGTACATAGCTTTACAATTTCCTGCATTTTAGTGCATTTAGGCATATAATATCATAGTAAAGACTTATAATTACTTTTACAAAATATTTGTGTAGTATTTATTTAAAAATAGTTGAATTATGCTTATAGTTAAGTGTAATGATAAAAAGAAAACTAAGATAAGTACATTCATTAATCCCTGTCATATTAGTGAAGTGCTTAACCTTTTGTAATAATTTAATACACATAAATGGAATTTTAAATTTTAAAACAGAATTTCATAAATTCTTAATGACTTTGTTCTTATTCATCATATTTGGAATTCATTTGATAAAGTTTACTTTTTTAAATTGTATTATGATAGAGAAACCATTGAGAAAAAGTCATTGTTTTCTTTATATAGATCATATTTTTATTTTATATATATTTAGAAAGTTCAAATATGATTTTTTGGACTTTTTTTCATTTGTAAACTTATATTTCTAATGAATCAAACACAATTTATGGATTCATAATAATGAATAAAGATTTTAATACTAAAAATTAAAATGTTTAACCTTTTGAACGATGATTATATAATTGGCCGAATGAGTTAAAAATCAAAACTTGTAATTGGCCAACTCACAACTTTAACAAAATAGATCACTTTTAATAATATAAATACGTTAGTTTCATTTGTAAAAAGTATATTACTGAATTTTCAGATTACGAAAGCAAACGAAAATCTTTTCAAAAATAAAATTTGATTTATAATTTAAAAAATATTCAATTGCGGTGAAATAAAAGTAACCGCTATTCAACCAACCAAAAAAGATTGCTGACGCAATCTTTTTTTTTTCACTTTACATTAAGATCAATATGTAGCAATAAATAAATAATTCTTGGTAATATCTTAACTATTTTTCTAAAATAATTTGATTTTTAGTATTATTTTATCAATAATAATTTGTAATTCAATTCAAATATTGTTTAAAATGTTGTAAACATTCGTTTATCATTTTCATAATAAAAATCAAAACGAACGTAACTTTTTACTTTTTGGCAGCCATTACCCTTTCTGACAGAAGTGGGACAGCCAATAAGATTCAAGAAAAGTTGGTGAGGAGGCGGTGCTTTGGTTTTGTTTGACATATATGGTCATTTTTATTGATTTTTTACTTGTAAAATAACTCTGAAGAGGGCACCATCTTACAGAACTTTTGATTTTCTTTCTAATGACGTATCATATGTATACGTGGGATAAAAAGTAGCCGATTTAGAGTGATGTCAAATCTTCTCATTTTTAGACGAGTCATGCATTATAAGAGTTAAATGAGGAAATAAAGAACCATGGGAGGTGTGTAAAAAATTTATTCGAAGGACTATGTTTAGGAATCACTTATTAATGCCGGAAAAGCTCTTCAGAGACACTTGGGGGCAACTTAGGCCACTGGATGTAGAGCCAATCCTCAGGCATGCTAATTAAAAATTAATTCAAGATTAAAAAATGGTTCAGTTAGATGGAGAATGACAAATGATCACTGTCAATCAAAATATGGACTGCATAATGATCACTGGCTAAGTCACTAAATGAAGAGCCAGTTGTTCTGATATAAAACTAATATACAATAATTATAGACTAAGTTTGAACGATGAGCTTCTTGCTCTGGTCATGAAATTAATTTGTCATAATAATAACTAATGTATCAAATGGGTATATTTTCTAATTGGGAAAATTATTTACTAATGATTGTTATAATATGTTTAACAAATCCAAACAAATGTAAACCAACAAGATTTACATTGTAATTGTACGTGGATTTTCCTTAATAAAAAAATTAAAATGTTGAACTATGAACTCAAATTACAGACTAAAGACATGTCAAAAAGAAATGAAATGTGGAAGGTTTAAAATATTCTGCCCTATCGAATATATTTCAATTAATCATCATATACCCAGATTATAACTAAATATGCATAATTAGATCATATCCTATCTACATATATTCTAAGATTTTATTGTGATGTTTATATGCATATTAAGATAAATAAATCAAATAACATCTCTGTAGCTCTATGAAATTTTATGTATTGTGATGTCAATAGAGAAAGACAACCACCAGATAAAACTTAAGTGATCACTAATAAAGGATGGATTCACTGGAACAAGATTGGAAATGGAATTGGACCACAAGTAATGGAAAATGGACATGAAATTAGGAAATATTGATTATGATAATATAAAGGAATGGTGAGCCACTAAATGGCCAAACAGTATAAAGCACTTTATCCAAACTAAGAAAAACATATGATAGATAGTAGTGTGAGATTGTAGATTGAGGCTGAAGGTGTGTAGGTATGGATATTTGTAGGTGGATCTTAGCAGTATATGGTGACCCTTCTCTGTTATGCTTTCATGTGTGTTCTGCAGTGCACTAAATCTTATTAGATAGAGAAGACAGGGACAGAGATCCCCTTCTCATAATGACTCACTGGATTAAGATTTCCAGTTAGATATTTGACAAATATCGTGAGTCAATGGATTACAATAGAATGCATGGGGAAACAACCCCTTTATAGAAATATGAGCTATCAGTAAAATATTCTGAGCTCATGGATGAACTGGATAAAAAGATGCGAGCCTCCCAACCCACCTCGGTATAGTGACCAGAGTTGTCACTTAGAGGGTTATCAGTTGTAAAATGTGAGGTATGAACATGTTTAATCAAGTCACAGAGATATCCTGTGGACTTGAACCTGTATATACAAGTAGGAGGCAGAAATAAAACTCATGTGATGTTTATAGAGAGATTAAATCGGTTTAGTAATGCTGGTTGGGTCATCAGAGTAGGATGTAATTTGCCTGGTCGCCTTTCTAGAAATAATCTCATCACTAAGTCATATTAGAGTACATAGATATGAAAAGGGTTTGAACAGTAGTTAGGAGCATCTAGCTTTCAATGCATTAAATTAAAATGTTTTAAGAAAAAATTTTAAAGGAGGGGAACGGTGTAATGTGATGATCACACATACTGCAATCACACATATAAATATTTAACATTCAAAGACTATTAAATATTGTGCTTGGAATACTAAAAAGTGAGTTTAAAAAATTATAAACAAAGAAATGTTTTAATTAAGAAAAAAGAGGGATTTTTTATCTTTTGCCCTCCAAAGTCGGGATTTTGGTGGAATGAAAATAAGTAAAGTTAGAAACATTGAAATTGTACATTAGAAAATTAAGTGAAAGAAAAATAAATAAAATGCAAACTAAAATATGATTTAGAAAAAAAAGTAAAGTTTGAAAGCCTTAAACAGAGCAAAAATAGAAATTTAAAAACATGACCAAAAGATAAGGATCTGGTTATAAAAGTACACATTTGACGATAAAACGAAATGCATGTATGGAGTGTGTATGAAGTGGGATGAAGACAGCAATAATTAATGCTTGTCAAAATAAATAAAAAAAAAAATTATTAAAAATCTGTTTAAGTAAAAGTAAGAAAATTGAAATAAGAAATAAATGTACATAGTGCTACGAGATTGGATAAAAACAAATCTATATATGGCCGAAGGCATAGTAAGAAAAGAAAGGCATGAATAAAAGCTGAAAACAAAGGATCGAAAACACAAAGGACTGTGGAATTTTTAATTAAAAAAAGTTTTCAGTAGATTGATTAGAGTTGGAGACTTCTTGTCGAGAGGGTGGTGGAAACACTGTTCTGATAATAAGCAGCCATAGTTAACAAGATATGATTTCTAATGTCGGTGCCTCATCGAGAATGGCTGGCTAAGGGCTGTCGTGATCGCTTGCCGATCCAGACTCTCTATGCTCTAATGATTCCTGTCTAGATGTAACAACTGCCGATGTAGCACCTGCTGGAGGATTCGTTTTGCCTTGTCCTTGATGCCTTAAACACTGAGGAGTTCCCACAACCAAAATCTAACTTAAGAGTGACCATTCTCTGCTAAAGAAGTGGAGAAATTCCACGTGGCAGTCAGCAAGACTTCGAATTAATTCAGAGACTTAAAAACCTAGGTAAATATGTACACTACATTTTTATATTTCCATGTGCACATACCCTTTAATTTAGACAATGGCCAAATGCTTACTGTGAATGATAAAGACATTCTTTAACTTTTTTATAAATACCCGGAATGACGATTTATAAATGTACAATCATTTATAGGATCTATTTGTTTTGTTTTTACTTGTAGCATTATAGCATATAATCTGTTTTTTAAATTAAGTGTTAATGATTTAAAGTATTTCTTTTTTTGTTAATTTATTCTATTAAATACATTTATTATTGATTTAAATTTGTTTCGTCTCGTTCTTCGCCACTCCAAAAATAATATAATCTGAGGGTTTGGGAAATAATTACTACTCATTTTGAGTACTGAAGTAACACATGAACTAGTGGTGCAGTATATTTGATCCCATTAAAATTTATAAATATCCAAGCGCTGTAACTCTGTTAAATCTTACAGCAGTCGAGAAACGGTTGACCGGGAAAAATAACCTGGGGCTATACCCGTATAGTGCACAGGTTCGGCCAAGTACAGATATAGACTCGTTTATGTCCATATGTTCTCTCTGCTTGCAGTAGCGGAAAGTGAACGATCTTGAATTTTAAGAATTCCCCATTATACATAAATAAAAGGGAAGTTTAAGCTTTCGATCGCCGGTTTCCATTACAGTATTAAACATGTAAAGATTAAGCAACTTATTATTAAGTACATTTAATTATATAAGCTAAAATGAAGTTTAAGGAACATCTACACCCAGAAACCACACTTAATGTTCAAACACAAATAATGAACATATCCCCTTGTGTAAAGTTGTAATAAACAATTCATGCATTATAAATGTTTTTTTATGTATTTATAATGCTTTTGCTTTTATGCATTTCAATCCAAAGCTTTTTTTATCTAATAGATTTAAAATTGTAACTAACATTCATTTGCTTTTATCATAATTTCCAGAAAAATCATTAGTTATTGTTATAGTATTAAAACAAGCAAAACTCACTATATGTATTGCCACATTTTGCCACACACAGCAAGCTATAATAATCAATGGATGCCAGAAGGCTTGTGCATAAAATCCTCATCTAGTGCCTACTCATCCAATATCCCCAGACTAGTTTCTGGCTTGCTATTGCCACACACAGCAAGCTAGAGTAATCAATGGATGCCAGAAGGCTTGTGCATAAAATCCTCATATAGTGCCTACTCATCCAATATCCCCAAACTAGTTTCTGGCTTGTGGCCTTCATCAGTGAGGAGCCTTGCATCTGAGAGCACTGCACCTAAATCTTAGGATCTAATGCAACCCTCCAGCAGCCACCTTTTATCTCCACTTAACTACAAAACTATGAGTCTTAAACTGAAAACATCTTAATGTTTTCAATCCAAGCCCATTAGCTTATATAGTCATGAGGGTCTGAACTCAGTTCAGCACCCATATATTTTGGTGTCTTTGGTTCTTTAACAACCATAGCCACCACTATCCTATAGGCAGGATTGGTTTTAAGCCAATAAACATCATATGATCACCACCTCTTATGCTTGTGTATAACTGTTGTTAAAACAGGCAAAACTCACTATACGTATTGCCACACATAGCAATACTCTAGCTTGTTGTGTGTGGCAATACGTATAGTGAGTTTTTCCTGTTTTAACAACAGTTATACACAAGCATAAGAAGTGGTGGTCATGTGATGTTTATTGTAATATTATGTTCAGCAATTTAAAATTTTAACTGACTTTAATTTCATATAATTTTAACATATTATCTTGCATAATATATAATTCGAATATCTAATGGATAGTATATATTGTTACATTTTTTATTTGTAATTTAAGTTACCTTCAATTTTACTTGCAAATTTCATTTCAATTTGTTAGATCTCGGAATATTCACAACTATCAAGTTTGACATAATTTGAACTCCCAGCGTTAGATTTTCCTTAAGTAATTCTCTCCTCTTACTGAAATAAGAAAATTAATTTTTTATGAATGAAATCCATGCATAGTTATTTTAATTAACTTTTTTTGCTATTATTCCTGAGCTCTAGTGTTTGATTATCCAGTATTTCATGTACTTTTGACCAGAATAACTCGTCTGACATATAAATAGTTAATAAAATAACACATAAAAATAATACATATATTAATAATAATCCTTAATATTACATAATTGTTATTTGATATATAAATGGGAAATTCTACATTTATATAAGCTTATAGACTTTAAAAAGTTTTTAAACTTTATATTTCTTAAAAAATTCTGATGGTTTTAGTTGATAGACAGGTTTTCATTTCACCTATATTTTATTTTCAATTTCTTTTCTTTTTTTTAATGAAGTGCACATACATGTGGACCTGTTCATTATGCTAGCTTCTCAATATATGGCGCTAATATTTATAGGTTTTTTGATGGGGGGGGGGGGGTAGACTGAATATTTTTATTTTATATGATTGTGAAAATGTTCTTAGTCTTGGTAAATTTTTAATGGTATACTTAGGCTTTATGGAAATAACAATTTCATTATTTAGTAATGTTGATAATTCCATTTTAGTTACAATCATTGGCAGACCATCCCATTTTTTAAAAAAAAAATGGAGGAAAATATATCTGGCCTGTTTTTTTTTTATTCTTTTTTTTTTTTGGTAAAAGGTTTACAACTGAAGAAGGTACCTTTTTTAATTCAACATTTTTTCTCACATTTTATATTGCGATTGAAATAAATCGTCTTATAAAATAACTTCGAAAAGGTGGGAATTTTGAATTAAAAAGTTGATGTAGTTTGACTTCAAATAAGCTTTTTTTTCCAACATGGAATTTCGATACTGATGAAGTTTTGTCTTCCTCAACACTCTCTATATATTAATTAATATTCTATTATAAAAAAAAAAATAATTAGAAGGAAAGTTTTTGTTTCTCAATAGTGACTTTTATATTTCATTACGATTATTCTTATAAGTTAATCCCCAAATTTATCTTTGATCCTTTTATTTGAAAATATGATCTTTAATTTCTTATGTGTATTAATTTGGCTGGAGTGGACATCTAGTTTGGCATTGTTCTACATTTATTTAATATCTGATTATATATTCATGTTATTCCGACTTTGAGTTCCTTAGTTCATTCTTTTTTTAATATGATGGGGAAAAATGACATCACCATAACATGCCTTTCAAGAATATACATAACCACATTTGGAAAGGTTTTACTCTTAAACTCTCTCATACTTCCCAAGATCATATATTATCTTGCAGGTTTTAAACTAACAGAAGCTTTCATTAAAAAAGTAGAATCCCACTGTCTGTGACTCTGTAGAGGTGGGCGCAGATCATTTATCAGTTTGCGCACTCTTCAAAAGCCAAGAGACATGAATGGACTGGGACTGCATTCAATAAAAGTATTTGCAATACAAAGAACTTACAATTTAATCCATAAACTTTACTCTGATTGCAGGATCTTCCAATGTCCACTTTCCAAAGAACAAGTTCTTCTCACTGATAGACCGCCCCCTCTGATGTTCACTCCCATCTGGCTTCACACACAGATCTCATACATTTTTGCGCACATAGTACCTTCTGCGACCATGTTCAATTCAAAAATAACCTATTGGAAAGCCTTCAACCTATCCAACTCAAATACCCAGAAGGCACACACCACCCTATCAACATAAACAAACTGCACAAACTAGCCCGTAGATTGAAACTAGCACCTAAACACACAGACTTCCTTCTCAAAATTAACCTTGGTAGCCTCTTCACTGCTATATTTCTTAATAGAAGAGGCTTCTGCATAGATCCCATATGTTGTCTCTGTCTTTCCAGCCCAGAAGACATGGACCATATCCTTCGCCTTTGTCCAGTATGGCAAGGACTAAGACAAAACTTCCAGAAACACATTGATAATAATGGTCCAGACCTAACATCTCTTCAAGGGGTTTTAAATAGAGGCATTTTTTCTGAAATCAGGGTTGCCACTTACATAAACTTTGCCATCTGGTTGACCAGATGCAAGGTGATTTTTCAAAAATTACCACTTGATGAACTCAATAACTGCTTCCTCAACATAATTAAAAATATCCAAGAAACAGACAAGAGAGAGGCTGATCCATACCTGGCCATATTAACCTGGGAATTCACAACTGGCCTAAACAGCACCTCTCCAACCAACCCTAAATAATTTATAGGAAAATAACTATTATGATTTAATAAAACCCTCCAATTCATAACTTGCCAAAACAGGGTTTACTAACAAAGGTATTTCGTTGTAGACTAGATGAATAATATTCACCTTGCATCCACAGACTAAGTTCTTCACTAACACTCATTTTGTATTCTTCTTACGTTTGGATCATTTCTTCTCTGAATATATCACCCTGTAACATCATCTAGTTAATTCTTGTTATCTTTTTGTTGTTGTTTTTTTTTTTTTGTAATCACTTATAGGTCAAATATAAAAATTATCTTGAAAGAGAACTGTAATCGTAAAAATTATATAAAAAGAATTAAATTATTTAATTTTCGTGAATTCTATTAGAAAGGAAAAAATAAATAAATGTTATTTTAAAATTACTACTAATTCACAAATATGCCTAAACATTTAAAATATATATGCAATCAAATCTTGCTCTTTTTCTATTTTTAAGCCAATAATATTATTCACTCATAATTAAATTTTATACACTAGGAATGCTAAATAAGAAAAGCTTCAATGTAGATGTATCTTAACTTGAGTTAAGTGCTTTCGGGATATGTTGGTTATGAATATGCCAAGATACTAAAAATGTTTAGCTCAAGTTAAGATATGTCTACATTGAAACATTTCTTATTTAGAATTCCTATCGCCTAGAATTTAATTACAATTCATTTAGGAAAAATGTATCAATTTATATAATTATTCATTTATGAACATTTTTTCTCACTAAATGATTTTATTAGTTTTTAAATGATATCTCTTTAATATTTCACTATGTAGTTCCTGTATTTACACACCAATATTTACCCACTTATTGCTAAAGGGAAGTTGCCTTGACAACAGTTAGAAATTATTGAATGTTACTGATATTGTCTAAGTGTTGATTAGTTTTTAATGATTATATATATATAATGTAATTGGAAGGATTTGAACTCAGGTTTTTTAATCTATGTATCCTCCACTCCATCTCAAGCAATGATAAACATGATTACACACACGTGATGTGTATTGGTTGTGTGTATCAATTGCTTGACATGGATCAGAGTATGAATATTCTGAAAAATCCTGAGTTCAAATCCCTCTAATTAAATATATAAGAAACCTTCAGTGTAAGCAAATTACATAATGCCTTAGAAATTAAACCAAGAGACTGAAAACCTCTCAAGCGCTTATGACTATCAATGGCCAATCAGATTGTAAACATTGAGACAGAGAATTTAATAAGAAAAGGGTGGTTCCACCCTCTTCTTTACTTGTCTTTCTATATATCCTTTTCTTGTTAAATTCTCTGTCTCAGTGTTTACTGATCTGATTGGCTGTTTATAGTCATAAGCGCTTGAGAGGTTTGCAGTCTCTCAGTTTAATTTCAATATCATCTGCACCTTATAAAATAAATATTATTTACATAATGCTTTAGAATTATATATACATTATATATATATATATATTCTAACCTCCCCCCCGCGCATCCTCACCCCAAAATATATTGTTTATTACGAATATTACGGGTTCTAGCTCAGTTAACAAATAAATAAATGAAATATTCAGCATTAATTAAAATGATTACTAGCTCTAATTTTAAAATACAAATTCGATTCAATTTTAAAATGAATTAACAAATATTTACCCTTTTCATGAGACATGGAGTGACAATACGGGGAACGAGATAGACTACATTGAGACATTATCCACATGATACTACCTCAATGGCATAAGAACACTATCCCCTCTTTTTTTTTTACTATACCAAATAACTAACTCATAGTATTCTTACGACTTTCTAAGCTCTATGCACTACTATTAAAATAATAATCATATCTTAATCTTCTTTATAACAAGAATCTAGCTCAATTAAATAAAATGAAGTAAAATAAAATAAAATCTCAGGTTCAGAAATTGTATTCTAACTGATTTAAAATTATGGTAGTAAAATATGAAAAGGGAATTTTATGTCATAATCTACTACACAGCAACTAACAATAATAAAAATAATAATAACAATAATAATATAATATAATCTTATTTCTTCCTGAAATGAAATAAATAAATACGTACGTGGTAGTATTTTAATAATCTGACAACAGAATACGTGTGGCAACATTAGCATATAATTTAATGTAATATTGTGGCAACCGACTTATGACCAATAAATAATATAAAATTATGATCTTTTAATTTTAACATACCAATAAATTCTCAAAATTATTATAACACTTTTATGTTTACCTTTTGTGCAAAATTTATATGTCTGTTTCAATTATAAATGTATCGTGATTTCATGCATCCATGTGGAGAAATAACAACTCGGACACAAAAACTTTAGAACAAATTTAAAACAAAGTTTATTAACAACATAAATAAATTAACAATATTTTTACACTATATACATTGGATATCCCTTACTTTCATATCTCAACTTAATTTATTAGTTTATAAAATGAAATCAAAATAATATTTACTTTTCCTAGTTAAATCTTTTTTTTTTTTTTTTTTTAACACTTAAAAAAATACAGTTTATTACTTGATTTATTATTATGGTTAGCTTATTACAAAATGCATTTCTTATATGATTATCACTAACACTTTGCATCCCTAATATTATTAAAATTATATTTTTTCACAAAAATTTACATTCGTAATAAAATTCTACAAAATAACAAAATTTAGTTTCATATTGGTTGTATGGAATCTTACAAAGTCAAAACATTATTCTACATTTGGTATTAGGTTTTTATTGTTCATTATCCGATGTTTATTAATCTTAATATTCTCATTCAAGCCTTACTTCGGATGATATAATTATAACTATTAATATACCATGCACAAGTATATGTTTATTGTACATTGTTGGACTATTTTCTTAATAAATATGCAATACTTATTTTCTAAATATTATTTAAAAAAAAAATTTCATTCAAATTTTATTATCACTTTTAAAATACTTGGTTTAGATTTCTTTTCAAAATCTTATATTCATTTCTGAATTAATTTTACAATGTATTATATGATTCTTTCTCTCTTTATGATATTTTGGACTTTCAATTTTAAAGTTACATAAACGATAACATATCTTCAGTTCTATTTTATTCATTATTTCTTTGAAAATATCTTTCTGACTGATGCAGATTCACGAAATAAGGATAGCGAAGATAGATGCATAGGATCAAAATACAACTAGAATATTACTCGTCATATACTTTGACAATCATGGCACAGTGAATTAAAAGACACTATAGAGGAGTGACCTGTATCTGTCTACCAACCTCTATCATAGGAACGATGTTAAAGCTATTTCTTCAGCTTTATTATAACATCCAAAGTTTAAAGATATGCAAAAAAAAAACACTGTCCAAACTATATGTGTTCAGTTATAGGGCCTAGTTAACTATACTAAAACCACACAAAACTAAATATGATCCAAATCCTTTATTTTCCTATTTCTTAAAAAAAAAACATCATCTTGGTTTCCTTTCCACTAGTACTTCCAAGTCACTATCCGATCTTATTTCTCAAGATTTTTTCTATACTGTACATCGACAAATACATATCTGCATTACTAACAATAATAAAATTCATTTATTTTAAAACTATTCCACTGTTCTATAAGACAGCTTGCTTACTACTTTCCTCCGTATATTTAGTCATACAAACTACTTAAATATCTGAATACTTTATTACATGAAAGTTCAAAAGAATCACACAATTGTTCTGTTAAATTATATTATTAATATACTTTAAATAAATTATTGCATGCATATTCCGAATTACTCCTATCTCATTATATGTTAAAAATGTTGTATAAAATGTGTACATATAATTTAAACTTTCACACTTCATTCTTAGGTCAATAGATGATCTAAAAAAAAAAACACATTATGCATTATAAATAACTACTAAAATTACCAAAACGACCTTTATCTCCTCGATCGCGTTCCGTCGGCTTCACCATCCATTTGATCCTTGTAGATATAAGATTCACATCCATACACTTTATTTTAAACACTATTTCTATAATTTTATCAAGCTATTATATTTAAATTTTAATATTACTAAATTTATGTTTATATGTTTTCCCTAATCTCACATAACATTTTATTCTAAAATAAATTAGTAAAAAATATTTAAACTATATTTACTGTACTTCTTTATCAAACTTTCTTGAAAACCGTTCATATTAAAGCTAAAAAAAATGTTTATTATTTCTTCTTCAGACACTTAATGTTCTCCTCTCTGCTTGTTCAATTTTAAGGCAAAACAATTATTGCTCTGTTTAATAAATATTCATAGATGACAATCCTTGGTTTTTGATAATATTTAATACAATTATTAATTATGATATCAATTAATCCCGTAAAGAAAACGAAAACGTCTACATATTCTCTTCTAATATTTTTCTGCTAATATTTTCCCACGCGACTTTTATGGTGCATCTTCTAGGTACTTTGATTTAAATATTCAGTAAATTTTTCTATCTCCATGGATCCATTTTCATTAAGTAATTTAAATTTCCATTTTCCTAATCTCTATCTTTATTAAGCGTTTTTATAATGAACACTTTATAATATTTTAATTCTTCTTAGATAAAGTTTTTTCTTTCCTTTTTTAAAAAAAAATAATGACTCTTTCCTATCATTATTCGGTAATTTTTCCTTTCTTTTAAAGTTCTGGTAACTATATACTTTGTAATGTTTCCTTTAAAAAGGACAAACATTCTTTCTCTGTTATAACTTTTACATAATTTTTTCTTTATGATATACCTATCTTAATTTTTCCATAGAGAAGAATAAAATAACTTCAGAGTAGCCTTATAAATTTGTGCATCATAATTTTTCCTGACGGCAAATAACTTCTCTTTTAAGTTTTCCGTATAGCGTCCAAATTATATTCCTCTGAGTTATAATAATAAGTTTCTGGTTGAGCATAAATAAAGCTGTATCAAGGCACTTTACAAATATTTTTCCTTTCTCATAACTTCTATATACTGTTTTCTGTAGTATTTCCATTTTTACTGTAAGGTTTTGGCTAAACTTGAATAAAATATCCTGGTAAGAAAACTTTTAAAATTAGCCCTCCATGTAAAGTTAGTTCAAAATACTATATTTAAAAAACTTTTAAAATAAATATAAAATTTTAAAATTATATCACTTTTCTAGCTTACGGTCTTATACAGCTAAAAAAATATGTTACTCCCTCCTTCACTTACACATTACCTTCTCCCGCTCCATCTAATTCTTATATTTTGTCTGCTAAAATACCTCCGTTGATTGGTTAATGACTTTTTTTAGCGCAAACAAATTTACACATTTTAGTTTTATAATAGATTAAACCTTTTTAAAATAAAGAATTTATGACGTCATGTCTTAAATATTATTTAGAATGTATTTTTTAACTCAATTATAATTTTATCAAAATCATTTAAACTTTAAAACAATTATTAAAATATCATTTAATATTTCAACTTTTACTTTAACGATAGATAGCAATTATATTTAGTTTTATAATTCACAAACTTTATTATTTATATTCTAACAAGCGTGTGTGTGAAGGTATATAATATACAGTCACATGATTACTAACTTTATCAGATGATTTTTTTAATTTACGTCTCGGTCTAAATTACCAAAACTGATATATTTTATAAAAAATTTGGAAAATAATTTAAACTTGTAGAACTAAATATAATTCTCACCATCCTAAAGTTTATTTTAAAATATACTCTATTAATTTTGACTATTAAATATAATTATAACACTACATATAGCATTTATTTAATTTATTAGTTTTAAAATATCATACTCAAATTATTAATATATTTTTAACTATTTATAGCTGTATTATTTTATATGGCCAGCTTTTACAACCATATGCAAGGATATAATTAAGCTTTATTTAACTGTTTCTTTAAAATAATTCATTACACTTTTATATACCAGGTATTTTCAGCCTTAAATTGTACTATAAAATCTAATCAATCATACAATTATCAATATATTACACAAACGTATTTTAAAATTTAAAATTTTTTTTAGTAATTGACCATTCTACCTTATTATGACCTATAGATAAGGGCACAATATATATATATTCATAAAGACAAGTATATATATAAATTGTCTGTATTGACATGATATATATATATAAATTGTAAGATCTGATGGATATTTTCATAAAGTAACATAAAAAAGTCTTGTAATTATTTTTTGCCAACAAAAGGAATCTTCTTTTGTTAGCTGTTAAATACCTTAAGATCTTATATAAAAATAAATTCATATAATATGTAATTAAAGAATACAGCTGACCAATTTCTCATTCAAATAAAATTAAATACAATTAATACTTCATCAGAATGTCTTACATTTATCCAGTTATTTTAATATTGTAAACTTTAAATTATGTATAATAATATTTTGCATGAAGGAGTTTGCTGTTAATTGAAAGGTGGCCCTTTGTTTCACATTTGGGTCCTTAAAGGAACTCAGTAGGGAAAATTCCAAATGTCCACTTCATACATTCTTGTCATTACATTTGTTATTATTCTGAGAATATTCATATAGACAGCAAACATATCTAGTTACTTAAAAACATGTATTATTTAATATGATGAGTTTATTGGCTTTTTATCTCTTGGTTTATGATCATCAAACATTATATTATTCTTAATTTTTTTAAGAATATCAGTTAAGATTTTGTGAAAGGAGGATTAATACATGTGTGAATCATCTATTCTATAGATTTTACACTCATGACAGAGAAAACTAAATTATGGCTCTTATTCCTAAAATAATGTAAATACACCAACTAAGGTAGTGTTTGCTGGCTGAAGATGGAATGAGCTAAGAATCCCCAGGTTGCACTCCCAGACTGCCATTTTTCCAAATCATTTTCAGGGGAATAAAAATTGCATGGATTGGAAGAAGAATTATCCAATATTAAGAGACATTCTCAACTTTTGTGAAGATACAAAAAAAAATGAAAAGATGATTTAAAAAGTGAACATATATTCACTAAAACACAAATATTGGAAGCACAAATTGGCTGGAATTCATAACAGATAAAAAGTGGAAGAACAATATTATGGAGATTGATGGGGACATTAATCAAAGTGGCAAGATAGTTATTCAACTTAATGGGAGATCAAATGCTAGTAATTAGGATTTTTGCCACAATAAGTTCTCATTGTGATGAAGAAGTGGAGGATTTCTATATGGATGGACAAAACCTTTTCCTAGGAGACATTAATAATAGAATTACTAAATAATTGAAAGTTGAATGGGCTGTAGTGAAATTTGATTATGATGATAGAAATGGGAAGGATCACAGAATTGTGGAATTTTCAGTAAAATAATAATTGTATATTAAGTATTAAGAATTCTTTCTTTGAGATAAAAGCTAAATGAAAATAAATATGAAAGCATCCAAATGAAGATATGACTGAATAATATTATATATATATATATATATATATATATATATAATATTTTGGCTATATATATGATGGTTTGTAAATTTTATATATATATATATAACAGAAGAGTGATACTCATAGATTTTAAGACTATTCAATAAAGTATTGGAGAGATGTACATTAGGAATAACTACAAGGGGTCAAAAATAAAATATCTAGGTAAGAGAACAAACAGATATCATTCACATCACTGAAAGAGTTGAGAAACTAAAAATTGTCTTGGATTGAACATATTTAATAGAAAAATAATGAGATGGACAATGATCACAAAATATTGTAGCCCACATGTTAAATGAATGGATGGGATAAGAAAGGTTGCTGGTATAGTATAGAGCAAAGAAGCTAAGAATCAGTAAAACTGGATTAAGCTAAGAGAAATTTCTATCATGCAGTGAATCATTAATTGTTGAAAGTGATGACTTTAATAAAATGGAAATAACAGTAAATTATTTTTTAATTATGCAATGAAAATATCTAAATTATTGCTTGCAAAAAATTAAGTATTACAATAATTTTGGGAATTCATAATTTCAATTTCTGAAATGCATAAAAAAAGCAGTGATGAAGCGTGGATTCTAATACTTAAAACCATGTTCCAGTTCTTCCATGTCAATTCTCAAAACTGTTGTGAACTCCAAACAGTATACTATTTGATTATATTTTATTTTATTTTTTATACAATTTCCATGGTTTATTATTTATTTGCTAATTATATTTTATGTAGAAAAAAACATTTGATAGAGGAATCTGGAATAAACGTATGAGAGCATCCTTAAAAATAATACAAGTATTCTTAAAAAGAGAGAGAATTGATTTGGAATATGTGTACTGAGCAAAAAAATAACAATCAGACTGGAGAATAATGAAACTGTTGAGCAGGGTGAGACAAAGATAGTCTATGTTTCCTGTGTTATTTTTTTTAAGATTTATTTATAGACATGTTAAATAAATATTTTGAATATGGATAAGCCAATTGTGGAAGAAGAGTAATCAACTGTATATGATTTGAAGATTATATAGTTTTTTATAGTTGAAGATTAAAAGAATCTTCAGAATATGTTGAATAAATAGGAGGAAGAATATATGAAATATGTAATCAACATTAATATTGAGAAAACCAATTGTTTATATATCATCATCATCATCATCAACCATTATCACTCCACTGCAGGATGAAGGTCTCTCCAAGTTCAATCCATTTTCTCTGATCTTTAGCTTCTCTTCTCCACATCACCCCTGCACACTTTCTCATCTCATCCATCCATCTCACATGTGGTCTGTTTCTGGGTCTTTTACAATTTCTTGGAATCCCGTTTAAGATTTCAATTGTCCATTTATTATCATCTCTTCTAGCAATATGTCCAACCCAACTCCACTCCAATCTTTTAATTTTTTCAATGAGGTCAGTGACACCTGTTTCTTCTTTTACTCATACATTGTGTTTTTGATTTATTCTTGTTACTCCCAGCATGCATCTCTTCATACTTCTTTGAGTGATCTGAAGTCTCTGTATTGCTCTTCTATTAAGTGTCCAATTCTCAGGTCCATAAGTAAGAACTGGTAAAACACATTTGTTAAAAACCTTCCTATAAAAAAACAATGTGAATTAATAATAATGTAATTAAATAGGGTGAGTTATTTTTGAAGAGAGATTTAAGAAAAATATTAATTAAATGCTATATGTGGAATGTACTATGATTGTAAAACATGGACAATAAGTAAAAAAAAATTAAGAACAGATTGGAATCCTTTAAGGATAAAAAATTAATTGGGATAAAATGAAAACTGAAAGAAATAATTGCAATAAAATGAGAAATGGAGATATTTTGGAAGAGGTAAATGAAAAAAAAAAAGATTGAACCTATTACAAATAGAGAAAAACTGTTATTGGACTTGTAGTAAAAAAAAGAATAGTTTTAATGAAAAAGGTTTTGGAAGGAGTGGTGAGTGGCAACAAGAAGAAAGAAAAGAAAATGGATGATATAAGAGATATGAAATTGAAAAATTGGACAATGAAGAGAATGGATTGAAAAAATAGATAAACTTATGATGTAACTGTTCTCTGGACCTATCCATAGACAGAATACTATTGATACCATATACTAAGTTATAACACAAATATACAATCACTTGTTTTTTAAAATACGTATGTTCTCCAATAATATTAACAAATGCACAATCCTCTTTTTTTTCTTTCCAAAAGCTTTATTTTCTTATATTAATAATGAACATATATATTATACAAACTCCAACGTTTCAACTGTTATATATTCTTACAGTCATTTTCAAAGATTTTTCCTTCCTCTACTTTTATTCCTACTCTTCCTTCTTTGCATTATTTAATTACAAATCTTATGATATGTCAAGCGTTGGTAGCTGAGAGGTCAGCGCAGCCGCCTTACAAGTAGTTGCTTGCAGACAGTTGTTGCGGTTCGCTTCCTGACCGATGTTTTGACATATAGAAAAAAAAATCTTATGATATCAACAAATGCACGATCCTCTTCTTGTTTCTTTCCAAAAACTTTATTTTCTTATATTAGTAATGAACATATATATAATTAAATAATGTAAAGAAGAAAGAGTAATAATAAAAAGTAGAGGAAGGAGAAATCCTTGAAAATGACTGTAAGAATATATAATAGTTGAAACGTTGGAGTTTGTATAATATAAATGTTTATTATTAATATAAGAAAATAAAGTTTTTGAAAAAAAAAAAGAAGATTGTGCATTATTGTGCTTACATATATGCATACACACACCTATATTTAAATGAAAAAAACTTGTGTATACGATAGTAATAACAGCTTTAATAAAAATAGGAATTAAAAAAAAACAAGGAATTTTAGATAAAGTAGTAGAAAATAAAAGCCGTGAACTTAGAAAGGTATAATAATTATAAATGTTCATAAATAATTCACATTAATAACAATTACTTCACATTTTTGTGTTTTACTAATATATTTTATAGCTTAACTTTAATAATTAGACTTACATTTGATTATTCTCTACGTGTAAATAATTTTGTTTATTCATGAGATTTAATTATTCGTAGTCATTAGAATTATAATAAATTTGCCTTAATGCAGTTTTGTCAATATAAAAAAATTAAAGCTTCGAATACTGCGCATTTAATTTGCTTTTGTTCCCACCCCCCACATTAAATGACTTCTAATTAATTGTAAGACTTTTTTAATCCCCCAAATGTTGACAAATTGTTAACACTAATTTACACTGAGAATAAATGTGACTTGAATGCCTTTTTTTATAATTTTTTTTTTCAATTATATATAATCCTGCATTATTATTTCTAATTTCCAATTATTTGTGTTTTTTTATATCGATAACTAATATTGATTAAAATAAAAATATTATATAGTTATAAATGATAGTAAAGGAATCGTATAGAAAACTCCTTGAGGGTCATGCGTTGTTTGTGCACAATAATGCTTAATTGTGTATTTTACTGTAGTAAATCAGCTAATCTGGAATTTAGATTTTTTAATTTACAGTATGCTGCTGAAAATCAACCCGGAAACATTCACTTCTAACTCACGATTCCATCGTTACAGACTAAATAAAATAGAGCGTAAAAAACCGGATCAGTATTCGTTCTGGATGTCATGTGACATTCAAGTGTCATTTGAACTTCAATCCAGAGGTCCTTAACATTAGATTCTATTACTTTATTACTGCACTAAACTGTGATGTAATTAAACATTATGAACATTTTCAAAATGCTTTTTCAATTTTATTAATCTTTTAATTTTGATTACAATCAATAGTCGTATTAATAACTAATAAAAGATTATGAATTCATTTAATAGAGAGCGTCAAACATTGATTTTTTTTTAAAGAAATTCCTTTATCCGTGCAATTGAACTTTTCAGGAATTAAAGAAACAAATTTGTTTTCCAATTTCAAACACTTCCAGAAGCTTTCTTCACATATTTTCTTTGATTTTCTTTTTATAATAAGATTATTATAAATTTAGAAACAAATAATTTATTTTTAACAATTAGAAATATTTGCTAAGGCTGTAACCTCAAGACTATGCGTGTAAAAATGCAATATTAGAGACTTCTACAGTTCTTAACCACAAGCTTACGCTTTGGAAGAAATATAATTGTATAGATGCAATTGCTTTAGAAATAATAAATGAGACCTCAACAATACCATTTCATTCAAGGAACTGAACTTAATTTGTTTTTTTATTGTTGTTGTTTTATTCAATTTAAAATATTCCAAAAAACTTTATCTCAACACATCTTTAACAAGTAATTTGCAATTCATAATAAGAACTTCAATATTTTATGTAACTTCAATTTATAGGCCCATAATACCTACTATAAATAGCTTTAAATAACTGCATATGTGCTAATGCTAAATGCAATCTTTTCTTATTGATCATCATCATCATATGCATAATTTTAATCATTATTGATCCATTGCATGATAATGATTGTTCCATGCTTAATCAAGAATCTTCAATCCATAGTATCTCTTCTCCACATTATTGCAGAAAACTTTTTATTTCATTCATTTCTAAGACTTATGGTCTCTTTCTAAATCTTTTATAATTTTTTGGATCCAGTTTAAGACCTCAAAATTCTTAATATATTAATGATACATATTTCTTTTTTTATCCATATGTTTCACTTGTGATCTCTTCTTGTTACTCCCAACATTTGTTTATCCATAACTTCATTGCATGGTCTGAAATCTCTGTATTATTATTTTTTTCTTTTTAACACACATAAACATATTTCAAATTTTCATTATATCTACCAAAAGCTCTTTTCCAAGTTTAATTCTATAATTAATTTTATCTATTATACTTTGGTTGTGTCAACAATCTGATTAAGGCATTTGTAAATGTTATATATTCTTTTTAATTCGTGACAATCAAACATTTTTTTAAACCTGTGAAAAAACATTATGTCATAACTTTAAATTTTTTTAGTATTCATCTTTTTTATGTGTCATAGCATCGGCCGGGATGCGAACCCACAACTGTCTGCAACCAACTACTTGCTTGCAAGGCAGTTGTGATGACCTCTTGGCTAACAACGCTTGACATCTTTAGTTCTATATTCTTGCTTTTATCTGACAACTCTTGCAACATTTTTCAAAGTTATTAGGTATTATTTGGAAAAGCACCTACACCATGTTCAAAATGTAGATAATCTAATTAACATCCAAATATTTTTATTCTCTTAGCCTCTCATTTCAACATACATATTATTTCTTGTAAAAATGCTGCAAAATATGTACATAAGTCATCCCTATCAGTATTAATCTTTGTAAGTCACTATATAATCTAATTACAGCTGCTGTATTTTGATCATATTTTTTAAATATGACAATATCTCAGGTCTATATTAATTTTATCTCTCATTTTGTATTAAAATCACTACTGAAAATTTTTTTCATATCTCTAATATTCTTCAAAAAAAAATAGGTTTATTTTTTTATGTATTTTATTTTGCTGTACATTGTTATATTTTTTTGTTTTTTTTTTTTATGTTTTATGATTATTAACTATATTCAGCAGTAGGGTATGGTTATATCAAGACAGTTATTCACAGTCATGTCATAATCAGAGATGATAACTTTTTATAGACTATGTCAGAAAGATGATAACTTTTATAGATTATGACAGAAAATCAAATGAATACTGTCACTTTAGAGATATAATTTTTATATAATCACCAAATAACAAGTTCAAATTATTGACAACTGCTGCTGCTGCTGCTATTATTATTATTATTATTATTATTATTATTATTATTATTATTATTATTATTATTATTATTATTATTATTATTATTATTATTATTATTATTATTATTATTATTATTATTATTATTATTATTATTATTATTATTATTATTATTATTATTATTATTATTATTATTATTATTATTATTATTATTATTATTATTATTATTATTATTATTATTATTATTATTATTATTATTATTATTATTATTTTTCAAAAGGCCTTTATTGTCTCAAAAGAATTACAAATTTTGCATTTACATAGTTTGTCTACATATAATATCCTGGATTGTCCATTATCATTTGAACACCATTAGCAAATCAATTACTTATAATAGAAAGGAAAAAATTGTTGCTAAATTGTCCTTGTTGCTAATTTGACATGCATATTCTTCTAAGTTTTTTTATAATGTTTAATTTCCTCAATTCACTATAACATAGATCTAATCTTAAGTAATGACCAGGTTGCTGCATAAATGTCAGGTCTGGCCAGTCTCTTATCCCTTTTCTGTATTATTTCAAGTTTATTTGAAAAAGTAACTGGATGTCTCCTGGAATTTTTACCAATTAGAAAAGTGCATCTAGTACACCAGTATGCATATAGCACAAAGGTTGCTGCCCTGACACTTGGTGTTAATCCTTCTCTAAATGCAGAAATCAATTGATGCATTGTTACATTAGACCTCCTGTAACTGCTAGTTATGAGATTTCTTATGTGCCTAAGTCCCTCACAGTGATATAGCAGATGTGATAGGGTTTCCTCAGCTCGATGGCATAACCCACAAAAGGGATCAATTGACGTATACAGTCTTTTATGGCAAAGAAAATATGTGGTAGGTAATGCAGATAGATTAAGTTTTATTAGAAAATTGAAAAACTTTGGTTCTAAGGCCCATCGTTTATACCTTTTAATCAATTGCTTATTATTAATTCCCAGTATTGGTTCTAAAGCAATTATGTTATTATCTTCATGCATTAATTCATAAATTTCCCAGTATTTGTATTTATTAATAAATTGCTCTGGGATTTTTGATTCTGTTTTACAAAGATGTATTAATTGTTCAAAATATGTTATAACAAATTTACTCTTAAATCGTGAGCTTCACATTACTCTAAATGGCAGAAATTCACCAGCTTTCACACCAACTAAATCACTTTC
This sequence comes from Epiperipatus broadwayi, assembly GCA_028023455.1. NCBI lineage: Eukaryota > Metazoa > Onychophora > Udeonychophora > Euonychophora > Peripatidae > Epiperipatus > Epiperipatus broadwayi. The sequence continues at coordinate 2,174,140 of JAQFVV010006370.1, read as the reverse complement.
ACAAGGGTCCCCACTTAGTGCCATCTTATTTATTTTATATTATTATTATTATTATTATTATTATTATTATTATTATTATTATTATTATTATTATTATTAAAACAATAATAACAACAACTTGTAATAACATATAATAACCCCATCATTTGCAATGCTTCTTACTTGGAGAAAATATTTAAAAAAAATTAAATATAATCTTTGAATGGTCAAAGTCTCAAAGTAGAACCAAAATTTGTTTTTTTAATTAATATAGAGCCTCTTTTGGAATCAGTATAGTTTTCCTAATATAAAACCATCAAACATCACATGACACCAAAATGTATGGGTACTGAACTGAGTTCAGACTTATATGACTATATAAGCTAGTGAGCTTAGATTGAAAATATTGTGTTTTCAATTTTATTATCATAGTCTTGTAGTTAAGTAGAGATAAAAGGTGACTGCTGGAGGATTGTATTAGATCCTAAGATCTAGGTGCAGTGCTCTTAGAACCAAAGCTTTTCACTGACGAAGGCCATATGCCAGAAACAAGTCTGGGGATATTGGATGAGTAGGCACTAGATTTATGTACAAGCCTTCTGGCGTCCATTGATTACTCTGGCTTGCACTGAGTGGCACTACTATATGGAGAGTTCGGATATATATATATATTACTTTAATAATTGAATTCACTCATTCAAAAAACAAAAAATAAGTATATTACACTTTGAAATAAATCACTTTAAAATTTTAATTATTTTATACATATTGTATTTGACTTTAAACAGTTTGGATGATTCTGAAAGCAGCTACAACCGTCAGCAAACTTTTCATTAATTCCATCTTAATTGTGCATAAGCTACGCGATCGTACCTCAAACACATTCTATATAAACCAGATAAAATGAGTTAACGTACTTTGATCTTATTTGAAAATTCAGAAAGATATATATAACAATGAATAAATAATATGCGACTAATATATATGTTTTATATTTAAAAACTTATCAACAATCTTCAAAGAAGGTAATCCAGTTGATTTGCCAACTTCTGTAAGATTTGTTTACATTTTTCGATCATTATTTTTAATTAGGCTTTGCTTTGATATAATTATACAATCATTAAAATTTTTTCATAAGCCGGGAATTTAAACTTGCGATATTTTCCCTATTAGATGTTTACTTTGAACTTCGTGAGATCAAAGTATAATTAAAATTTTAAACTGATTTGTTTCAAAGTATAACATCTTTGTATTTTATTTAAATAACTGAAAATGAATAATGAATATAATAAAGTACAGTTTAATTTAAATAAGTCTCGTTTCCCTATACTATCTAATTTTCTTTTCTGCGTAGCAAGAATAAAATCTTTTTTTTTTCTCGCACTTTATTAAGTTTATTTTGTTTTGTCATTTTAATTTTAAACGTATAATGTGAAAAAAAAAAATTATACCTGTGATAAATTTCAAAGAAAGTTAAAGTGTAAATAAAAGAGAGAGAAAAGTAATAATAATTTGAAATTCAATAAGTTCAGCTTGATATTTTTTAAACAAAATGCATTATCACTTATTGTTAAAAGATAATAAGAGAATTGTGATTATTTTGTTCAGGTGTTCACCCGTGTATCTTACAGTTCTTTGTGAAAACGTAATTGAATGAAATAGATCAGATTCACAAAGTGATTTAAAAATGAATTAGAAAGTCTTTTGGCATTTGAAAATGTTCTAATCAGATCATAAAATATGAAAAACATTTCAAATTGTCATTATTATTATGCTTATTACTATGGTAAATATTTTAACTTTAAAAGTTTAAAGAAAGTAAAAATATGAATAATTTACTGGCGATGATAAATATAAAACAAAATTAATAACTAATTAAAGTTTCTCCTTATACTAATTAATAGAGAGAGGCTTGAGTAAATCATTTTAAGGAGTTTTGTCCGGCAATTGCGAAATGTAAATGCGATAATGAAATATTATCACGTGGTTGAAATAACCTTATTGCCTAGTTATCTTCATTTCCCTTATCTGAGCTTTTTTATACTAAGTAAACCATGCTTATATTTCCTATCATGCATTCGCTTTTCATGTTCAATCCATCAGAGCTGCAATTTTTTGCAGACATACTTAAAAACTTTTTCTCCACACATATTCTTAAATAGAATAAATAAAGATACCTTAAAAAACAAATCACCTATCAAATGCACTTTGTGCTGAACCGGCATTCATCAGTTGACTAAGATCACAAATTCCCACATATATCTTTATCAAATGTTTAGGATTTATCAATAGTTTCATTTTGATTTACATGTATAATCTTACTCCACTTAAAACTTTGATATGGTTCATTCTATATAAATACTTTATTGACTATACTGAATCATCTATTAATAATGGTATGCTGAGCATTGATTGTATATATGTATAGAGATGATAAACTGGATGATCTGACGAGCACTGGTTTAGCATCAAATACATATATTGGTGATTATTTATTTTTTCAACATATATGTGATCAAGTGTGTCAGCAGTTTGAAATAGCATGGATAGTTGAGGGTTGTGTGAAAGTCTGAGTTCAAACCCCCTATATATTAAATGAAAAAGCCTATACTGTAGAAAAAAGTCATATATAAAACTAAAGATTGTATAAAATCACATCACAAAAAGTGGTAAATCTTCTGATTGGTCTCATAATCTTTTTTACAATATTTTTAGAATTTTATGGTATCTACTTAAACAAGCTCTCATTTTTATACAATAAATTGGATACATTAACACCTCTATATAAAACGAATATTAATCGTCATAGTTATATAACTGCAGTAAAGTACCTTATCATGTAATTTGTTAGAAGTGCTTAGCATACTTCACTATCTTAGCTTTTTCTACTTCAGAAGCTATCAAGATTTTTAAATTGATAACCATGGAAGTTAAATGTTTCTGAAGATTTGTCTTCTACTCTAAGATCATCAAAACAGTCGATATTATTTTCACATTTAGGAGCATTTATTAATTTGATTTTGATTTTTAAAAAGCATTTGAAAAGAATTAGATAACTATTTTTCTAAAAACATTCATCATCATTTTAAATCAGTATTCCAAAATCATACCTATTGTAGGTATAGAAAAATAATCTTATTTATAATTACTACAAATATAGGGGATTTGAACTCAGACTTTCAAGCACCCACCAACTATCCACACTATCTCATACAACTGATACATATGACTACGCACATGTAGAAAAGATAAATAATCACCAATATACCAATATTTACAATTAAGCTCCAAGTTTGTGAAGAGCGCCTTTTGTCAGTCAAGTATGAAGTGTCTTTTGTTAATATCTATTAAAATATATGATTTCTTTTTGAATACTTAATGAGAAAATCTAATTCTAGTTCTCATTTTTATTTAACTAAGACAACTAGAATCACAATAAATCAAATATATCTTGCTTTTGCAAGTAATTAAATCTATAATGTATTGATCTGCTCTTTATTTTCATAGAAAACAAAGTTGTTTTATTTGTCTTTTAATTATGTGTTTCATTAAATTCAGAAAGTTAGTTTATCACTGCATAAAAATGATAATAATAAGATATTATTTCAGCACATTATATATCAAACAAGGCAAAACTCTCCATACAGTAGGGCTACCCTCTGCCAACCAGAATAATCAATGGATGCCAGAAGGCTTGTGCATAAAATTCCTATCTAGTACCTACTCATCCAATATCCCCAGACTAGTTTCTGGCTTTTGGCCTTCATCAGTAAGGAGCCTTGGATCTGAGAGCACTGCACCTAGTCTGGGGATATTGGATGAGTAGGCACTAGATAGGGATTTTATGCACAAGCCTTCTGGCATCAATTGATTACTCTGATTGGCACAGGGTGGCACTACTGTATGGAGAGTTTTGCCTTGTTTAATAACAATTATGTGCTAGTATAAGAGATAGTGATCATGTGATCTTTAGTGGTTTAACACATTATATATTGCTATATTTCAATTAATAGGCTTCACAATTTATCTTGAATATCTTTTGTATTAAAAGATTTAAATGATTTAAGCTTTCAATATTCTTACATATATTTCATTTATATAATATTCTGTGCTTTTATTTTTATAAAACGATACATAAATTAAGAATTTTCATTTTTCTATTTCATAATTGAAATATTTGCTTTTAAATGCAAATGTCTATTTTGCAAGATGCTGATTTTCATTTATTATCGTAAAAACTTTCAAGATTTAAGTATTCTTATATATTTTAGATAGAGCTTTGATATTTTATTATAAATAAATCATACATATAATGTTTAGATTTTTATTTTATATTTTAAATATTGAAAAAAAAAGGATTTTCCACTTTATATGATTTAAATTGCACAAATACCTTTTATCATCATATAAAAAAATAAATATGTCTTGCGTTGTTAACCGAGAGGTATCGCAGCTGCCATGCAAGCAAGTAGGTGGTTGCAGACGTTGTGGGTTCGCGTCCCGGCCGATGCTATAACATATGAAATATATATATATATTTAATCCTACACTTTTTCAAAGTTAACAATAAAGCGGTTAAATACAATGTTTTATATTTATGCAAATTAATTTATATTCTTATTTTATTTTCAACATTTCTTTAAAATTTGTATATCTATTAATTCTAATGACAAGCTAAGAACATTGCCAGTTTATTAGTAGGTTTAAAAAATAAATTTTTTATTTATTAATATTTAAAATTTTCAATTATGTTTTTAGACACTATATAATTGTATTTTCTTTTCTTGTTAAGATTGTTATATTTTTAATAGTTGAACTTTTTGGTATGTATGTATAAATGATTTAATATAGTTTTGAATTTTGTCAAGCATTGGTGGTCGAGAGGTCAGCGCAGTCGCCTTACAAGCAGTTGTCCTGGGTTCGCTTCCCGGCTGATGCTATGAGACATGAGAAAATGTATATATAGTTTTTTTCTGATCATTTTTCAAACATTGATAAATTGCTTTATCAATGAAAATACTTGTTTTTTTCAAAAATGATATTTATACTTGAAAAAGAATTAGCAATTACATATTTATTAATAGGAATGATTGTAATTTTAATTTATCAGAAAAAATCTTAATAAATAATTGCCAGGCTAATTGGGTGTGTTATAGAATTCTGCAACATTTTAAACATCCGTTGATTATAAGTTGTTCAATATATATTTTGAACTGTTTATTTTATTTCACATAGTAAAATTAGCATTCTTTTTTTTTTCATATGTCAAAGCATTGACTGGGAAGTGAACGTGGCCCAGCTGCTTGGAAGATAGCTATGCTAAATATTACTCAAAAAGTTTTTTAAATCAATTCGCACATTTTCTATATTATTTTGAGATTTTATGATAAAACTCATTTAATGACATAACACATATTTTAAGTTTAAATAATGAGCCTCATTTGAAAAATGCATCCAGATTGTTTCCAGCAAAAAAAATAAATAAGTGATTTTATTTCATTATCATTATTGTTTTTATTTTCTAAAAAAAGTGTAATTTAGATGCAAAAGTGATTCAAATATTTCTGTTTTATTATTCTAACTATACAAAACTTGAGGTATTTAATCAGAGATATTTAATAAAATGTTATCATACATCTTAAATTTAGTTTATAAAACCATCTATTGAGATATATTGCTATTTTTAAAAAAAATCATAAATACACATTGATTTAATATTTTTTTTTTCACAAGAGGTAATTAAAATCAAATAGTGACAGAATAAAAAGACTTTCTGCAAGGCCAAATTGTCTTTGATTGTCTTGCATTGGTGGTCAAGAGGTCAGTGTGACTGCCTTGCATTTGCAGGTTGTTGCCCGGGTTGCGGGTTCGCGTCCCGGCCGATGCTATGACACTTAAAAAAAATTGCCTTTGATTGATTTTCTCTTTTGTTAACAGTGCTTGCAAACATTTACAAGGTTATTTCAAAAATGTTTTTGGAGTAACAAAGTTGTTACTTGCTTGCAAAGTTTATGACGGTTCCTAATTATTTTTAAACAATATTTGTGTAATAGTTATTAAAAATCAAAAGTATACACTATTCAGTGTTATTTTACATGTATATATTTTATTTTTAAAAATAGATATGAATAACTTCTAGAACAATGTTAATAAAGAAAATGATACTGGTCTGCTTCTTATCTCACCTAATTAAAAAGTATGTCTAATACATCATTGCTGGTACAGTATTAGGATAATTTGTGATATTATAATAACACACACAGATATAGTACAACCCTATAAGAGATAAACTTTATATTGTGTATTTAGCAAAGTATGCCTAGAACATGTTTGACTCTTTAATCATAATAGTCGTAATCATGGCATTGATAGTGCGAAGAAAATTATGATATTTTTAAAGAAACAAGTCATAATTTTCCTCTCATCATCAATGCCATGATTATGACTATTATGATTAAAGATTCAAAAGCATGCTAGGTATACTTTGTTAATTATACTATGTAAAGCTTATTTCTAATATAGTTGTATGTATATTTTGTGTTACATTTTTAAAGATAAAGCTCTCTAAATCCTTGAAGATGTTGTAATAATTAGGAAACAATTTTAATATTTTAAAACAGAATTTGATAGATTTATCAGAGTTATATATTTTTCATTTGCATTTTCAAAGCAAATTGCAATGAAAAAAGATTTTATTCATTTTATAAGTGATTGTGCTTTCCTATTTGTTCAATGCCAAAATATTCTATTGTTGTTATCATTTTTTCAACATTTGCAAAGTTGTAATATGTATTTTTTTCAATTGCAAATGTATATTACTAGTCGAGCGTTGGGGGTCAAGGGGTCAGCACAGCTGCCATCCAAGCAGTTGTCCCAGGTTTGCGGGTTCGCTTCTCCGCCAATGCTTTGACACATGAGGGAAAAAAAATGTATATTACTACTAAAGCAAGTTAGTTTTTTTAAAATTCTAATATACACTAACAGTTTAATAATAAAATCCAAAGTTGAAAGCTTACAAAAAGCCTCTCTAAAAAAAACAATTAAATCTGACGATGTGCCAGAAAGTAAACATGAATGAACTCTCATACAAAGAATGCAAAACAAGTGATTAGAAGTTAAGCATAGTATTTAAACAAATTTTTAATAAAAAAATTAATATTCATTTTTTAATAAATGTAAATTTAATGTGATAATTCATTAAGTAATCTATTAATTAATAAATAAATAAACTTTATTAATTATAAATTTCAAAAAGTATTAAACAAAAATAAGCTAAAAATTATTTACTTAATTATAATGCAATTTATTCTTCAGTTAAACAATGGAGGAACCTTTTGGCATGGTTAACAATATATATTTGACTATAGCCAGGATCTGGTTCAAATTCAGATTCAATGAATTTTTGAATTTTTTTCCAACAATTATATATAGGCTTGGGTGCCAGGTAATTAAACTATGTATTCAACTATTCATCTATTATTGGTCGGACAATGGGTATCTTTATATTTTTAGATAAACTATGGATATATGAATTAATCTGAATTGATTAAATGGCTATCATTGCCAGGACTGTAAAACTTAAAATATGTCTAAAATATACCAAAGTTTCCTTTACTGGTTAAGAAAGTTACGTACTTCTATGGATAGTGAGTCAGAGTCCTATTTAGCACACGCCTATTACTTCCATGGCTCCAAATCAAAACATTCCTAATTAGGACTCCCTGTTTCGGGTTAATGAAATGTAAACATCATGAATTTATAGATATTATATTTATTATTTTTATAATTAGTTATTTCAAATGTAAAGTACTATACCATTATAATATTCACTTTGATTTATCTAAATATGGGCTTATGGAATAGGATCAAAAACATTCATCTATCAGACCTTTGACCCAGAGTTTAGATTTAGACTCAGGGAAACTTGGATACTTTCCAAACAGGTTTATTTTTAAAATGATCGCTGAATTCTGATCAAGATAGCCAGTCAGTAGAGGTAGTGCATATAAACTTAACTAGAAATAAATATTTTAGAAAAAATCTATTGGGCAAGTGAGTCTGTCTGTAAAAAACAAAAATGCATTTTAGACTCCCCCCCAGTTCTAACAGATTGCTTAATAACACTAAAGATAAATTAGCACTGTCTCAAACACCTCAAGCCGTTTATAATATTGCATGCATTCATGCAAATTGTAGAGCCTCATATTATGGGGAGACCAAGGCAGCAATAGAAACCAGATTACAACAACATAAATATGCTTATATTAAAGCTCAGTCAGATCCATCACGTTATTCAATTTTTGCAATTCATCAAAAAATAATAGGACATCAGTGTGAACCTCAAGATGTCAGACTGGTCTGCAAAGAAAGCGCAAGGACACATGTTTCACAATCTCAAGAAAATGGAGCAATTAACCTTGAACTTTGCATAATTGTGTATAATTAATTCACTTAGAGCTATGAAGATGAGAGCACGTTCTACATGTTTCACAAATTTGAATTACAACATAGCTCTCTTTAGTGATGGGCTAGGACATTAAATTAAAAATACTAATTAAAGTCAAGCATTTATCTAATTCTTAAATATTAAGAAAAAGATCTAGTTTTCAGCCACCTACATGTCTTCAAATTCAGTTCTTTAACTAAAGAAACTATATGGGCCTGAACTAAATTCAGTGATCCCATATAGTAGTAGGCTTAGCAATTTAATATAGCCAAAGCCCCAATAGCAAAATTATAATATTAGTAAAAATCAGACACATGTCGCATGACATATATAGCTTGCATTACCAATAATATGTAATATATAAAGAGCCTGCTAATGGCTCTAAACAAGCTTAATTTATATATATACATATTTTTATAAATTACTATATTTATTAGGAATTTTGTTTTTTTACATTACTTTGTGGAAAATAATTAAAGCAATTAAGTTATAAATCATTTATTTATTTTATATTATGACATATCTATATATCAGAAGAATATAAAACTACTCTAGATTTTATTTGTCATATAATCAGTTGCTTTGAAGTTTTTGTGCTTCTTAAATATTAAAGTCATAAGATGAACCAAGAGTTCAAGACTTAGTTTTATTTTTCTCAATGAACAATCAATTCGTAAAACTTCAGTTTAATTCCGCTAGTCTCACATTTGATTACGATCTTTGTTATCAAGTTATTAACCCAGTTTTTTTTTAAATTAAAAGATAATATTAAAATTCTAGGATATGCGTTCTGTGAGATTATCTTTTTCAATTCATTTCAAAAAAATTATATGAGAAGCAAGAAATCTTTAAAAAAATCATGGCTAACAAAGAGTAAAGTCTTAAATGATGATAACACATTTTAATTGAAAGTTTGGGATTCGGGGGGGGGGGGGTCCTTGAGCCCCAGAAGTAATAGAAATGATTCATGAATTTTTAGTTGTTGATATCAAAATGCTGTAATTGTGCTGAACCACATATAGTTTTATATTACATATTATTTTATAGAAAGAGCTGTAAAATTATTATCTTTATTTATACAAGAGTCTTATGACAAGTTGATTAGCAAATTTGGTTGACATACTTATGATCTGGGGTTTCAGTTCATCCCAGGTGAACCTTAAAATTTTTTGAGTCAAAATCTCATCCTTTGTTTTAGTATTTCAATAGTAATTAAAATTTTTATAATTCTCAATATTCAATAACAAATTTTCCACCGTAATAATAGGAAAACAAAAGTAATTTTTTTTAAAAAAAAAATCAATACATTTAAGATTTGCTCACTTAAGATTTGTTTGGGTTGAAAGAATGAGTGATTCATTCCATTTTTTTCTAAAATACTATATCTCATGTCCGAAAAAAGTGAGAGTATTCATTTATAATTTCTCTTTAAAGCGCATGCGCATTGTCTTAATCACTAATATCACTATTACAGTATTATAACATAGCGCTATATAAAATATCTCATTATATATGTTTAATTTCAACTAAAGAATGATGCCTCGGAAATTGTAAAGATTTTGTAAGCGTTATTCGTTCAAACATAACAAATGTATTTAAAGTTATTGTTTAACACCTTTCGCGCTCTGATTTCCATTTGATTAAGATTTTCCCATACATAAACGTTTGGGTTGAAAGAATGGGTGGATTCATTCCATTCTTTCTAAAATACTATATCTCGTGTCCAGAAAAAGTGAGAGTATTCATTTATAATTTATCTTTAAAGCGCATGCGCATTGGCTTCACTATTACAGTATTAAAACATAGGGCTATATAAAATAATATCTCATTATATTACAAACCATATATTTCATTTAATTGTTTGGTTTAATTTTAAAACAAAATGTACTTGGATTTAAAAAAAATTTTTTTTAATAAATCAACCATTATCATCTTTCATTTAGGATGTTAATGAGTAAATTTTTTTAAGCAAATAAATGCAAATGTAGGATAGTGAGAGTATAAATTCTAATCCAAAGCCAGCAACAGCTATACAGGAAACAATATTTATTCACAAATGAAAAATAAAAAACAACTATACATATAATGACTAAATATTTTATAGTTAATAATTTGACTGCTGATTGTAAACGGCAAATTGTTGGTATAAAACCCACTTATATTTAACAAAACTTAATGTATATTCATAAAATTGCAAAATATTTTAATTATATTAATAATAAGAAGAATAATAACAATAAATTAAGTTTGGCTCCAAAACTAAATATTTATTTTTCAAAATGTCAAATAAATAATGCATTTAGATAAATAACTTTTTAGATATTTTTAAGATTAAATTACCATGTATTTCAGAATTTTATTTTTTGCTTGGCTAAAAAGCATATATATCATTTGTGCAATAAATAAATAACTTTATTTATTCATCATATAAGTCAGGAAATAAATATCACATGACCACCACCTCTTATGCTTGTGTATAACTGTTGTTAAAACAGGCAAAACTCACTATACATATTGCCACACACAACAAGCTAGAGTAATCAATGGATTCCAGAAGGCTTGTGCATAAAATCCCCATCTAGTGCCTACTCATCCAATATCCCCAGACTAGTTTCTGGCTTGTGGCCTTCATCAGCGAGGAGCGTTGGATCTGAGAGCACTGCACTTAGATCTTAGAATCCAATGCAACCTTCCAGCCGCCACTTTTTATCTCCATTTAATTACAAAACTATGAGTCTTAAACTGAAAACACCTTAATGTTTTCAATCCAAGCCCATTAACTTATACAGTCATATGGGTCTGAACTCAGTTCAGTATCCATACATTTTGGTGTTTTTGTTTCTTTAATAATCATAGCCATCACTATCCTATTAGGCAGAAACTAGTCTGGGGATATTGGATGAGTAGGCACTAGATGGGGTATGCACAAGCCTTCTGGCATCCAGTGATTACTCTAGCTTGCTGTGTGTGGCAATACGTATAGTGAGTTTTTCCTGTTTTAATGTAAGTCAGGGGTAGAAAACCTCTGACTCATGAGTCAACTCTGACCCTTGAAAGCTTTCAATAGAGATCATAGACATTTTCATAAACATATACAAAATGGCCCTGTAAAACTTCTATTTATATACCTGCATAGTAATAAAATATTGAATTATTTGTTAAATAAAATAAAAATATTTATTTTTTCAAATGAATTTTCTTTTCTCTCTCCACCCTTTATAATAGATCTAATGCATTCTATTAGATATGCAATATTCCAGAAAATTATTTATATTGTGTGATCTATCTGACTACATATTTAATATAAGACACTAAGGGCATTTTGTTTGTTTTTATAGACATTTTTGCAGACAATATATATTAGAAAAATAAAAATCGAATTTACTTGGTTTTTATTAATATTATTTTTCATTTAATTTTTTTTTTACTAGGATTATTGTACTGAGTAGAGTTTAAAAAACTGACCCAGAAAATCACGAATTTCAAAGGAAATGGAACAATACATTTTTGTTTTAATACAAAAAAATAATAAATCAATGTGCCTGATATATTTAGAAAGTATTACAGTTAACAAAGAACACAATATTAAAAGGCACTGTTTTCCTGAAGGTTTATGATGATGGTGTTCTAGCTGTATTTTTATATTGGACTATTTCCATCATCTAATATGTGTGTTGAATGTCTTTAGAAAAGTTTAATTTTATTTAAATATTCCCAATGCATTCAACTGTTAGTAATATCACAGCAAACAGGTTAGTATATGCACCAACTGTTAGTAATATCACAGCAAACAGGTTAGTATATGCACCACCTGTTAGTGCATATACTAACCTGTTTGTTGTGATATTACTAGCAATTGTTTCTGTGATATTACTAACAGTTGAATGCATTTGGAATATTTAAATAAAATTAAACTTTTCTATAAAGACATTCAACACACATATTAGATGATGGAAATAGTCCAATATAAAGATACAATTAAGAAGCACTATTTATCAAATCATTATTATTACAATAAAATTGTTGGGAGAAAAAAGAAATATTAAAATAGAAAACTTGAAAAGGGCATTCACCAAATGTTTGATGTGTTTTATAAAAAGTACAAATAAGCCAGAAAATTCAGTGAAAGCGGGTTACATTATCTCAAAAACAAAGCAGAAAATTTGGAACTATTTTCTGAAAAGGAGTTTATAAAAAAAACTGTATCCTAGCTACTGTAGAATTAATCTGCCCAGAACAGAAAAACCACTTTGGGAATATAAATATGTCACAAAGAATAGTTACAAGGTGAATTGGGGAAAATTGTTATTAAATGTGGTACGATCTTTAATAATTACAATGAAATTTATTTTTAATTAACAAACAAAGTTATGGCCTTCATGAAAAAAAGTTGAAATTTGCCTGCCAGTTGGACAGGTTGCTGACCTCTAATGATTAGAGATAAAAATAATTAAATTTTTGATTAAATATAGCAGGCTAAGTTTTAAATCAATAATTCTGTATGGCCTATAAATGATATTATAAATATCCAAATGGTCCCTGGTAACAAAAAAGCCTCCTCACCTCTGATATAAATAAACAAATTTTGCCTGTGTATCAGATTGTTTTGAAGCTGCACTTTTTCAGATCCTTCAAACTAGAAGAGATTAGGAATTATACTTCTCATAATATTGAATTTTCCTATAAAGGTTTTCATTTACCACCTGCCACTAACAGATTGATCAACAACACAAAATGCATAATCGCTCCCGAACTGACCTGCCAGATCATATATAAAATTACATGCCCCATAATAACTGCCACACAACCTACTATGGAGAAACTATGATTAATCTTGCCACTATAGTGGCACATTACAGATATCTATACAACAAAACTAAAAGTAAGTTAGAAGAGGGCTCAATATTTGCTGAGCATGAAAGAACTGCTGGCCATGCCTCTCTACCAATAACTGCCAAGATTATATGCACTGAAATAAATGTTGCTAAATGCAAAGTCAAAGATGCCTGTTGTATATTAAGCAACCCCACAGCTATAAATAGAAGAGAAACTTTCTTCTGCATTTCCAAAAAATGAATGCTGTAGTCAATTTGCATAAATTTACATAAGGCTTTATTACAAGCATTTGTCAATTGGTAACGAGCTATGATTATGGGAAATTAGACTTCCCAAAAGTGCTCAGATGATTAATTAAGATTATTAATTTTCTACACTATATAACTTCATTACATGTGTATAAAGCACAATTATAGAATTATAAATTGTTAATGAAGTAAAACCTCAATTATTACAGGAACGTGAATAATAATGGCCAGTACCTACAGCTATTATGCATTGGATTCTCAATCTGCACATTTCAGCAGAGATTGAATTTTTTACATAGATGTGCACAATTTAATATTATTCCCAATTGCTGCAAAATTTGTAATCAACAAAGTGATTTTCAACTGAGAAAATTAAGACAAAGATCCAATGACAGCTTCTCAATATGATAATCAGCAGTTGCATGAAGGCGCTAAAGAAAAAAAACAAAAGATGGAACATAATATCTGTTAACACTGTAATACCTCAATTTATTACTGATAAATGTGGCAAACAGACAGCCATGCTCACTCAGAAATTTGATCAGAAAATAAAGTTTCTAACTAAGAAACAAAATGTTGACTTCAGAGACAACAAACTTAACACATATGTAAACCTCACTAACATAAACATATGATGCGAGATTGGGGCAGTACTAGAACTAGTCCATAAATCTATCAGTAGAAAATGGAATCACCTGAAAATTGAAATGTTAGCTGGCATAGAAGCATGCTTGTTGGACAACCCTTTAAAGGGAAGAAGTTATTGCATGTTTAGCTAATACCATGAGACACAGACAACTGAAGACTAATGCATAAGCATGGAACAGAAATATTGCACACACTAAGCAGTTTTTGGATGACCAAAATTATATGCTTAAAGGAGGGCAAAGAAAATAGATTTGTGGTAATGCATAGCAATGAATACATGTATAAGGTTTACACCTAAATTAAGAAATTAAAATTTGAAAGTTTATCAAGAGTTTAATAATAAACTCAATAGAGAGAAGTTTATCTCTACAATACTGTACAACTATGACAAAGTTTTGTCTAAAGCTGAATACTACTGCATCTACCCTTCAATATCAACACCCCTTCAAATTTTTGCAAATGTTAAACTACATAAGCCCAAGGCACCATTGAAACTTATGCTGGCTTTCAGGAGAGCACATTATTTTAAAACTGCAATCCTGGTCAACCACTGGCTCATTGACAGTTTTTGTTTGGGGATTACACCATCAAATCCTCCTTTGAGTTTATGGAGAAGATAAAAAGTGTAATGCTCCAACCAGTGTTTAAACTTGCATCATTTGACATCACCGAGCTATATGGCTCAATTGACCACAAGAAATCCATCAAAATTATCAACAATGAATTAAGAACAAGAGACTGCCCACCCACATGAGTCACATTCATCAATGAGTTTTTGGCATGGCTGGGTACAAATATATTTACAATCTTTTGAGACAAATGGTTTCATATAAGCAACAGTTGACCCATGGGTCTTCCCATGAGTGGGATCATATCCATCATCATGCTCAATCACTATGAACAGCAAATCTTGCCCGACTACTACAACTTCACATCAGAAATGATATACACATGTTATGTAGATGATATATTTGTGGCAGCGCCAGTAAATACAATAGTCAACATTCACAATAATCTCCGAAATATAACAAAACTTACATTCAACACTGCATGGGAAAACCAATCACATGAAATCAAATACTTTGATATTCAGGTCCACAAAAACACAAGGAGTTTAGACTATCAAATGATAGTAAAACCAGTTGAAATAAGAGACTTAACACATCCCAGCTCTAATGTACCCCAGGCCCACAAACTCACAGCCTTGTTAGCATTTCTATTCATGAATTACAAACTATGCAAATATGAAGCTGGCAATCAATATAACTTGATTCACTACCTGGAAGAAGTAGAAAGTTTGGGACACAAACAAGCAACCATCAATAGAAAAGTTAACCTATTTTACCACAAAATAAAACATAACCAAACTAAAGAAAAGAAACCACACATTTTACTCCAGTACATCAATTTCATAGCCAAACAGCTTAGTAGAAAACTTTCCAGAGACTTTGAAATAGATTTCCATTCACTGCCAGTTACTAACCGATTGATCAACAACACAAAAGACAAAATTGCTCCCAAACTGACCTCCCATTTTGTATATAAAATTACATGCCCCCATAATAACTGCAACACAACATACTATGGAGAAACTAAGACTAATATTGTCACTAGAATGGGACAACACAGATATCTATATAACAGAACTAAAAGTAAGACTGAAGGGGCTTAATATTTGCTGAGCACAAATGAACTGCTGGCCATGCCTCTCGATCAACAACTACCAAGATTATCTGCACCAAAAGAAATGATGCTGAACACAAGATCAAAGAAGCCTGCTATATAAACATCACATGATCACCACTTCTTATGCTTGTGTATAACTTGTTAAAACAGGCAAAACTCACTATACATATTGCCACACACAGCAAGCATCCATTGATTACTCTAGCTTGCTGTGTGTGGCAATATGTATAGTGAGTTTTGCCTGTTTTAAGCCTGCTATATATTAATCAACCCCACAGCTATAAACAGAAGAGAAACTTCCTTCTGCATTTCCAAAAAATGGATGCGTTAGTCAATTTTCATAAATTTTCATAAGG
This sequence comes from Epiperipatus broadwayi, assembly GCA_028023455.1. NCBI lineage: Eukaryota > Metazoa > Onychophora > Udeonychophora > Euonychophora > Peripatidae > Epiperipatus > Epiperipatus broadwayi. The sequence goes on along the minus strand of JAQFVV010006370.1, from coordinate 2,157,941 downwards.
CTTTGTTACAAGCATTTCTCGATGGGTAATGTGCTATGATTGTGGGAACTTAAACTTCCCAAAAGTGCTCAGATGATTATTTAAGATTAGTAATTACTACACTATATAGCTTCATTATATGTGCATAAAGCGTAATTCTAGAGCTAAGCCTAATTAAGTAAATTACTTATTTTTATCTATAAGGTAACATATAATTTTTGTTTTTCATTTCAAAGATTTCTGACTTATTTTGCCGACATATTATTCTTCGTAAATAATATTGTGCTGTTATATAATTATTATTTAAGTACATATTAAATAAAATTTTAGAAATTTTGTATTATTTATTTATTTATTTTAAATTTTATTAAATGCACATTATTATATTTAAGTAATATTTACTAAGGCTGTAACCTTTAGGAATAAGCGTCTGAAAAATTCGAAGGTAGGGACCTCTACAGGTCTAAGCCACAAGCTTACGCTATGAAGAAAAGAGGGAAGCCTTCTTTTACTTCAACCTACTTTTATATATGAATAGGTGAAGATGAAGTGGTTAGATCTAAGAGTGTGAAGCTATTCAATACTTCACTAATTAACTCCACAATTTTTCAGACGCTTATTCCTAAAGGCTACAGCCTTAGTAAATATTATTTATTTTAAACAAATAAATCACTTGTTTCATAACTACATTTTTTTGAGTCAGTAGTATGTTTGGATTATTTTTAAATAATTGTACATGTTGGAATCGTAATTCAATTATAAATAATCATTTTTGTCGTTGATCTTTAATATTTCAAGCTGAAAGGAATGTACATTAAATTATTTGTTTTAAATCTTACATTGGGAATGTATAAACTTATTCACAGATCAATTAATTCTGATTTGTGAAATAGTTATTCTATGAATTAGGTTATAAATTATTTCAAAAAAATTTAATTATAGTTTTTATTTTACTTATGTAGACCTTTCTTATTAATATTAATTTTGTGGGAAAATAATTTAATAAAAAACAATCACAAAACTCATAATTAATTGTCAAGCATTGGTGGTCGAGAGGTCAGCACAGCCGCCTTACAAGCAGTTGTCCCGGGTTAGCGGGTTCGCTTCACAAAACTCATAAACAATTGTCAAGCGTTGGTGGTTGAGAGGTCAGCACAGCCGCCTTACAAGCAGTTGTCCCGGGTTAGCGGGTTCGCTTCCCGGCCCAAGCTATGACACATGAAAAAAAAACCTCATAATTAATTTATTTGATAGAAAACTTTATATAATAGAAATTTTTAGTTTATTTTTGTTTTTAAAAATAACTTCTAATTGCCTTTAAATCTTAATTAGATATATTGTGTAATTATTTCAATCAAAATTATTATTATTCTGACTGTTAGATTTCACTTACTAATAAGCAGAAATGTTTTTTTTTCTGTTAGTTTGATGTTAACATAATTAGAAAAATTATTTTTATAATAATTTAGATTTGAAAAACAAAATGATTATAAAAATATTAATTAAAATTCAAAATGCATTCTGGTCATTATTATATTTCAAATATTTTAAAGACTTTGTGTTACAATGGCAGAATACATAACTAAGGTCTGAGTTTAAATCCAGGTTAAATAAGCTTAAAATTATTTTCACAAGCTAATATTTAGTTGTTTTTTTTAACTAAAGAATAAAGCCAAATAATAATAATAATAATAATAATAATAATAATAATAATAATAATAATAATAATAATAATAATAATAATAATAATAATAATAATAATAATAATAATAATAATAATAATAATAATAATAATAATAATAATAATAATAATAATAATAATAATAATTAATAATAATAATAATAATAATAATAATAATTTACCATTAATGAATTTGCTTTGAAGCTTGCCACTCTGCCCAATGCCTGTCATCCAGGCACTCATGGCATACCAAAATTTGTGTACGAACACCTTAGCCATACAACTAATCAAGTATTATGTAATCTTGCAAACTATCTCTCACAAAAAATATACAACATTGAAAATCTTTATCCAATTGCAATAGTACCATTTAATAAGAAACCAGCTCCAATAACCACCCTTAATAATATTAGGCCTATCTCCATGTGCCCAATAGCCATCAAGATCATTGAGAAAGTCATTAAAGACAGGATTGAATCATATCTGCTCCCATTGATTTCACCATATCAGTTTGCAAGAAAGCAATCATCTACAGGACAGGCAGCACTTCTTTTCAAAGCTGTATTGGGATCGGTGATCGGAAGAGCACACGTCTGAGTTGCAGTTCAAATAGACATTGAATCAGCTTTTGATTCTGTGGCAATCGAGATATTAATTAAAATGTTGGCTGCCACTGCAATACCTCGCACTATTTTATATGTTATAACCAACTTGTTGTTAAATCGGGATATACATATTACACTCAGTGGAAAAAATTCTGAATCTTTTACTCCAACACAATCAATCTCACAAGGATCCCCCTGAGTGCTTTACTTTTCACCTTTTACATCAACCCTCTATTAATAAAAATCCAGCAAACATTCATTGGCATCCAAATACCAAACACATCTCAGCAGGTAACATGTATCGCTTATATGGATGATATAACTGTCTTCCTCCCATCTAAAAAACACCTACCAGCCTTGCATACAATACTACAAGAATTTGCAGCTACACACAAACTCAGGGTCAATCTAAATAAGATGGCAGTTTGGTCTCTTTATAATGCAAAGCAGTACACGGGCATGTATGGGGAAAAGCCATCTGCTTTCTTGGGATTTCCCTTTTATATGAGTGCAAGTGCAATGAGGGTCAAGATCCAGAACAAACTCAAAGAAGAAACAGAGTGAATTACTACTTCTCTCTCAAAGGCATATCTTTCAATATACTCCAAGATCCAGCTATTTAACCAGCTAGCCATAACAAAAATCACCTATTACTCACCCATTATCACATTTTCTAAAGGTTTTATTAACAAAATCTCTTCTCTCTGTAATAAGCTCTTGTGGCAGAGGAAGACTGTGTCAATATCTGCAAAACAACTTACCAGACCACCTATTCACAATGGACTAGGACTTCATAGTATTTATATTTTCCATCTACAGAAGACCACAAACTTAATAACATCCACAGTCAAACACTTTCCAATGCTTGAATGCCTACTTCAAATAACACCAACAGATAGACCACCCCCTGCTTATGACCAACTAGCATCAATGATCAATCATATAAAAACCACAGCTCCACAGATATCTCTTCAGACAATATACAAGCATTCATACTGGCAAATTTATTCATTAATCCATCCAAATCCAACCCATGACACCAATCTGACAATGCTGAAAATCAATAATCTACAATTACTCCGTAAGTTTAAAAAATGGTCACTGGAGCCAAAGTATTTTGATTTTTTGCTGAGACTAAACCTACAAGCACTGCCCACAACATATTTTCTGAGATATCGGAGACTATACACTAACATTGATCCTTTTTGTCCCCTGTGTCACAGGGCTGAAGAAACACAGGAACATCTATTCTATCTTTGTCCGGCACTAGACAGAATTCGAGTTATTATGATAGGAGCATATAGACAATCTAACACAACCCTTCAAACAATCATTAATTCATATTGCAAAGGCTCTATTCCATCAGTCTGTGCAGCCACTTTTATGCTTTATGCATACTGGTGCACTAGATGCACATTCACTCTAGGTAACAACACAAGGCGACATCCATCAACTTTCAATATCAAACTGGCAAAACTACGAGCCAGAGACAATAAAATTGCACATCCAGACATCTATGCAGCAACCTGGTCACTGATAACACAACAATCAAACCTCTAAGATGGCTCCCAATAACCAAAATCTATGCCCTCAACCAATATATATATATATATAAAAAAAATGTGGCAATTATCTACAAATAAAAAAACAGAATGTTGTCTTTGATTGCATAATATTAATATAAAGGACAGTAACAACAAAATCAGACCTCAAATACTGGAAAGCAAACTAAACCCAGCATGGCAATATACATCAAAGTTGAAGTTTTGCAAATTGAACAATGATAACCCAAGACTTTGGAGAACTATGATTACAGCAAGCAGCACTCATAAATGTAACGTATACATATGTATTTTCACCCCCCTAACAATGTTTAAATATCTTTCCCTCCTAAGTTAAGTTCCTTTTTGTACATCACAGATACCAACTTAAACTTGGTTTACTCACTAGCAATGTAAATATATGTATACGAAGTGTCTTATAGCAAATGTAACTCTATGGTTATCAATAAAGTTCTTTTCTTTGAAACATAATAATAATAATAATAATAATAATAATAATAATAATAATAATAATAATAATAATAATAATAATAATAATAATAATAATAATAATAATAATAATAATAATAATAATAATAATAATAATAATAATAATAATAATAATAATAATAATAATAATAATAATAATAATAATAATAATAATAATAATAATAATAATAATAATAATAATAATAATAATAATAATAATAATAATAATTTCAATTCAATTCAATTCATTTATTTACCGTACAAAACTACAGCATAAAGCCAATTACAGTATTGCACCATAACAAATATATAAATACATAAATGAGTTTAAATGACAAATTATTAATATAATTATGTGCCATATTTCAATAAAAGATAATTAACACATTTAAAAATCTAAAGTAAAATTAAATATCAGCATATAAACAATTATTATTAAAACATTAATAATAACAAATAAATAAAAGGGATAAATATAAAGCACGTAACAAAATAATAATAATAATAAAACAATTTAACATATATATATATAAACAAAATCAAGTTAAACCAATCAAATATGACATTTAAATTTAATAACATTACAAAATTGATTATAATCTAAATTGAAGTAATTATTATTACTACAAATCTGATTATATAAATATGGCAGTCTAAATAAAGGAGAAAATCTAAGAACATTGGAATGACAAGTTTTAATGTAACAAACAGAAGCAGACCGAGTATCATGCACATGAGATCTAATTACAACAGTAGAAATTGTGTCAGATAAAAGAACTATTTTATTAACAAGTTTATAAAGATATTTAAGATCTCTATATTGTCTTCTAGAAGAAAGATGAACAACAGTTTTATTTCCCAAAGAAACATATTTAAAAAACTTATTACTCACTGATTGTAATAAGTTACATCCCTGTTTAGAGCTAGGATTCCAAATGACTGAACAATATTCAATGATGGGAAGAACCAATGATAAAAATAATTTAAATTTTGTATCACCACTGAAATGATGACCAAACCTTAGAATAGTACCTATAATTTTTAAAGCTTTACCAATAATCATTTCCAAATGAGGAAGAAAGGATCCATTACTAGAAAATATAACTCCCAAATCTTTTTGGGATTCAACAGAAATAATTTTGTGACAATTAATAAAATAAGAAAAATGCAAAACTTCAGATTTTTTAGAATACAGACTTCCGAACATTTACTGAAATTAACAATCATATTATTTAAATCACACCAAGCACTAAAATTATCTATATCCTTTTGAAGAAGAGTGCAATCAAACACAGATGTGATTCTTCTAAAGATTTTACAGTCATCTGCATAGCACAAAAGATAAGAAGATTTTAAGCAATCCTTAAGGTCATTCATATAAATGTTAAAAAGCATAGGTGCTAAAATACTACCCTGAGGAACTCCAAAATTACATTTAAACTTAGATGAAATAGTATTATTAAATTTAATATATGCAGTACGACCATGAAGAAAGGATTGAAACCAATAAACAAGCTTAGTAGAAAAACCCATTTGATATAATTTGCGAAGAAGAATACTGTGGTCTACTTTATCAAAAGCTTTTGATAAATCAAAATAAACAACATCAAGTCTCTGCTGGTCCTCAATTGCATGAGCTATATGATCATAAATTGTTAACAAATTAGTTTCTACGGATCTATTAGGTATAAAACCATGCTGTGAAGAAGAAATGAGTTTACTAACATCTAAAATAATTTTATTATAAACACACCTCTCAAAAATTCTAGCAATAGTATGTAAAACAGAAATAGGTCTATAGTTATTAAGACAATCACGTGAACCATTCTTAAAAATTGGGACCATTTTGGCACACTTAAGCACATTAGGAAAAACACAAGAATTCAGTGATAAATTAAAAATAAATGCAAGAGGAACTGCAATAAATTCAGCTAGCCCTTTGTAAATAAATGAAGGAATATTATCATTTCCCAAACTAGAATGAATTTTAAGTCGCTTAATAGCCATAACAACATCATCCTTAGAAATATGGTCAATCATACAATGAACAGTTGAAGAATTACAAAATAATGCAATATTTGAAGATATTGCATCATGTGATGAATATACATCAGCAAAATGTTTTGAAAAGTCATTTGCACTTAAAGTGAAACCATGAGTAGCTTGAACCTTTTTTCTACCCAAACCAGACTTTTTAATGAAATCCCAAAATTCTTTAGGGTTAGATGAAATATTAACCTCAATTCTTCTAATATAATTCTTCAAATCTCTTTTATAAACATGCTTCACCAATCTTCTGAAATTAATAAAATTATTATAAAAAAAGATATTCTGTGTTTTAAAATAAAGTCTACGATGATAAGACTTCCTTTTAATAATTTTAATAAGATCGCATGAAAACCAACGAGGAAAACCCTTATAAAAAGGTCGCTTATTGGGAATATACAAATCAATAAAACCATTAAGAATCTTTAAAAACTCATCCAAGCAATGATTTACATCATTAAAAGAATACAAAAATTCCAATTAACTTTAGAAAAGTTTCTACAAAAATCAAAATAATTACCCTTCCCATAATCCTTTCTTGAAATATTAGAAAAATTAATCTTTGAGTGACAAACGTTAATATAAAACTCAAAAGGTGGATGATGAGCATCAATAGGAAAATTAACAGAGACAACTTGAAAATTACTAACTACTGTTGAACTACATAAAATATAATCCAAAGTACGATGAAAGGAATTAACAAATGGGTTATATTGCTTGAGTCCTAAAAATTTACAGAACTGTAACATTCTAGAAGCTTTAGAAGACAAAAAAGAAAAGTGTGTAGTAATTCTACCCTGATATAAATCTGGAATATTTAAATCCCCAGTAATAATAACATTATCATAGCCAATCAGAAAATCTTCAAGTGATGTCAAAAAATAATCAAACTCCAACAATGACAAAGTGGGTTTGAGATAAACATTACCTAAAATAAATTTAAAATTGTGATTTAAAGTAATTTCACACCATGTAGATTCACAAAAAGAAGAAGAAAAATAAAGTTCTTTATAAAAAACATCTTTATGAAGAGCAATCAGAGTACCACCACCTCGAGAAATATTATCCATAGATCTGTCAGTTCGCAAAATACTGAATCTATCATCAAGAAAAGAACAATCAGGAAATTGTTGATTTAACCAAGTTTCTGTAAGTAAAATAAGATCAAAATGTTCTGTTTCAAAAAATTGTTTAATTTGAACACATTTAGTCCTCATACCTCTGACATTCATGTAAAAACAAGAAAGGCCTACCATGTTACCCACAAAGATAATGGAAACAACACAAATAAAACCAAAAAGGAGAAGAAAAAAAAGTGATAAAGAAAAAATAAATAAATAAAAATAAATAAATAAAATAAAATAGATAGTAAAACAAAATAAATTCTCTTAAAACCTTAGAGAACTAGCCAGAGATCCATAAAAAAAAGAAATGGAAGCACCGCAAGGCCATAAATTGGGGGATATTATTTCATTATGTTTATGTGCAGAAACAGAAATATAAAAGCAAGAAGACTTAGAATTATTCATATTAACATTATGACAAACAATGCTAGTTTGTAAATTATTTTCAAGAAATACTGTAATATCTTTTGAACTGAGATTTACTGGCATATTAGAAAGAAAATATCTATTATAAGTTATATTAGTATTAGAATAAACATCAGCAAAATTAGATTTATTAAATCCATCAGATATATTAGTTTTATTAGTCCTTGAAAAATCATTTTTACTAGAAGATAAAGAGGAGTATCCAGAATGATTTATCCAATAGTTACTATTTGAATGAAAGTCAAGTGAATGTGATCTATAAGCTGGAATGAATTTGGGAGCAAAATCTGGATAATTAAGAATTTTATGTCTAATAGACTTAGAATAAACATTACCAAAATTAGATTTATTAAATCCATCAGAAATATTAATTTTTTTAGTTCTAGAAAAGTCATTTTTACTAGAAGATAAAGAAGAGTATCCAGAATGATTCATCCGATAGTTACTATTTGAATGAAAGTTAAGTGAATGTGATCTATAAGCTGGAGTAAATTTGGGAGCAGTATCTGGATAATTAAGAATTTTATGACTAATAGACTTTAGGGAAGATACATTAACAGGAAGACCTCCATTATATCTTTTATCCATAAAAGAAGCACTCTGTAAATTATGAGCTGCAATGACTTTAGAAACTGCAGCTGGATAATTTAGTTTTTTAGATTTCACAGACTTTAAAGAAGATAAAGTAATAGGAAAACCTCCATTATCTCTTTTCCCCACAAAAAAAAATTTGGTGATTTAAATTTACCATGAGAAAAAAAACCAGAATCAGAAAAGCAATCACTAATGGAATTTACCTCAAGCCAGGATGAGTTATAAAAACATCTACTTTTAAATTTGGAATGAGGCAAATTCATAAATACATTATTATTATTATTATTATTATAATTAATTTCATCACTAACTAAATTAACTTCAGGAACACAATCATCCAATTTGATATTTTCACCAAGATCTTCAGGGCAATAGGCTGAAGAATGATCCCTAGCAATGGAAGAACTAAAAATTTGATCAGGATATTCAGAAGATGACAAAATGCATTGAGTGCCAATATCATTAGTATTAACATTTTTACCAAGATCTTCAAGGCAATTGGATGAAGATGAACATACAATGTTACCACCTTCACCAGAAGAGGAATAATCTCCAGGAATAGAACTAAAAATTTGATCAGGATATTCGGAAGATGATAACATGCATTGAGTACCAATAGCATTAGTATTAATAAGTTTATCTTTGATCACTGAAGAATTCCTACAACGATGAGACATTTCAATTATTAAATTATATATAAAAGAAATAGGAAGAGATAAAATCATTTCAAAAGAAAAATTGCTAGAATCATGAATAACACTGTCAATTAAACTATCTATGTTTTTAACATTATTAGCAGAGTCAAATTCATTAACAGCAAAGTTTCCAATATTATTATTTCCAATCTTAGGAAGTAAGTCAATATTATTAGTGGATAAATCCATATCAACATCTGCATTAGAAAGATTGTCCAAAGATGAAACAGCTTTATTATTGTCAAACTCATCTATAGCAAACTTTCCAACACTATTATTTCCAATCTTAGGAAATAAGTCAATATTATTAGGAAATAAGTCAATATTATTAGGGGATACATCAGCATCAACATTAGAAATAATAATAATAATAATAATAATAATAATAATAATAATAATAATAATAATAATAATAATAATAATAATAATAATAATAATAATAATAATAATAATAATAATAATAATAATAATAATAATAATAATAATAATAATAATAATAATAATAATAATAATAATAATAATAATAATAATAATAATAATAATAATAATAATAATAATAATAATAATAATAATAATAATAATAATAATAATAATAATAATAATAATAATAATAATCAATTTTCAATTTTTCAATTTCAATTTATTCTATGAAATAAAACAAAGTACATCACAAATATTTAAAACTCCAAACAAGAAAAATCTTGTGTGTGGAATTTACATGTAAAAATAAATTAAATAAAAATACAATCAAAAACTCAAAAGAACAGTTTAGGAAATAAATAAAATTAATTAAATAAATAAAATAAATGCCAAAATTAATACATACTACATAACCATTGACACAAATATTTTTTGAATGATATATAAGAAATATTATTCAGATCAATTGAACATTCATATACAAATTTATTAAACAACTTTGACCCAGAATAAACAGATTGTCTTCTACTAGATTCCTTAAAAAATTTTGGTAAAGGTAATTGAAATTTATTAGAAAAACGAGTATTTAGAACATAAAAAACTCTAGAATTCAGAAAAGGTTTAGCACAAAAAATATCAAAAATAACTCTATATTGATATAAGTGATTTACATCAATAATAATAATAATAATAATAATAATAATAATAATAATAATAATAATAATAATAATAATAATAAAAATAATAATAATAATAATAATAATAATAATAATAATAATAATAATAATAATAATAATAATAATAATAATAATAATAATAATGTGTTAAATAAACTTTTGGTGAAGTCATTACATTCAATATCTCAAATTCTAAGAAGTTTATGAGATTACTACTAAAAACATTTAAATATTTTATATAAATAACTCGAGGATATTTTCTAGGTTCTTAATAAATATAGTTAATCGTCAGGAGTAGTGATCTGTAAAACAATATAAGTAATTTAAGATGATAGAAAAATAATCCTTTCATTTCTTATATACACACACAATTATAGTTTACAATTCTGAAGATTGTCAGACAGTTTAATAAAAAGCATTGAGAACCGTGCCAAGAGTGGAATTTCTGAAAATATTTTTTTTAATATAATAAATGAAACAAGATTTAAAAGCTTTTAAACATGTTTCTGTTCTTTTTAATCAAATACATTGACTATAAAACGTTGTAAATAAATTTTGAATAGTAATTAATAATTTCTAGTAAATGTAAGTAATATATCTGTCATAAAAAGTTCAACATACCATCTAATGTTTAATTATCAAGCTGAATGAATAGCTTGAGATCACTACATTACATGAAAACCAAATATGGATGCGCAGTCTTTTTCCAACATCAACATTTTTAGCAACTGAGGTCTCATTAAAAACAACAAATGAAATGCAAAAAATAAGTTATAAATAAAAAAAAACAATTTTAACTTCCTGAATTTTAGTTTTTTAGTCGCAGTACTTCCATCATTTTTTAAAGAAATATTTTTATTCAGAATCGCATAACAAAAAAGTTTAGAACAACTGTCAATATATTTTGTCATGTTTTTTTTTTTTTATTCATCTTTTATATATTTTCTAGGAATTTTTTTATTACTATTTTTTGTTTAAAATTTTTGTTAATTTTCTTTATAGTTCTTTTATCAACAATATTCAATTTTTTCAGTCGTTCTTATCCATATTTAGCTAACAAATATAAATGGTAGTATTTTATTGCATGCCACATCTAAGACAATTTATTTTAATATAATTATGTGATTTTGTTAACAAGCATTTAAGATTTGAAATACAGGCGTTTTTCTACCTGGAAGGTAATAGTAAATATAGGGGATTTGAACTCAGACTTTCTAGCAACCTTCAACTATTCATACTGTCTCTTACTACCAATACACATGACCACACACATATACAAAAAATAAATAATCCTCAATATACATATTTCATGCTGAACCAGGACTTATCAGTTGGTCCAGATTATCATCTCCCACACACATATATAATCAGTGCTCATTTATATATATGTGTGTGTGTGGTAGATGAGAATCTGGACCAACTGATGATTATTTATCTTTTCTACTTGTGTATGGTCATGTGTATTGGTAGTATGAAAGAGTGTAAATAACTGAAGGTTGCTTGAAAGTCTGAGTTCAAATCCCCTATATTAATAAGCATTTATAAGCGTCGTAATTTTCATTCACTCATCTTATTGATCAGTTACATAAACACACAAACCATTATCTTTTCTAATAAGTTCATTTCATCTATTTTTAAATCTTATAAGTATACGCTTTAATTATATAGCCTTAATTTTACTAATCAATTTTTTTTAATATATTAAATATTTCATCATTAACATTGCTCATTATTTTATTAAATTGTTCAACTTTGTTTATCACATTGGAATATCTTCCTTTAACAACAGAATTATTTTTGTTTGCTATCCTGTGTAATGAATATTAAAAAACAAGGCACAACTATGCTTACTTATATCTCCATGTACATGCAAACAGACATTCAATCTTGTTTCACATATAAATTCAGCAAAATGCGTTCTTTTTTTATATTTTAATGCACCTCTACACACACACACACAATCTAATAAAAAGAAACAAACAATGTATCAAATTGTTTATTCCATCAAATCTAATCCTTTTTTCCAGAAACATTTTTTTAAAAAAAAATCAGAATCACACATTGTGAATAGGGTATTTACCTCATTTTTAATTTACTTTACAGATATTAGTCACTTCTCAATGTTCGTTATTTTCACAATCTACTCTAACTTAATCGGACTTTCATTAATCTGAGAGTTAATGAAGTTATTTTACGTTTTATCTATTTCGTCGTTTTTTTTTTTTAATTACCATATACAGTATAAAATTATATCTATTAAATTGTGTTATTTTTTCAAATAACAAACTAAATTTAACAGTCATGTTATAAACAAAAAGTACTAAATTTGGTGAAAATTTAAATTAATTTTAAACATCTTATTCATTTTAATTCTTCACTGCTTGTGAACTTTGAATTTTTTTTAAATACATGAGCAGCATATAACTACGGTATTAATAAATATAAGGGATTTGAACTCAGACTTTCAAGCACCTTCAACTATCCATATTGTCCCATACCACTGATACACATGACCACATACATGTAGAAAAGATAAATAATCACCAATACCCGTATTTCATGCAAAATCAGCACTCATCAGTTGGTCCAGATTATCATCTCCCACACACATATATAATCAGTGCTCAGTTTATATTAAGATAGCAAATCCTCATACGGTATTAATATTTATTTGAAAATTTATGATGATGGTATTTTTACATGTAATTTGACGTGTGGACTATTTCCATCATTTTATTTGATTGTTAAATGATTTTAGAACAAATCAAAGTTTATTATACATTCAGATGATGGTAATAATGTTAACGCTAAGATTTGTGTGGTATTATTCATATTTTTTTATATTTTCCTGGTCTAAGTGTTTTGATCTCCATGCTATTTACTGGCATAATAAGGGTAGTAATATATGAAAAAAAAAAGAAGAAGAATTCCACTTGGAAACTTTGTGTTATATATTAAAGTATATGATCACTAACAGTTGGCCGTAGTTAAAAGGTATAATTAAAATTTGAATTATTTAAAAAAAAAAACTAAACAATTAAAGACAATGATAAAATAATCCAACATATGATTTTAAAATGTACCTATTAATCTTTAAATTAAATCTTCAAACATTTTTACTTGACAGCAACCTATTCCAAAAACATTAGGAAACTTTAAATCTGTAACTACGTTATGTAGCCTTGGTAGTAATTACATCTCAAATATCCTTAGGAATATAATAATTTATTTGGAAATAAATGGCACCTATAATTTAATAGATGCATGTTTTTCTACATATATAGAGCAAATTCTTAAATGACATTTGTGATATAATTTATGCAAACTACTGTATGGGTGAAAACATATTGTGTAGACGGGTTTCCATTTTTTGATATTTCGATATAGGATGCTTTCAAGGAAAAAAAAAAAAACTTGTTAGAGATTTAGTTTATTATGAATAATATAAAATTAACTGGATGAATCCCAATAATATCTTTAATATATGTAAAATAAATAGCCAAAAATGTAGGAAAAGCCCATTCAACTGCTTTCATAGTGGAACAATGAAAAGTGCAGTATTCATTAGGCTTTCCCATTGCTGGAATGGCGAATATTTATGGAGTTTTACATGTTATTTTTACTCTCTAGTAAGAATAGCTTGATACCAATTTTCTCACAAATATCAAATGATTGAATTGGCTGTGGGCCAGTTTCATGTAAAAAAAATCTGAAATGTCTTTAAAAATATTCAAGTTTACATTTATCTACAATATATCTCAAAGTTTCAGTTTTTGGAATTTTGATGACTTTAAAAATTATCAAAGTGATGGGCTCAGTAAATTCACCTGACACAGATATTATTTTAAAAACTTTCCTCAGTGAAAAATTGTAATAACATAATATGTATAAATAGTTCATACCTACAATATGAATATAATTTTAGGTAAGTATAGGTTTTGTTTTTAAATATTTATATAAACAAGGCAAAACTCTCAATACAGTAGTGCCACCCTGTGCCAAACAGAATAATCAATGGATGCCAGAAGGCTGCATGGAGAGTTTTGCCTTGTTTAATAACAATTATGTGCTAGTATAAGAGATAGTGATCATGTGATGTTTAGTGGTTTAAATATTTATATAATTGACATATATCTAAACCACTGTGAAAGAAAATTTTATTCATGAAAATATTTATCATCAGCTAATAGTCAATAATTAATAAATATCCCTGAATAATTTGGTGTAGTGCTGATATGGCAGATTCTGCAATTCAGAGTTGATGGCTAGTAATCCAGATGTCACTTCTTGTGCCTGAATAACTTATGAATTTGCAGCAAATAAAGCATTTAATTATTTTTATTGGTCTGTTGCAGTAATGTATCTCTGTTACATAGGCAGTTTGTAAGATTTCTACAGCACTGGTGGATTGCCTATGTTAATAAGAACAACCACAATATATCAGTGATCAACATGGTCTCCACTTTGGTTTGGACTGTTTGGGGACATCTGGTGTTGTCTATCAGTTAGAGAAAAAAACTAGTAGACAGATAAATACATCTGAGGTGCTCCCAATACTGTGTGATCAGGGTTGTATAGTAGGCACTTAATTGTTAGTAACTTATTTTCTAGGTCATTGGTGACTGCTTCTTTTCTCCTAACTCTCAGTATTTTCTGTAACAGTAAAATATATGAACTCTAGTTCCTAAAGTCCCCATATTGATTTCAGTTCTGACAATTTTAGCACTGGAACTTTTTATAGACTCTTGAGCCATAAACCCGTTTGATTATTATTTTCATTGGTGAATTATGTTTTTGTTCATCTAATAAATCATTAATAAATGCTAACTTTGATATAACATCAGATGAACAAAGTAATCAAATTAAAGAGATCTTCTTAGTCATTTATATCACTGAAATGTTTTGACATCCAAATTCATAATATTTATATTAGTTGATTTTTCAAATGTTTACTTTACTTTTGCATCACGTGTTTAACAAACATTTAAATCAGAATAAGTACTTTTGGCACTTCCTATATATGTAAATTTATACCTTAAATTTCATCATTTGTTTCAAGAACTTAATGTAAAATATTCATGTTTATTTTTTAATAAAATTTCAATTATCTTTAAAAAATTAAGCTGTATAAAATTTTATTTTAAATTGAAATATGATCATGTGTCTGCATAAAAAGAATTTATATTTTCGCTTTGTTTGTTGTTGTTGTTGAAGTTGGTTATTCTTTCTCTTCTATATATTTAAAAAAAAAGTGATTTTAATGAAATATCTGTTTGCTTGTATATATATAACATCCCATTTAAACTTTATAAATATTCTACCCAACCAGATATCATCATATAAGTATACTGAGTATGGGCTGACGATTTATTTTGGGGATAACCTGAATGAGTTCCTAATTCTGAAAAGAATATATGTGTGAAGATAAGGCAGTTTGTTTTCTGCTTTGTATTAATACGACTAATTAGCTTATGTTTTTGGCTTTGTATTAATATTGGTGATTAGTTTTTGTTTTTGGTGGTTAAATTGAACTGACGCTTTGGCTAATCTTTGAACTTTAAAAAGGATGCAGTTTAATTTAATTTCTGATTTAAAGTTATTTATGCATTCATAAAAAAGGCAAAAGAGTGCTTGATGATAATAACCATTAGATTCCAATCTAATTTCTGGATAATGAACTTTTATCAGAAAAAAGCATATATTCTTTAAATAATCATTTTTATTATTATTAAGCTATTTTACCAAAAATTTAGAATCGATTATAAATTTTAACCATGACTAGCGATTTGACAGTTGAAGTATTTTATCATCATATGGTTATAAACTGAATCTAATACAATATGCTTTTCGTGTTATATATTAATATCTAAATTATATATTTTTATATTTGAATATATTTTGCATTTGAAATATAGTAAAATAATGTGCAAAAGTCATTATTTAGTTAAAACGTAGCACCCTCATACAAACAACCATATATATATATATATATATATATTGAATGAGAACAGGTGTCATTGAAAAAATTAAAAGACTGAAATAGAGTTGGCTGGACACATTACTACAAGAGATGATAATAGATTGACAATTGAAATCTTAAACTGGATTCCAAGAGACTGTAAAAGACCCAGAAAAAGACCACATGTGAGATGGATGAATGAAATAAGAAAATGTGTAAGGGTGATGTAGAGAAGAGAAGTTAAAGATCAGAGAAGATGGATTGAACTTGGAGAGACCTTCACCCTGCCATGGATTGATAATGGTTGTTGATGATGATGATATTGAATGAGAATGTTTAAGAATTTTAATTAGTACATTATTTAACGAAAATTTAAAGTAAGTAACTGAATTATGAAACTGTTATAATATAAAGTTCTAAGAATTGACTGCAGATGAACCCTTTCATTAATTCTTTTAAGTTCCAATATTAACAATAACCATAAATCAAAATAGACTTGAATATTGTTTACTTATTTTACTTTACGATGTGAAAGTTGAAATTAATTCAATTCTTTTGTTGTAAACAATCATACATAGATAATTAAAAATTATAAATTGTATTTTTTTCCATAAACTGTATCATTAATGTATATCTATAAATACTTAAAAGCAGTCCACATCCAAACCATATCAAACATTACCCAAAAATCTCAATCTGTTGTCAAGGCAACATTTTGGTGATAAAGGTGGATACCCATATTGGTGTAAAATGTTTATATTGCCACTAAAGATTGATACTTGATTGAAAAAAGAAAGTTGAAGTTGGATTAACAATACTATGTGTTAAAAATAAGCAGATTTAATAATCTTTAGTTGAGTTTAAAGCTTACACCTGGGCTAGTAAAACTATGATAATCTCTAGCTTAATAAATGATTATTAATAAAAATATGCATTTTGTCTAAAATGAATAATGTCAAATATGGGTTTGCAGAAATGCTGAGGGTTTGATCTTTGTAGATCAATTTACAATATATATATATTATATAAAGAGCTCGCAAATAAGCTCTTAAAAGATTTGCAGAATATCCCCAGCCCCAGAGTGTTTTTTGCTACTGGCTTCCTCAGTGAGGCACTAGGATATTGTGAGCTCTTTATATAATACAAGCTTGTTAAATTAGGTCATGTGACATATGACTTGATTTCTTTGTAATATATATATATAAAACCATGTGAAATTCTTCAATTCTATTTAAATAATATACAGATATAAACTTTTGCTTGTGTTTAACATTGGTTTATTGAGAGTTTATCATATGCTTTGGATTGAGAGTATTTCATGCTCAATAAACCAGCATTGAGTTGTTAATCTAATATATATATATATATATATATATATCACACCAAAGTATCCTATACTTAACAACACTACACTATAATCGTGAATCTGCTGTCTAGGCAACTTTTTATTTACATATATCTGTAAAGAATGTGTTATTTACTTTATAAAATTTATAATATCATAGGATTTTTTACATAATTAATAAAATAATTTATCAAATAAAATGTAATTAACAGAAAAATTGATACTATTTTATATAAATCTTACTAATTGAAATAGATATGCACATGGCATAATCATTTGTGTATATAATACATTACCAATTTATATCGCATAGTATTATGAATACATTTGAGCACCCATTACTAGTTCAGGATTAAACTAAGATGTATTAAATAAAAGTCAAATTATGAATTGTGAAATATGACATAAGTGGATCATTAAATCCACTGTAGCAAACATTTTTCATAATTTGTGTCATTTCTCTGAATAATATATATACCAAAACAGAATATACATGAATCTTATTTATATTAAGATTATGTTTGCTGTATGCAACGTGGAACAAATAAAACAGACATATTATTAAATATATAGATAAATAAGGAGTTTTTGAAACCAAATGGTAAGCCTTGTATTATTATAATTTGAGGTTTAAAATTTGACTATTATGTAACATGTGTGTGATTCAATGATAAGATAATAGAGGATATTTAAATGCTCTCATTCATAAAAATTCTAAGATATAGCCTCTGTAATGTATTAATGAATTAGTTGGTTATGTTAAATGCTTATATAACTAAATTATAAATATAGATGATTTGAACTCAGGCTTTCAAGCAACCTTCAACTATTCACACTATCTCATATTACTGATACACATGACCACACATATATATATAAAGATAAATAATCACCAATATATGTATTTCGTGCTGAATTAGCACTCATCAGTTGGTCCAGATTATCATCTCCCACACATATATATAATCAGTGCTCAGTTTATATTAATATAGCAAATCTTTATACTTTAAGGTTGCTTGAAAGTCTGAGTTCAAATCCCCTATATTTACAATTATGTTCCAGGTATAAGAATGTCTGCATTTCAAATATAACTAAATTAGTGAAGTATATATAAAATGGAATAAATTAAGTCCCCACTTGAATAGAATATATTTGTCAAGATACTTGTTATTTATCTGCGATAATTATTAGATATTTTATAAGTAAATAACTACTTCCTTATAGATACATACATATATATTGTAATATTATGGAAAGAAATTGGGGTGGTGATAATAATAAGCAATTTTACTATTTTTAATTGAATGCAATAAGTCAATAAGAACAAAACAAAGAATAAACAGCCATCAAACAAAAAGACATAATAATATCAATAGTAAATATAATATCGGCAGCAAATAATTATCAACAGTCATTCTGTGTGACTGGATCTAAAGATTTATGCTATAAAATCATAGACTAATCATAATTAAGAAGATATTAATTGTGAGGTATAATATTAAAAATTTACAAATATTTTTTCTTCATGCACATATATAAGTACTAAAAAAATAGAAAACTAAGTTCACATCAAATGACATAAAATTGTTTGGGATCATTAAATCAACATTGATCACCATTGATAGTCAGAGTCATTTAGTTTCAGGAATATACTGTCCATAATTAAATTGGAAATCATCATCATGAAATGCAATATAATGTGTATGAACTTTAAAATTTGTTGTTGAGGTCATCCAATTATCTAAAGATAATTAATTACATAGCTATTTTAAACATATATGTTCAAATACTGTTATTTTTAAAACTAGCATTGGAGTATATTCAGTTTTGTTGAACACAAATGAACAAGAGTAAAGACACAAACAAATAAATTTATGGGAATAATTTTAATAATAATAATAATAATATATATATATAATTATTTTGCATATGTTCGTCTGTGTGCATAATGAAGCAGTTTCTTCCTTCTCTTTATATGTTAAAGCTGAATGCACTTTTGGTATAATCATAGCTCTCATGTTAGTTGTTTCTTCTGATGCTTTATTTATGCAAAGATCTAATTATGTGTTCTATGTATATTTATACTATGTAAATTAAATCATTTAAATATTCTATTTATTTAATAGCTGGATACAGTTTTTTCTTTCCTTTATTATATTTCTATGGTTAGCAATAAACCAAGCCTCTTTCACCTTTTTTCTAGCCATTTCTCTCTATTCACACCAAATTGGATGACTGTAGATTGAAACTGTGACCATATTGTTTGTTTATGTCCCAAAAACAGACTTATATTCAGGGCCTTTAGCATGATCATATAAATAAAATACATAAAATTGAATTAAAGATTTTTGATGCAAATATCAATATTCTTTATTAAACAATCATCAAAATTATTCTATTTTTGTATATCATAATATCCCATGCATGATAGGATAAATTTACTGCATGGTGGGATAACTATTGACCATAAACATGCATAAATATTTTATTATCACTTTTCTTATCTACAATAATTATTGAAGTTAGCAAATATTTTTAGCATCCTTAAACTTTTTATTTCTATATTGATTTTTGACATAGATCACATCACTAATTGTATATCTGTCTAGCATGATTTGGTGAAATGGTAGAGAGTCAGATTAGTTTTGGCAATTCTGGTGCCTCAACTTCTAATGAACTCTCAAGCAACAGAGCCATTCAATTTTTTTTATGATGTGTCTAATCCATTTACTAATATCCCATTAGGATGAAATACAACTAATGATAACCTATTCACCAATAAATAACAGACAATAATCTCCATATAGTATTGCCATTCACTGCAAGTCATAGTAATCAATGGATTCTAGAAGGCTTGTGCATAAAATCCCCACGTAGTGCTGACTCATCCAATTTCCTAAGATCTAGGTGCAATGCTCTCAGATCCAAGGCTCCTCACTGATGAAGGCCAAAAGCCAGAAAATAGTCTGGGGATATTGGATGAGTAGGCACTACATGGGAATTTTATGCACAAAGTTTCTGGAATCCATTGATTGCTCTGGAATGCACTGAGTGGTAATACTGTATGAAGAGTTTTGGCTGTTTTAATAACAGTTATAAGGAAGCATAAGAAATGGTGATCATGTGATGTTTATTGGCAATAAATAAACACTTTATTATTATAGCTATTATTCTGCATGCTATATTGAATTTAATACTATGAATAAATTTCCTGACATGTGCTGTAATATTCTTATTATCTTTTCTTTTCTATTAACATTAAAAAGATAGTAATATAATTTTCTTCTTCTTTTTCCTTTCCTTATGTATTGATTTCTACTTTTACATATCATACCTTTTAAAATTTCCTAAACACATTAACAATATTATTGTTTATATGAAAACTTTATTCTTACAGTTTCGACTGTTCTGCAGTCAACATCAGGATTGTAAAGAACTCTGATGATGACTGCAGTACAGTTGAAACTGTTAGAATAAAGTTTTCATATAAAAAATAGTATTGTTAAAGTGTTTAAGAAAGTTGTAAATGGTATGATATATCAAATAGATAGATTTTCAATTTTGTTTTTAAAATACACACATATAAATCAATAACATGCAAAATCATCGATTTCTTAGTTGAATGGATTAATCTTATTTATTAAATAATTTGATTGTCATGGTATATTCTAAAATTGAAGAGTAGTGTTAAGCTAATTATAGTCCAAATGTTATGATAATCAAAACATATTTACCTTACCCTCTAAGAAATTTTAATATTGCCATACTCATTAATAAGATTTGTAGAATCTTAACAATAATATTCAACAAGTATGGTAAGTTAAGTCCTAAGGAAACATATATACAACCTATCCACTAAACCAACAAATTTGAATATATTAATAAGATAATTCTTAAATTAGATAACCAATATATATATATATATATATATATATATATATATATATATATATATATATATATAATTATATATATATATATATATATATATATATATATATATATCAATGATAATCATATGTTAGATCAGGTTTTATCTAACAAATAGATTGACTTAATATAACAAAAAGTGAACATTATTTATACGTTTTTTAAAATGATTGTTAGGTGATCTGAATTATAAATTATCTTAGTAATGTATCTGGGCTTATTTGTTTTAAGAAAAAGGTTTATATTATCAACATAACAAATTTAATAAGTTATATGTTATTTATATGCTCATTAAAACTGTTGTCTCTATTCATACATGGATAATACTTT
Organism: Epiperipatus broadwayi; assembly: GCA_028023455.1. Taxonomy (NCBI): domain Eukaryota; kingdom Metazoa; phylum Onychophora; class Udeonychophora; order Euonychophora; family Peripatidae; genus Epiperipatus; species Epiperipatus broadwayi. The sequence continues at coordinate 2,136,100 of JAQFVV010006370.1, read as the reverse complement.
TTCTCCTAATTTTGTATCTCTAATCATATAGCCCTACCTGTATTTAATGATATTTATCTAAATTAAACTTTTTTCTTGTGTAATTATAGTATCTATACTCACACACATATAGATATATATTCATGATATAAATTAATATTTCAGATATTTATGTCTCGATTTTATTTGTAAATTAATATTTAAGATTTATTGGTTTAAATAGTTAAATATTCATACTTAAAACTGATTTCGTTGAAAAAAAGCTTTAAAAATTAATTGCACATATTTCATTATATCATCAAGACAGGAATTTTGTCGATATTCAAAACACCTTTAACATGATATATAATTTCATGGCTACCATCCCAAATATATATTAAAAAATTTAACAGACTGGATATTTTTATTTAAGTATCTGGTTCATAGAAAACTTAATTAACTATCTAATAATGGTTAGTAAACAGATATCCACCTGATCTAAGCTGTAATGTAAAAACAATGATTCAAAACAACACTTCGCAGCAATTGGAAAGTCGAAAAAATTGCTCTCTTTATTATTGTTTTAATATAAGGAGCTGCGGAGGATTGTTTACTTTTATCTATTTTTATGAGTACATAATATTAAAATGCGGGCACAAAAAGATTAGGGGATGAGTGGTCCAAAAATAGATTTTAATTACTATTAGGACTTCGCATGGCCATGAAGATTACTGACTGCCATATCAATCAATTAAAATATTGACTCAACAGGATCCTTTTCAAGTCCATATATCTATTGATCTTATGCCTCTTCTGACATTGTGAAAAAGCTGAATTTGAAGCACATTATATACAAATGCACAAACATGCATGCATAAAATCCTGCATGATTTAGTACAGTGATAAAGTGTCATATTCTGGATATAAGGTCCTTGGGCCGATTTCAATATTGGCCCTTCCAGCCCTGAAACTTCCTACGAATTCCCAAGCAGCAATGACATTCAATTATCAATATTATTATCATACATGCAAATTTGCATTGACTAATAAACTTATATATATATTAACTGAATTTTAATTTTAATAAAACTTTTCTGCATGCTTCGATTTTTCTTTTAAGTAGCTGAGTAATCTTTATTGCCTTAAAATAAAAACTCCTTTCATTTCTTTTTTTTTTTTAAAAAGTAATATTTTAATAAGTAATATGATGTAAATTAGATTATTGAGTCTTAAAAATTCCTGTTTACAATAAGATTAAAAGCAAAGAAGAAATGCAACCATAAAAAAAAACAATGCCTGTAAGCATATATATATATATTAGTCGTAATATCTTTTTATGAGATAAGATAAAGAAATGATTTTATCTAGAAATATTCTGTAATATTCAAAAATATATTCAGATTTAGTGAGCAAATATTTCAAATGTCACCAACATATGACTTCACTGCAAATGAAAATTGAAAACATCACCAACAGATTCTTTTATCATTTTTCAAAAATAGAATCCTGACAAAATATTTGCGCTGTGAGGTAAAAAATAGTTATAAAAATAGGGAAAGATATACTTTTGATAGGGAAAATATTAGAGAAAATGTATTAAACCAAACTAGATGAATTAGTAAAATTTATTATTAAATTAACCAATTTTAGAAAAGCAATAACAATAATAGACGGTTGTTAAAATTTACCTTTATTCTTATAATAGTAGTAACTGATTGATTTATTGCTCAGATGTTCATATGAAGTTTGAGCATCAAAGGTACCAAAGACTAAATCATGATATATGGATCTTGAAGTCAGCAGAGTACCACATTCGTACTCAACTGGGCATTGTATATTAAAACGAAAGCCAATAGTCAGAATTAACGATCTTGCTAGCAATGCTATTTAATGTCCAATAATTACTTATATATCAACTAATGGGTGTAGATAACGGTGACTGCTATAGAGTAAATTACTGCAGAAAATGATTGCCTGAACGTTTGCGATAATGGCATTTTAGTATCAATTATTTGTTGGACTATTTCCATTATCTGATATTAAGTATTGAGTATCTTTAGAAAAATTTTAAACTTTATTTAAACTTTCTAAATACGTTCGACTGTTAGTAATAGCTCTTAGGTTGAATGGTACTCTTCTCTCTTCTTTAGGGTTGCTTACCTGATCATTGACAGTACTAGCATGAAAATCGAATCTAGGCCATTAGTATTTGCGACTAGTTGGGCCAGGAACCCTGAAGAAAAGTATAATATTATTCAAAATTATGTATTATATATTAACCTGTGTGTTATTGCTAACAGTTGCATGTATTTGAAAAGTTTGAATGAAGTTTAAAGTTTTTCTAAAGACATTCAATTTTTAATATTGAATGATGGAAATAATTCAACAAATAATTAATACTGTTGGAAATGTAAAATTCGATTGTACTTCCCATCAAACTGTTTATTTTGAAAAAGAAAAAAAAGTATTAAGTATCTTTCTGAATTAAAATTTGGCCATTGAGTTTCTATTTTATGGAAAGTGTCAAAAACATAAAAAAATAAGTACTACTATAAAAAAAAACACTGCAGAAACTGAATAACTTATTTTTAGATTCTAGAATGAGTCTTCAAATACAATAGAATGCTGAGTATGTTTTGCAGATGATTTTTTTTTTTTTTTTGCAAAAAATACTTACAATTAAAGATTTATCCTGAAAATAGTAAAGCTTTCTAAACTGTTTATGAATAGAAAGTGTTTTCCAATAAAATATCTGGTATAGTTTAGTACTGACGTGCGATAGTGAATTCAAAAACTAAAGATGCAGAGATAAACTTTTTAATAAAGAAGTCGTGAGAAAGGTCATCATAAATTGTTTACAGCCCTAAATAAAAAATTTAAAAACTGTTGTAGTATGTAGCTTAAAATATAAAGCACAGCATTTTTAACCCTATGGAGGACAGAATCAAAGCATTACAGCACAGCTAGCATGTATACAAGAAAATATTTTTTAAAAGATATTGCAAACTGGTATTTATTTATGTCTATAATGAAATACAGAATTTTTTAAATTTATTTTCATATTAGATTAACTTCTTATGGAATTGGCAGTTAATACTGATTTTGATAATTACTTGATTACAAGATCAGAAGCAAATGGTAATAGTTAGTAATGTTATTAGTAATATTTTGTTTATTAATAGAGGAATTCTGCAGGGAACAGTACTAAGTCTTTTAATGTTTGCAATACATTTAAATTATATTTTTTAATCATTTTAGTCTTCTATTTTCTTGCATTTCTAGTGTCTGAAATATCTAAAGATCATTTAAAAAGATGTGTTAGGCATGATTTATCTAACATGGGTCATTGATTAAGATCAAATAATTTTATAATTAATGTAAACAAAACTAAGGTGATTATTTTTGGATTTGTGGACAGATACCAGCACTTTTGAAATTAAATTGTGACAATTCCAATAATAATTGTACTTCACATGATCACCATTTCTTATACATGCTCATAACTGTTATTAAAACAGCTTGGATTGAAGATATTACTGTGTTCTCAATTGTATTCTTATACTTTTGTAGTTATGTAGAGATAAATGGTGGCTGCTGGAGGGTAGCAATAGATCCTAAGATCTAGGTGCAGTGCTGTCAGATCCAAGGCTCCTCACTGACGAAGGCCACAAGCCAGAAACTAGTCTGGGTATATTGGATGAGTAGGCACTAGATGGGCATTTTATGCACAAGCCTTCTGGCATCCAATGATTACTCTGGCTTGCACTGAGTAGCACTACTATATGGAGAGTTTTGCCTGTTTTAATATCTGTACTTACAACAATCTCGAGATTGTTGAGGAATACATGTATTTGGGTTGTCATTATATTCATGTTTGTTATGTATCATCATCTATATGGATTCCATTATCTATTATATTATTTATCTAAATTTCTTCCTACTACACTCTAATTATTGATTTATAAATCTTCCAATTAAGATATTTTGTCCTATGCATTTATGATATTAGGAGTATCAAGTAAGCATGTGCTCTCCCCAATACACATTTTGCAGAATAATATTTTACATATTATATTGACTCACTAAACGTCACATGATTCCCATTCTTTATGTTTACACAAACTGTTAACACAGAGGCAAAACTCTCTATACAGTAGTACCACTCAGTGCAAGCTAGAGTAATCAATGAATGCAGAAAGATTTGTGCATAAAATCCCTATCTAATGCTTGCTCATCTAATATTACCAGATTAATTTCTAGCTTGTGGCATTCATCAATGAGGAGTATTGAATCTGACAATATTCCATGTAGATTTTAGAATCTAATGTGACCCTCTAGCAGCAACCTTTCACTTTTTAGTTTATAATATAGATGTTGAGCTGAGTTCAAGTCTATATGACTATACAATCAAATAAACTTGAATTGAAAACACTATTTAGTTTTCATTTTTGACTCAAAGCTTTATAGTTAACTAAAAACATAAAAGATAGCTGCTGGAAAGTTGTGTTAAAATCCTAAAATCTGGGTGTCATGTTCTCAGATCCAAATCTTCTCACTGATGAAAGTCACAAGTTCGAAACTAATCTAGAGATATTTTTATACACAAACCTTTTTGCATTCATTGATTACTCTGACTTGCACTGAATGGTGCTATGGTATGTAGAGTTTTTACCTCCATATTATATTGGTTAAAAGAAGATTAGATACAATTAAAGATTTGTTGTTGTTTTTTTAAATATAATATATATATTCAATAAATCATCTTTATCTAAAATGTCTAAAAACTCAAACTGAATGTATATAACTCATATTGCATTTGTCGTCTCTAATACATTCCCACATCTCTCAACTATGTATTTGCATAGTGCATTTGGCGTCTCTAATACATTCCCACATCTCTCAACTATGTACAACTGAATGTATTGGATTTGCATAGATCATCATATAATTATCATAGATATTATTTATTTAATGTAATCATCATGCCTTTGGGATTGACCACATCAAGGTTACACATCTTCCATTTTAAATATTTGAAGAATTCAATTTTAACAAAAACTGATTATATATTATTAGTAGTATAATTTTGATGTATTGCCATTATTAATTATTTAACTATATAATTTCATATAGCTCTTTTTCTATGGATTTTATTGCCTTCATACAATTCTTATTGTCAGGAAAGCTACTAATATTTTTTGTTTAATTTTTATTAATGAATATTTCTGTAACTAATTAAATAAATGAAGACAAGTGTTATACATAATAAAGCCAACCCTAAATTAATATTTCTAAGTGTTTTATTATGCACTGATAACATACACAACAAACGGTAACCTCACATAACAATTATGAATGTTCAACAAAGATCTTCTTCATTAAATATTTCACATTTATAATTTAATTTACTTCTTTTCAGTTTTAATAAGAGAATCATTATGATTTTTACTTAACTATTAGATCCATATTTATTTATGTTCAATAATAATGATAATACATAGTTACGCATCTGGGCATCATTCTATCAGTCAATCCATTTATTCATCCACCTATCTATACATTTAACTATATACACATATATAAATACATGGACAAATGTTTATAGTAAGAAATTATCAAAAAATAAGAATGTAAACTTTTCTTTAAAACTGTGCACCAATCCTTAGACTTTAAAACAGCAGTATCTGCCTGTTTTTCACCAAAAGCAAAAGAAATGCATCCTTCAAGAAAATATGTTAATTTTTCCATTGTTTTTATTATCTTGTTGGTTTCACTCAATCCTCACAGCAACAAGCTATTGTTGTTCTAATGGTTCTATATACAGATATTAAATTTTTAGCAATAAATTTTACTCTAAATTAATCAAAATGTGTACATTAATTTAATGCAAATTTATTTTCTATTTGGACACTATTTATGATCCCATTAATGTAATTCATTTGAACCTGAAGCTAAAGGTCCATAGATCGCATCTCCAGCCTATCTGTTCCGATAAATACGTTGATCTCAAGAGCAATATACCATTCATACCATTCGATTATTATAATCATAATAAAAATAATAAATTTAACTGTAATAAACTATTATAAACAGTCTTTAAATCTGCAGAAGTACTGTCGGTTAATTTCTTAAACCTATCTCAACTGCCATTAAATTAAAATAAAAAGCGGAAGCAAACGTCATCAATTCAAATTTCATGAATCCCTTATTTTAATGTTATCTGCTTGTCTATTTATTAAGTGCATTTTATACCTATTTATAAAAATACCCTCCTTAATTTTTTATTATTATGAATTTTCTCTTCATTCGACTATTATGTATATATTCTTGTGTCAGTCTTTGGGTGTTAAGTAAAAATACCTATGGTTATTATGATGCTCGGCACAGAGCATACGTTAAGCTAAAATAATGTTTTTTTTTTTATATATATATTTCATAAATCATATCTATATATGTACGTTTGAATTTTATTATAACTATATTAATAATCGAAGATTTTTCATAATTGTTATATATTTAATAAGCATATATGTTTTTAATATAAACTAATTTATTTTATAATAAATATAAACATTTCTTACTAATAAAAATATTTGTTTTATGCCTTTTTAATTTTTTTTGTTTTTTTTTCTCCAAAGCAGAATATATATTTATTATTGGAGTTGCGTTTACTCCTTTATGTTAAAAGTTACATTCAGTGTAATATTTGTTTATGTTTAAATAAATAAAAATACGCTATATTTTAAATATTTTAATATTCACATTATGTACAAAAATTAAATATGACTAATAAAAATAAAATATTCATTTCAGCAAAAAATAAAGCTTCAAAGTTTTAATCGTTATAATCTCCCGCCCATCATATAAATGTCACTATATTTTACTTTATTCCTATTTGTGTAACGAAGTTTCAATCCCAGAATTCTTTGACTTCTTTGTAACGTTAGTATTCTGAGAGAGGTACCGATAGAATAGTAATTACAATCTAACAAATTTTCTCCCGGGATTTTTCAGCAGTCTGTGTTGATCCAAACTTTGATATGTAATTTAAAAAAACATAATGCTTTTTGAACTAGTTGAATTTCAATATAACAGTTTAAATTTGCTTTAACACGAAATATTGACGTAAAACAAAACGTAATTGGTATTCATAGGATTGGCAGACCCTGTTTATCTTATAATAATTATTTCAATTACACTATAGAAGCTCAATAGTGCTTGCTTTCATCGAGAAGAGAATAGAATACAATGGAGACTTCCAATTAGACGTTGTGGCTGAAGACTTTTAGTAAAAAAAAATGTTGTTTGCTGCTAAAGAAAATAAAAGACAATATGTAAAATATCTAATAAAAAGATAATGAACTAACTTGTTTTATAAGTGATTTATTTATGATTCATAGATTAGTTTATGTAATGGTTCCAAAACTCACTTCAATGCATTATTATTATTAACTATTTTTTCATTTTAAGTATTTTTTTACATATAATTTTCTGCATATATCTATCTGTTAAAGGTAATGTCTTGAGATATAATCGAATACAATATTTTTAATGGCTGTTTAAGATGGAAATATTTAATGTGTGGAGTTATCCATTTATAATAATTCTTTGTGGAGGGGGGTGAGGGTGGCAGTAGCCAATGAAAACGAACTGCCCCAGGCTAAGAATGAAATTAAATAGCTTGACAGTTTTAATTTAACTCAGCCTGGGACAGTTAACTTTCATTGGCTACTGTTCTCAGAGTAGAGCTTTCTGATTAAGTAATTATAAATGGATAACCACACATTAAATGTTTTTTGAGACATATATCTGTTAAAATGAATTTCTTGAGATGCAAGTAATAACTATTATTAATATTATCATCATCTCTTTTATGTTCAAGTGACTAGCTTCTGCTGATGCCAACGATCTTTCCACAATTTTTCCATATAGATGTGAAAATGAAATGCCAGATTAAAAATGCTGCAGGATAAAGGTTTTCAGTTTTCATTCCATAAAGTTACCATAATTATATATGTCACAAGCTTGATATAATCTGGCTAAATGATTTTTAAGCCTGCTTACAAATCATTAGCTAACTGAAAATATTTCCCAGATTCTATGTAGATTTGAATCCCATAAGAATTAGTGGCATGTGAATTTCCTTACTGGATTATAAATATCTTTACAAATGTGTGTATGCATAAGCAGTATTTTTTCTTCCCCTTTCATGTCAATGATTTTTTACACTCCCAATATTAGTTATAAAATATTACATAAATTTAAAAAAATTATAAATTAAATAAAACTAAATTACATTTTTAATTCAGTTTCATATTCTGTTTGTGTGCACATTCTTATACAAATGTAAGTACTATATATATTTTTAACAAGTATTTACAGTATATATATAAAACAAAAACAAGTAATAATCACATTAACTTGCTGTTGCTTGTATTTATGATCAATAGATGGCATTTTACGAAAACCACTGAACAAGCGTATATCTATTTACATAAACGTCAAAACAGTCAGAATTCACTATCTCTTTTGTTTGCCCACCCTCATCCCAGCTGATTTCAAGCTAATTTGCTATCATCAGTGAAGGATAGAGCTAGAAACTAGATCTAAACACTGACTCCAAGCATTTATGCAAAAAGTTTCTATCAGTTTGCAAGCATGAATTTTCAGACCGGTAAAGTCTTCAAATCCAGCCTAACAAGCCAGATAGCTACATGGGTCTGATCTCAGTTCAGTTTCACCACATAGTCAAAGCCTCTGCAATATATATCATTGCAAAAACCTTTAAAGGTACATTTATGAAAAATTCATGCTTGCAAACTGATAGAAACTTTTTGCATAAATGCTTAGAGTCAGTGTTTAGATCTAGTTTCTAGCTCTATCCTTCATTGATGATAGCAAATTAGCTTGAAATCAGCTGATCTGAGGGTGGGCAAATGAAAGATATAGTGAATTCTGACTCTTTTGACATTTATGTAAACAAATATATGCTTGTTCGGTGGTTTTGGTAAAACACCATCTATTGATCATAAATACAAGCGACAGCAAGTTAACGTGATTATAACTTGTTTTTCATAAATGTACCTTTAAAGGTTTTTGCAATGATATATATTGCAGAGGCTTTGGCTATGTGGTGAAACTGGACTGAGATCAGACCCATGTAGCTATCTGGCTTGTTAGGCTGGGTTTGCAGACTTTACCGGTCTGAAAAATTCATACTTGCAAACTGATAGAAATGTTTTGCATAAACGCTTGGAGTCAGTGTTTAGATCTAGTTTCTAGCTCTATCCTTCACTGATGATAGCAAATTAGCTTGAAATCAGCTGACCTGAGGGTGGGCAAACGAAAGAGATAGTGAATTCTGACTCTTTTGACATTTATGTAAACAAATATACGCTTGTTCGGTGGTTTTGGTAAATCACCATCTATTGATCATATATATATATGAACAGAAATCTACTTATGTAAACATATTTTAAAGCCATATAATACAATTTGCTATCAATCAAAATTTTAGTGTCCACAATATGACTTGGCACTAAGTTTTGGGATTTAGAGAGACTACTGCATAAGAATGATAAAATCTTTTTGACTTATTTACATGTTAATGTAATGAATAATATATATGTGATATCTATTTCAGATAAAATTATGAGTGTAAGGCAAAAAAATAAATGAAATACAATAAATAAATCAAATGGGTATTGAGTTTATTAGCTACTAAGTACTTTCAAAGGAATATTTTTATTATCAAAGCTGTGTGCTAAATGAATTGTGAAGTAAGATTGTTGCTATGAAATGCAAAGTGGATGCAAATAATGTTTGTCATTTTTGGGATATTGTGTAATACATGTCTCTTTTGTTCATCAAATTACAGTCTAAGCTAATGAAATAGGCTTATTTGATCTTTCTCTTTAAGCTGTGGCACTCCCTGCACATGACTCCATGGTTGTCTGGGATGCAGGGATGGTCTGTGAAGGTGTTGTGCTGCATGAAGAGAGAGGTGGGGGGTCTTTTTTGTGCTTTATTATAAGAATATGTGTGCTGTTAGAGCCTTGGGTGTAAAGTTGCTTCCATTTCCCCATAATATGATGCGAGGCAATCATCATATGGACGTTATATTATATACTGCTTGCTGTGTATGTATTGGGAGTAGCTGATCTTTAGTATTGTTAACTATTCTATTAAAGTTGGGAGGAGTGTGATAGCATAAGCTGAAATTATGAAAAATTGTGTATAAATTTTTGTGTGTGTTCCTTATATATGGGATAAGGATTTGAGGTCAGCTCTGTGTGTTTGTTGGATTATGTTTAAAGATTCTGATTATGTTGTCTATGTTTTTTCTGTTATATTTTGCCTTTAATAAGTCTGTTCCATATGTTTTTTATGTTAGCATTTTTATCATCTTCAAAGCTGCACAAATTGGCATTTCTGAAGAGAAATGCCCTTAAGCCAGACCGTTTGTAAGTGTTGGGAGTGTTTGATTGATGATGAATGTGGCCTCTTATGTGTATTGGTTTGATTAGCATTTTGTAGTGGAAGCACTGAAGTTCCATATGCACTTTCATGTCTAGGTATTTGACAGAATTACAAGCATCTTGATATATTATTAATGTAAAAGTTTTTAGATTTGTGACCTTCTTAAAGAATACAGACTGCAGGAAGTTACAGAGAACTCAAGTTAAAGCACCTTTTTCTCATTGAGATTCCTCTATAAAAAAAAACGTTTTTGAAATATAATATTGATAATGAAAAATAAAATGCTAATATTTGAAAAAAAAATTCTCTTTAAGATAGTTCAAAAAAATTATAATTTGACAATGATTATATTTTTGTGTTTTCCTGAAGGTCTGTGATGATGGTGTTCTAATTGTATTTTTATTTTGGACTATTTCCATCATTGATGTGGAAAGTTTATTCATGAATGTACCATGTGAAGAAGCATTGCCTATTGTAAGCAAAAGATTAAATGATGATAATAGTTTGCAAACCAGAACATCTTTTCCTATTAATAGTATATTGGAAATATTAACATTCAGCATAAAAACAACCTACTTTCAATATAATACAGAATTCTTCCAACAATATCAAGGAATAGCTATGTGGCTCACCATTTTCTCCCCTGATTAACAATATTTACATGGAAGAATGTGAAACCTTAGCCATAAAAACTACTCCATATCCCCCTAAAGTTTGGCTTTGCTATGTTGAATGTACATTTGTTATATGACCATATGGTGAAGCACTGCTACAAACTTTCTGGAAACACATCAACAACATATTCCCTTCAATTAAATTTCATGATATAATCAGAACAAAAACAAAAATTGGCCTGCTTAGATGGTCTTGTGACAAGACTCCCTCATGGCAAAATCAAAACTACACATACATGAAAATACCTATCCTATACATCCAATCACACCAGAAACACTAACATGGAGTTATACTATCACTATGGAACAGAGCAAAAGAAGTTTGTTCAGAAATCAGCAATTTGGAAAAAGAAAAGAATCTGTATAGAACAAACTTATGAAAAATGTTTTTTCCATCAGCTGTTATTAAGAAAATGTTAAATAGACAACAAATAAAACCATCAAGAGAAAAGACAATTATTGGTACTGTCGTGTACCCATACATTCCAAGAATAGCAGACAAATTAAGGAAAATCTGCAATCAGTATAACATCAGAACAGTTTTCCAGAGCCATACCACATTATGAGGAATTCTAATATCTACAAAACCTAAACTTGAAATACTGAAAAGAAAAAAACTGCAGCTATGATATACTATGTGAATGTGGAAGAACATATATTGGTGAGACCAGTTGTCTCATTGAAAAACCCTTGCAAGAACACAAACTGATGATGAGAAGAGAGAAAACAGATGTGTCTAAGATAGCGGACCATATACATGCCAATGAACATGAATTTAATATTGGGAAAATCAAATTAGAAGTTCTCTCTACTAGTCAGTTTTTATCACTATAAATGGTGCATGTTAACATTGACCCCCTTTGTTCTCTTTGTTGTAAGTCTGAAAAAACAATACATATTTTTTTGTTCCAGTGTCCTGTTCTTCTTACCTATAAAAATATCAAATCAATTACTAAAATATAAACTTCCTTTATGTTTACTCTTATTGATAGCATGAAATGGGTTTTTTGCCTTCAATTAAGGTTACTATAAAGTTATGCTTGCCATTTCATTCCTAAGATTCAATTTTTGCTTCAGTGCTTGCCCCTCAAACCATTAATTAGCCTGGTCTTTCTCACAACACCATTATAAGTATATAATTCCATTCATTTTATTTTTCTTTATTTTTAGATGTGTTTGCTTTTTATATACAAGATGTGCCTTTTGTAATTTATAAACCATTGTATTTATCTGTTTTTTGATAATGTATTTACAAAATGTACCCTTTGTAATTTATACACCATTTTTGACAATAAATTTTAAAATATCTAAATGAATTTCAAATCATTATTTTCAAGTTTGTAAGAAATTTTTTTGTGTAATAAAAATTGTTTTTTTTTTTTTTTAAAAAAAATAGTAAAAATTCAGTTTATTGGAGTCTAAAAGTATTAAAATGACTACTTATTACCTGCATCATGAGGCTTATTTAAACTTTTTTGAATTTGAAAATTTCTATCTGGTACACTCAAATTGTCACCCCTCTTGTTTATATTAATAACATGAACCAGTGTAAATGTTAGAATCAGCTTTTCATTTATAGAGATTACCTTAATAACAGTTTGAATGTTGCTGGTATTGTCATTTGTTGAACTATCCAGCTTTGTATAAAATCAAGTTTATTATCTGAATAGTAATTAAATTTAATGAGATTTGAAAGTATAAACAATGACTACTTACTAGTGTGCTTTTAAAATAGGTTGTAATTACTCATTTGATGGAGATTATTTAAACTTCTTTGACTTTAAAGATCTCAGTCTGTTACAGTCAACTCAACTCTCCTGTCTATATTAATATCCTCGAACCAGAGTAAAAAGGCATATCCATTTTTCATTCACAGAGGTTGTCTTGACAACAGATTAAAAGAATGTTTAGATTATTATCATATGATTTACATTTACTCAAACAGCTAGCTTGTATATGTTATATCAAATATATATAAAATATATATATATATATATATATATATATATATATATATATATATATATATATATAAGATCTACCTGATGAATGTAAAAGCTGTCTTTTTAGTTGGTTTTTTTAACAAATTTTTTCAAAGATTTAATGTAAATTAAACAAAAGATTTTAATATAGAAATTATTTTTTTTTGCTTTGCAGAATTATTAGCTTTGAACAAAATGCTTGTAATCAAATTATGCCTCTAAATTAAATTATATATTTTTAACGATGTCTGTTATGTTTGATATGTGAATTTGACATCATTGTGGAGTACTATTAATTGTGGAATAATCATGATCTATGTGATATCAAACTACATGATTTCAATTATATGCTAATCAGAATTAAACATATATATGGTAATAGAATCTATTTCCCCCCTCACTAAATATCATATTTCAAACATAAATTTATGTACTGTAATCACATGGTCTTCAAAATTTAACTATTATACCTATTCAGTTTTGTACTGGAGTTAAAAGCACATGTACTGATTCTTTCACCCAAAAAAGCACATGTACTGATTCTTTCATCCAAAAAAGCACATGTACTGATTCTTTCACCCAAAGCATTTTTTTTATTAATGGTGGAATTATTTCCTTTCCATAAAATATTATGGATTATTAAATATAAAGGATGGAATTACTTCTTTTGTATAAAATGCTTGTAATATAAATTATGATTTAGTTAGGTATAATTTTTTTTCTGACACTGTCAAATTCATTGTTTTTGTAATTTGTTAAAACAACCAGTTAAAATAAAGTAAGTTAAAGTAACTGATTAAACAGCATTATGGACAAACATTCATTCAGATAACAAAATAGGAATTTTAACTAAGAGCTATAAACTTGTAAATGGGTTAATGTGCTATCTGAGATGGAAGCATGCTTTGAAGTTGCATGGCAACATTGGATGATGGCAAAACCATCTATCCATCACTTGTATGTAAAAATATGACCGAACAAATTAACTGCAGTCCAAAGCTCCAAGTTCAATTTTTTTATTTTTTATTTCTACTTCAAATATACATCAACACAAGAATTTACCAACACAGGTATGCACACAACAGGGTTAAAAATAAAAATGAATGAACAATCAATATTCTGGGACCACCAAGCAGCTACAGGCCATGTATTCGACTCAGTTCTGCCCAAATAATTTGCACAGAGAAGAGTGATGCCAAAACAAAGGTCAAAGGAGCTTTTTACATAGCAAATAATCTCAGTCCCATTAATAGAAGAGAGGCATGCTTTGCTCTCTCCAAACAATGGACTAACTAATTAAAAATTCAAGCTCATTTGCATATGTGTACAATTAATTACAACAGTCTTCATTTCTAAAGCTATGAGTATGAGATTAGAATACTAAATCTCGAAAGCACTAAGGAGACACATTAACAGTTTCACTAACTCATGCGAAAAAATCGCATATGTATAATTACAATTATTATTGGTGAAGAGAAAAACAATTTATTACATAAATGATAAAGCAAGAATAGAAAATCAATAAAACCCTCACTATTTATCATTTGGAAAGTCTGTGAATAATATGTCAACTTTCGTATTTTTTTCTCTGATTTATGTTGGAGGAGCCATTCCTGTTGAGTTGGAGAAGCCGTTTCTCTGCTTTAGTCTATTTAAAGACCGCTATATTTTATGTTAGCTATATGTTTCAAAATGTTAAATGTATTTATATATAATGTGTATTTCATTAACTTTAATTTAATAAATCTCAAAAATTTTCTTAAAGCTTGTAATACACCAAACAATCGCGTGAGGTCTTTGCTAAGTGTTATTCAAAAATTCTTTCCAACAAACATTCCTCTACTGCCGCTAAACAAAGCTGCTTCAAAGACAATATAACATTATACAAACAAATGATTTCAGTAATTGCATGAGTTTTGTTTTATTATATCAATAAAGTATAAAATATACATTTGAATATCATTTAAACATTACACCTAAATAAGTCAAATATTTGTAAATTATCATTTAAAAAATCTTTTTAAAACTGTAAAATAATTAGAAAATTTAATTTAGTTAAAAAAAAAAAAATAATGATCCGTATAAGGCCTCATAGATAATGCAACCGCTTGCTATATCCACACTTTGGCGTTTGAATCTAGGTTTTTAAAACATAAAACTTTTTCAGATTTCAAAACAAACCTTTTATTTTTCAGACAACTGGTTCTATCCAATCCAAATAGCAATTAAAATATTGAAGTGTAAATAATTATTTACCTATTCTTATCAAAAAGCTGAAAATAGAGCAAGAAATCATCAAAATCTTGCACTTTCTTTATTAATTTTTTGTATATATTGGAGAAGCTACGTTAGGCCATCATAAAAGCTTCGAACCCCCACAGTGACAGAACTGGGACATGATTTAAAATCTGCCATTTCTTTTATACCTTCCCATGCAAGACAAAATATGAATGATTTTAACCTACGAAATAGCGTGCACACATGTTTTGATTTAAATTTGTTTTATTTTCATAATTGAATCATTAATAAATCCACTTAAATATTTTTTTTCCTACACTTAAACCATTATATAAACATAATCAATAAATTAATAATGGAATTAAACAAGTTTTAAAAGAAACTGCTATTTGTCAGAATACGGTGTGTTTTTATGCGTATATATCGTTTTCATTTATTATTGTTAAAAATATTCATATATACTTTGTGTAGTTAAGTACAGTAGTAGAATGATAGAGTTTGAAGCTCCATGTTCTTGGATCATAGTTCCAATCTTTCTTTTTCAATGCTTGAAGTTCTTATGTAAGTCTTAGAAAATAAACTATTTGCATACTTTAATGTCATATATTAATTTCAGGATTATTTTGAAAAGAAAGTAATCCGTGCTTAATAATATATAGATTTTTATCTGAAAATAAATATTTAAAAAAATCATTAAAAACTCATTATAATGGAATGCTATGAAAAGGTAGCCATTAAAATTCAAAAGTTTTATAATACACTAAGTATGCTTTTGGCAGATTTAGAATCATAGTGTTGTTTAAAGTTTAGCAGTTAGAACAATGCCTATATATATATATATATATATATATATATATGGTTTTGTAGTTGGATATGTAAATGAGGCTTAATATGTAAATGTGGCATTTAAATGTTTCATATTTTTAACAATGGAACACATGAATCTATTCTGTTGAAAAAAATATGGATCCTTTGAGATCACCCAAACTTCTTTATATTTTCTTTTTCTGTTGCCTCTCTTGGCATAGATTGTTCCTATATTGGTGGAAGCAAAAATGTGGCCTGTAGTGACCTCATGATCATGAAAGATTGATTTATATTCATTGCTATGTTTGGTACTGTTATACAAATATATGGGCTGGGAAATTCTCATCAATCTGTTTGCTTAAGATCTACCATAATATACAGTACTACAGAATAGGTTACTTCATGTGATTTTATAGATGACTTGTTAAGCATTCTCAGCTGCTACTTGTCTTTTGGGTTGTTTAGTAAGTTGTTTAATGATGGAAGTGATCTAAAGCTTACACATTAAGTGTTAGTGCATATGTTCCTTGTATTTTTTTTTGCAATTTTAGGGGCATAAGGGAGGCTTATCCATGCTTTAGGCATATTATTTATGTTTTTGTTTTCACATTCTATCAACTGAAACATTTCGTGGTTCCATTGTTAAAAAAAATGGAACATTTAAAGGCTGCATTTACATATTACTCATAATTTACATATTCAACTATGTCCATATATATATAATCATAGTTCTAACTGCTAAACATTAAAGAGTGTTGTGATTCTGGGAATAATCTGCTGAAAGTATGCTTAGTGCATTATAAAATCTTTTGTACTTTAATGGTTACCTTTTCATAATACTTGATTATATCACATTTTTAAGAATTACAGTATTTGATATAAAGAGAAGCAAACATTTAGAATTACTTAATACAAAATCATGTGTTTTATTATATAAATATAATAAATTGAAATAAATTGAGACACTGCTGAATCTCACTGCACTCGTTAAAATACTTATCCAACAGCCAATCAGATGACATGATATTCATATAAATGACAATCAAACCCAATCACACAACAAAGATTTTACGAGAAAAGGATGGCCACCCTTCTCTCAACTTTTCTTTCTTTTTTTCTTTTCTCGTAAAATCTTTGTTGTGTGTTTGGGTTTGATTGTTGTTTAGATGGCTATCATATCATCTGATTGGCTGATGGATAGATATTTTAACGAGTGCAGTGAGATTCAGCAGTGTCTCAATTTATTTCAATTTTCAACTATCTGTGCTTCGCAAATTAAAATATTATTTAAATATAATAAATGCAAATTTTCAATATATATATATATTGCATTTCAACTTATGCTAATAATGAATGTGTCTTTCAGATATATATGATCTATGCTGCAATTATTTTAACTTTGATATCTTCTGCATGTTTAAAATTGTCCAATAGACATTTGAATCATATCATGGATATGTATTTGGGTGGAATATACCATTACACCACAAAGTCTTTTACCAAACATATATTAATCATGGCAAAATACATTTTAAATTTTAGCATTTTAAAATAAACTTCCAAATGCTGCTTAGTTGGAAAATTTAAAATTAGAAATTTATGTAGAGAAAATGTGAAAATATGTAATAGTTTGAAATTATTATTTTTCTTTAATTTGACAAGTTAAACTAATTAACAGCATGTAGTTCCTCAGTTCATTAATAATTCCAGGAACAATGCAAATTTAATTTTTTTTCTTAATGTAAAGTAAACAATCACACAAAATATTTTGATTTTTAAAATAAAATTTTAAAACAAACTGAATTAATTTGGGTTTAAAATGTCTTTTTTTTTTTTGTAAATCCAAATAATGGAAATTTTGTGTTTATTTTTATAATTTTTAAATCTTTTTAATTGCGCTGAGAAATCATTTACCTATTTTTTTTTTTTTTTTAAATCGCAAAATTATTACTGCAAGTTGATTCTTATATATAATAGTTGGATTAAATAACTATTTAAAATATAAATAAAAAAGAATTTTTTTTTTTATGTGTCAAAGCGAAACTGCTTGTAAGACAGCTGTGCTATCCACTCGGCCACCAACGCTTAGGTAGTAGTTGTTTATATATATATATATCTTTCTTACTAACTAATATTATTACAAAGTAAGGCCGGGAAGCGAACCCCGGGACAACTGCTTGTAAAGCAGCTGTACTATCCACTCGGCCACCAACACTTAGTTAGTAATTGTTTTTTTATATCTTTTTTAGAAACTAATATTATTACAAAGTAAAAGGTAGTGTACTACCAGAATTTTTCTCAGCACTATATGCGTCTGACCATCGATACCGTTCAGGAGTTATTAAATGAGATTGAACGATAACATTAATTCTATAGTAATTACAATAAGCAAACAAATTTAAACAATTTCATCTGATTTTTTTAACATTTCCATTTTTTTCCATTAATAAATATGTTGTAAATGTTATGGTCTTTATGCCTATTTTAGGACACCATAATGGCTATTCCAAATTCTGTTCAAATATTAATATTATCAAAATCATGGATTTTGAGAAATTGATATTAAATCTGTGCTATTAAAAATAATTTTTATTTTGTTTTCTCAGAATTTGCAAATAATATAGGATGCAGTACAAAATTAAGTTAAATATATTTTATAAAAAAATTTTCATTACATTTTAATAGATTGTATATTTTAAAAGTTATTAAAATGTTATAATCCCTAATGCCTTTAATGTTAATTTTAAATCAGAATAATTATTTATGTAAAATGTATTTTTTAATAGTTTGTATGTTTTGTTAACAGATGACTTTGTGAGTTCATTTTTAGGAGGGGAGAGTATGATTTATAAATTATATACAATACTTATGCCAAAAAAATTAACACTTCAGTAGAAGTTTTGTGATGAAACTGTATAGTCATTTATACATCTACTCCATATACATAAAATCAAAAGTGACAATTTTATAAAATGGAAATAGAAGCAAATAGTGCAGTTCACTGAAAATACTGGTTGTAAATCTATTAATAGGAAATTAAAATTTCTCCTATCTAGCCATTCTTTTAAAACAGAATAAATGGTAGTACAACTTCGGCTGATCCACACCGATGGCAATGTTGCTATTGCAAAACAAATGGGCTTTTTTAAAAATGAAAATATGGATTTTTTTTTATTTTTTTACTGTGTTATTATTATTATTTTTTTGATAATAAATCAATAACTGTTGTTTTTTTTTTGTTTTTTTTTGGGGGGAGGGGGTGGGTGTTGTCTGTTTTTTTAATGGGTTTATTTCAATAACAAATATTTTTTAAAAAAAAAAACCTTCGTCCTTTTTTGTTTTTAAAACATTAAATTCTTTTTAAAACATTTGGTATGTTTTTTTTTTTGTTTTTTTTTAACATTAATTTTTTTTAAAAACATTCTGTATTTTTTTGTTTCAAAACATTACCAGGAGTTCAAAAATATTTATTTTGATTCATAAACCAATACTTAGAATGTGAACATCTTCGACAGCATTGATATGATTCACATTCTATTACATAAATTTCATAACCCCAACACAAACATGGTTCTTCTCTGGGTAAAATATTTTTTGCTAAAGGAAAGCCAGTGCATCTTTTTCTGTAGCAGATAAATCCAAAAAACTTCAATGCTGAATCTCCTTCTGCCATTTGACTTTATTGATCTTGCAAACTTCTCACAAATTGTGTGACTTTCGCATGAACTTTGCTGAATCATGATTTACACTCCTCATTTATTAAATTGTATCACCTAAAAAAAGTAGGATTGTTTGCAAAAGAATTATAATTTGTAGTTACTCATAAAAATTACACAACATTCAGAATGAAAAAATCGGAACTGCATACTGCTACACTTTTCGTGATTACAAATACGAACACTCTCATATGATATGCTGTTGACTATTCAATACTAACATCTATATAGACTGTTACAACATGTCATTGATAATGTTAACATGCTAGTGAGGTTGGGGAAGTGTTGACTTCATCAACATCAAGTCTTTGAACAATTTACAGGCTGTAAGATATATGAGCGATCTTGTAAACAGCATATTTCTGTGCCTTTGCCTCGAAACAGCGCCATAAAGTGGTGTGGATCATTGGAAGTTGTAGAAGCGAATAAATTGTTAAATTTTTCACAGAAGCAGAACATCTGTAGTAAAAAATTCACTATTCTGAAAATGTATTAATAATTATTTATTTAGCAATAAACTTGCTCTGGCCTAATTATTAAAATAATAAGAGATAGTGTGTGTGTATTGTAAAATAAAAAAGAATAAAATTACATTTTATAAAATAGTTAATGTAGTCTTATTTATTGTGGGAAAATGAAATTTGGATTTCTCCTCATAGGCAAACTATATTTTATTATGAACATTTTTGGTAACATTTTTATAAGATTCCAATAGATATGATTTGATAATTAAATGTGAGTTAAGTAAAACTTTTACTTTCACAGAAAACTTTTATTTTCACAGTAACACAGCATCTATAATAAAAAAAATACTCCTCATATTATTTAGTTAATAGTAAACTTGCTTTAGCAATGCATTAAATTGAAAAGTTTCATGGACAAAAATATAAAAGATATGTATCTGGGTTCATCCATGTATAATTAACAGTAATATTGTATCAATGTTTTGGCTAGATTACATCCCATTTGAATAAGAAGTACTATTTTAAGAATGTTGCACTCTAGAAGAAGCTGAAAATGTTGTCATAAGCTACATTTTTACATATATGCTAGTCTCCTTGTGTACACAGATTTTTCATTCACGATTTAAATAATCTGTAGTTTGAATTAATATTAAATAACATTTTTTAAAAATAGAAATTTATAAATTATATATAAGCATATGTGTATATATATGTCTGATGAGATGGAATTTAGAAAGTACTAGTGTACGTATATTTTATATTTAATTTCCCATTCTATATCCTACTATATAATTACAGAATTCAGATTATTGGAACAGTATCCATTAAAGAATCATCAGATTAGGAAGTTATATATAGATTTGTTTTGTCATTTTAAGACTGTTATCAGGAAACTAAGAGAAGTTGCTTTGATCTTACAGACTTAATCATACATCAACTTTATTCTGTTTCTGAGGATAAATCTTTACTATTTTTAATGGTAATGCTTTCTGATATAATAATAAAGAATCGTAAGATATATATCTATATTTTATTAAGTAATAATATGTCTTTTAAAAGGAAGTTATTGGTTGTGTTTTATTGCTTAATTAATTACGCTAATAAAATTGATAATGTTTTATAAACGCGGGAAATGTTTTAAAATAATAAATTGTAAATTTACTTTAAAACTATGCTTTTTTTCTTGCTGGTCTTATTATTTTGTTAACATTTATGATTTTTTTTTGTGTTCCCCTTATTTTCTTATGAATAAATAAATGTAAATGTCTTGATATTATATTATTAATTTGTTAACAATATGTATTATTTTAATAACGGAGGGTATTGATTGACAACAGCTCGTCATGGAAACGAAAATTTATCACTCCTAATATTGCTTATCCCTGAAATGGAAATTAGAAGTATTTGCTTTATTTCATAATAATCTTTTTTATTTTTTATTTTTGCTATGACACTAAAATGGAACTAAATACTACATTCGGCACTGAAATCATTTTGCAATAGGATTTGAAACAAGTATTTCAATAAGACAGAGAGAATCTTGCTACAAATAAGATCTACCAACGTAATTTAATATGATCTTCATAACGTTTAATAAGCTGCTTTTTAAAATACATTGCCCATTTAAGAATTAATTAGCAATGGTAGTAATCGAAAGCTGAAGTTATTAGTAGTGATATGTTTTTTACTTGTTTAATTGGATAAATGAAATGTGCAATTTCTGCTATATGGGCTCTTTCCAGGATTAAATAAATCACCAATATTGAATATTAATATAGTTTTTCTTAATAAATAAAAAAAACTTTCAAGACGAAAATTAATTCAACATGTCAAATTTTATGACATTTTCTTCATTTTTGAAATATAGATAATCATATGAAAGATTAGGACATTGCATTCATGGTAAACCTAAGCTTTTTATCTTTTCTGTGAAATTTCTAATTAAGTTAATGAGAACTAATATTATTAAGAGTTGCATGTATTACTAGTGTCTATTTGATTAGTATCTTTGTTTCAACATTAGACTATGTAAAATTAAGAGCGTGCTAATAGCTCTAAACAAGCTTTTTTATTTTTTTTATTTATGATAAATGCTACTACAAGAGAAGGCATTCAAATCATTTTTATCTTGGATTGTCCCCATCCCCAGACTGGTTTCGACCTATGGATCTCTTCAGTGAGGAGTTGGGACATTAGATTTAAAAAACCAACTCAAGCAAAGCATTTATCTAAAAGTTAATTGTTAGAAGAAGATCTGAAACTTTTAGATATCTACATGTCTTTAAAGTCAGCTCTCCAACTGAAAAAATCATATGGGCCTGAACTTAATTCAGATACTCCATATATTAGTAGGCTTAGCCCTTTAAATTGGAGAGCTGACTTTAAAGACATGTAGATGTCTAAAAGTTTCAGATCTTCTAACAATTAACTTTTAGATAAATGCTTTGCTTGAGTTGGTTTTTTAAATCTAATGTCCCAACTCCTCACTGAAGAGACCCATAGGTCGAAACCGGTCTGGGGATGGGGACAATCCAAGATAAAAATGATTTGACTGCCTTCTCTTGTAGTAGCATTTATCATAAATAAAAAAAAGCTTGTTTAGAGCTATTAGCACGCTCTTAATTTTACATATTTGTAAGTGCAAGCTATATATAAGTCATGTGACATCTGACTTGTTATTATTACTATTAACATTAGACTATGAAAATTCAGAAAGTTTTGATGAAAACTAAAAGCTGGAATATAGTCTGGGGATATTAGTTAGGAAAGCACTGGATAGGTATTTATTGAGCATCACCACTTGGCATTTATTTATTGCTAAAACTTACACTAGGTAGCATAAGTATGGTAAGAAAAAAAGAATTTCTGTTCAACAGCAGTGTGTAAGTTGGTATCATGTGATATTTAATTGGTTTTATATGAATCCCAGCCAGGGAATAGAAAAAGTGTCTATATTTGTTAAAAATCTAAGAATCATAATATGTAGATAGTGAAATAGTTTAGGATCTATATAATTATACAAGCATGTTGGTTTAAATTGAGAAGATTAATATATTTTTATGTTTGAGCTATTATCTTGATAGTGAAACAGAAAGTAAAAGATGGCCAGTAGAAGAAAAGAGCATTCGATCCAAAAGCTCTATCTATATGCAATGATCCAAGATTAAAAGCTACTCACAAATGAAAGTCAAAAGTTATTGATTAATGAGTAGGAAACATGGGATAGAAATTTATGGATATATTGGATAGGAAAACACTGGATAGGAATTCATTAAGAACTACCATTTGACATCTATTGATTATACTTACACTAGTTAGGATAAATGTGGAAAGAAATAAGAATTTGTTGCTAAAAAGTTTTTCTAACTTATTAAATAGTTTTATAGAAACAATATAAATATTTTTGTTTCTGTAGGAATATTTTTTTCTTCTTGCAGACTGTAGTGCATATATTTTAATGAAGGGAAAACTATGACCTAAAATGAATAGAGATAATGGTATTCAATCTATAAAACAATTGATTCTATTAATAATGAGTTAGTGCATAATTCAGAAATATACTATTACAGTCATTTTATTTAGACTAGAAAATTACTACAAAAGAACTTGATGCATTCATATTTAAATCAATGATATCTTATAAGATATTTTGTAATTTTGTGTTGAAATTTCCTGGGTATATTATATATTAATATCTTCAAAATTGCATTAAATGTACATCTTACCTCAATTATATGGGTAGAATGTTCTCTTTTTAGAAGCAATTATTATTCATAATAATTTCAAAAGCTGTTAAATATGACATTTCTATTTTGTTTAGTATTAAAATTTTTCATATTAGTGAGGCATGGAAATTTGAACAAAATTATGCTGTGGTTATGAGTAAAATTGTTCTTGGTTTTATTTTAAAAATCTTGATTGGCAGTCTTATGATGATTCTGCTATTAATGCCTTCAATTTTTTAAAAACACATATATACATATTTCGATTTGGAAAAATTATAAATTGGATGGTGAGCTTTTTAAGCAATGAAGTGATTTCTAGTGAAAGATTTAAAACAATGGATGGATTGGAATAACAAAAGTTGCATGATTCACTAATTTTAATCACTTTACATTTTCTTTGATACTTTGAAATTAACTTATGGATATGAAAAACAATATTTTTAATTCTAAGGGAAAGTAGCAGATTCTGGAATTACAGATCCATAGGTTTTAGTTTTTACTTCCATTTGATTATTATTATTATTATTATTATTATTATTATTATTATTATTATTATTATTATTATTATTATTATTATTATTATTATTATTATTATTATTATTATTATTATTATTACTGTCACTATCATCATCATTATCATCATCATCATTATTATATGATTATTATTCGTTCTTTTAAAAGAAAATATAGAGATCTTAAATATCTTTATAAAAATATTAATAAAATAGTTATTCTGTCACAATTTCTACTGTTATAATTAGATCTCATAGCATATAAAAGCAATTTACCCGCTGACCAAGAAGCTTCAAAAACCAAAACAAATTGGCTGAGTACTTTCGAGGTTTTCCCTCATATTCATGGCCAACACAAGTTATAAATCATTGATGTAATGTTTCTGGCTAATAAAATATGCAAATGCGAATGCAAATTAATTTGTCCATTTTTTTGAGATAGAAAAACATGTGTCACGTCTATTGATGGCATTATTATCACTGATAATAAAATATGCCTCCTTGATTTTTCTTTTGCAGTCATTGGCTTCAGAGTATATTTGGTCTGGTTCTGTTTGTTATGTTACAGCTTGTCTTTCCAATGTCCTTAAATCTGATCCTTTGTTTAGGCTATCATCTTTATTCAATCAGATTTGTAGTAATATGAATCACTTTAATTTAGATTATAAGCAATTTTGTAATATTGTTAAATTTAAATGTCATTGATGATTGATTGAAATTCATTTTGTTTATATATATATATATTTGTTAAATTGCTTGTTACTTTTTATTATTATGTTATGTACATTATGTTTATCCTTTTATTTATTTATTTTTTGTTTTTAATGTGTTAACTGTTGTTGGCTGTATGCTGTTGTTTGGCACTTAAATCAATGAATTGAATTGAATGATTATTATTATTATTATTATTATTATTATTATTATTATTATTATTATTATTATTATTATTATTATTATTATTATTATTATTATTATTATTATTATTATTATTATTATTATTATTATTATTATTATTATTATTATTATTATTATTATTATTATTATTATTATTATTATTATTATTATTATTATTATTATTATTATTATTATTATTATTATTATAAAAATAAAAACAATAGCATTTATAATGTTGATTATAAAGGTAATAATAAGATATTAGATCAGGATTTTCATTCATGTGATGAATATATTGGATGTGGAATTGATAATAGTACAAGATACAATAAAGGAAAAGTTTATAAAACTAAAATTTATAGGCAGTCTGATAAATATCAAAAACAATTTTCTAGACTTAATGATGATGAAAAATTTAACAAGTTTTCTGGCTTTTCTGTTAATAATTCATCGCTGGGATATTATGATAATTTTCCTGATAAAAAGTATATATTGAAGGATGGATATTCACATTCTGTTCCAAAAAAGTATAGTAGTAATTTTTCTGGTGACTTTTCTAAATCAAATTTCAGAAGAAAAAATTGTCTAGCAAATGCTGATAGAGGTTTTTTTACTCATAGAGCAAATTATTCGCATTTCTCTAAATATAACAATTATATTGATAATGAGGTTAATGTGGGAAATGGTTTGGAATGCTCTTTTTCAACTTCTGGTAAAAAAGGTAGACTACCTGTGTAAAGGGGGTTTGGTATTTCTAAAATTCATAATAATATTATTAATAATATTAATACAAAATGTAATAAATATTTTGTTTCTAATATGCCAGTGAGTCTTAATTCATATAATATTAAGGTCTTTCTTGAAAAACATTTAAGAACTAGGATCATATGTCATGAAATTAATATGTATAACTTGAAATCTTCTTGCTTTTATATATCTGCTCCTGCTCATAAACATAATGATTTAATCTCTTCCAATTTATGGCCTCGTGGTGCTTCCATTCGTTTTTTTTTATGGAACTTTGGCTAAGTCTTTAAAACTTTAGTGATATTTATTTATTTATTTTCTTTGTTTTCTTTGATTTCTTATTTTCTTTATTTTCTTTTATTTCTTATTTTCTTCATTCACTATACTTACTTACATTTTTCTTTACTTGATTTCATTTATTTATTTGTTTTGATTTATTTTTAATTTAATATGGTAGGGCTGTCTTGCTTTTATATGAATGTTAGAGGGATGAGAACTAAGTGTGTGGAAATTAAACAATTCTTCGAAACAGAGCATTTTGATTTGATATTTTTTACAGAGACTTGGTTAAATCAACAATTTTCTGATTGTTCTTTCCTTGATAATAGGTATAATATTTTACGTACGGATAGATCTTTAGAATATGCAGCTAGAGGAGGTGGTACTCTTATTGCTATCAACAAAAATGTTTTATATAAAGATCTATGTTTTACTTCTTCTGTATGTGAATCTACATGGTGTGAAGTTTACATGGATCATAATTTTAAATGTATATTGGGAAATATTTATTTTAAACCTAATATCTCACTTTTAGAGCTTGATTACTTCTTGACAGCACTTGAAGATTTTTTGATTAGATATAATAATATTATCATTGTTGGTGATTTGAATATGCCTGATTTATTTAAGGGTAAGATTATTACGCATTATTCTTTATTATCTCAGAAAGCTTTAAGAATGCTTAGATTTTGCAAATTTTTTGGGCTTCAACAATATAACCATGTTGTTAATAGTTTTCAGCGTACTTTAGATTGTGTTCTTTGTAAGGTACCAATAGTTAGTAATTTTCACTTTGTCTCTGTTTCTTTTCCAATTGATGTTCATCATCCACCTATCGAATTTTATATTAAGATGTATTATTCTAAAATTACTTGTTTTAATGTTGTGAAAAGGGATTATGGGAGGGGTAATTATGTTGATCTTTGTAGAAAATTTTCTGAAGTTGATTGGAATAATATGTACTCAATTAATGATGTGAATTTTTGCTTGGATTATTTTTTGAAAATTTTTAATGGTTTTATTGATGTATATATTCCTAATAAATTATTGTTTAACAAAGGTTATCCTCTGTGGTTTTCATATACTCTTATTAAGATTATTAAAAGGAAATCTTACCATCATAGACTCTATTTTAAGACACAGAATATAATTTATTATAATAATTTTATCAATTTTAGAAGATTGGCTAAATATATCTATAAACGAGATTTACAAGAGTATATAAAACAAATTGAAATTAATATTTCTTCTAATCCTAGAGAATTCTGGAATTTTGTTAATAATTCAGACTTGGGTAAGAAAAAGGTTCAAATGACTCACGGTTCTGCATTAAATGCAGATGATTTTTCTAAACATTTTGCAGAGTTATACTTTTCACAACATGGGATTGATTCTAAAATTACATTTCCTGGCAATTTGTCTAGTGCTAAATGTACAATTGATCATATCTCTAGGGAAGGTGTTATTGTAGCTATTAGGAGGCTTAAGACTCACTCTAGTTTAGGATGTGATAATATTCCTTCTTTTATTTATAAGGGGCTAGCCGAATTTTTTGCAGTACCTCTTGCCTTTGTTTTTAATCTGTCTCTTAATTCCAGTACTTTTCCTAGTGTTTTGAAATGTGCTAAAATGGTTCCAATCTTCAAAAATGGTGATCGAGATTGTGTTTCTAATTATAGACCAATTTCTGTTTTGCATACCATTGCAAGAATTTTTGAGAGATGTATTTATAATAAAATTATTTCAGATGTGGGTAAGATAATTTCTTCTTCTCAACATGGTTTTAGTCCTAATAGATCAGTTGATAGTAATCTACTGACAATTTATGATCATATAGCTCATGCTATTGAAGATCGTCAAAGACTAGATGTTATTTATTTTGATTTGTCAAAAGCCTTTGATAAAGTTGATCACAGTGTCTTACTTCATAAATTACATAAAATAGGTTTCTCTAATAAACTTGTATATTGGTTTCAATCATTTCTATGTAGTCGTACAGCATATATTAAATTCAATAATAAAGTTTCATTTAATTTTGAATGCAATTTAGGTGTTCCACAGGGTAGTATTTTAGTACCCATGCTGTTTAATGTTTACATTAATGATCTTAATGATTGCTTGAGATATTCTTTTCTGTTAAGCTATGCTGATGACTGTAAGATTTTTAGAAGAATTGTATCAGTGAACGATTGTGTTCTCCTTCAGAAGGATATTGATAACTTTAGTGCTTGGTGTCAGTCAAATAATATGACAGTTAATTTTGATAAATGTTCCTTTATTTCTTATTCCAAAAAATCTGAAGTTTTACAGTTTTATTATTATATCAATTCTCATAAAATTATTTCAGTTAAATGCCAAAAAGATCTTGGAATTATGTTTTCTTGTAATGGATCTTTTATTCCTCATCTTGAAATGATTGTTGGTAAAGCTTTTAAGGTTATGGGTGCCATTCTTAGACATGGTTATCAGTTCAGTAATGATACTAAACGGAAATTGTTTTTTTCATTGGTTCTTCCTATTATTGAATATGGTTCAATAATTTGGAACGCTAGTTCTTTGCAAGGATGTAACTTGTTGCAGTCTATTTCAAAGAAGTTTTTCAAATATGTTTCTTAGGAGGGTAAAATGATTAATCTTTCATCTAGACGAACGTATAGGGATTTGAAATATTTTTATAAAATTGTTAATAAACAGATTATTTTATCAGATATAGTTTCAACTATCTCAGTTAGGTCTTTGAGTTATGATACTAGGTCTACTTGTGTATATCAGATTCAAACATGCCGTTCTAATATTCTTAAATTTTCTCCTTTATTTAGGTTACCCTCTTTATATAATCAAATTGGGAGTAACCTTAATCTGTGTGACATTGATTATAAGAAATTTTGTAATCTTGTTAAACTGAAATGTGAAGTTTGATTTTTTCTTTTAAATTTTACTTTATTATGTATACATTTATATTTTCATTTTATGTTATATGTTTTATTTTCACTTTTATTGTATGTGCAAGCTGTAATTGGCTTTATGCTGTTGTTTAGCACTTAAATAAATGAATTGAATTGAATTATTATTATTATTATTATTATTATTATTATTATTATTATTATTATTATTATTATTATTATTATTATTATTATTATTATTATTATTATTATTATTATTATTATTAACTTTGTCTAATTTAAATGTTTTTCATATGAATATACGAAGTGTTAGATCTAATTTCGATGAATTTGTTGTGTATTTAAATGATTTTCCTGCCGGTTTTTATGATGTGATAATTTTAACTGAATCTTGGATTTCCATTGAAGAACAGCATTTATATGTTCTGGATGGCTATTCAAATATTCTTTCTCCTCGTGCGTCTTCACGTTCAGGTGGTGTATTAGTTTTTGTGAAAGAAAACATTAAATTTACGTATCATAATCCATTTCTTGCCTCTGCAGAATGTGTTTTGATTCATCTGAATTTACCTTGTTTTGTGTTAACTATTGTTGCTTTATATAGATCGTGCACAAGTATCATTTGGGATTTTATAGCTGAACTTGATGTGTTATTGTCTGATTTACATACTACTTCAGTAATTCTTATGGGAGATTTAAATATAGATTTATGTAATAATCTACATGGGCCTACCGTACGATATTTGAATTTGCTTTATAGTTATGGTTTTAATCAAGCTATTTTTTCACCTACTCGTATTACGAAATCTTGTCAATCAATTTTGGATCATATATTTGTCAGATTAAACCAGAATCAAAGTTATGAATCGTCTGTACAAAATATTTTTATTTCGGATCATTTTGCAACTGTGTTGAGGTTATTAAATTGTAGACCACATGTAAATACTCATTTATATATTAATAAGTTATCACATAATAAAGTAAAAATGTTATTATCTGATCAGAATTGGGATTATGTTTTTGCTCTGCATGATGTTGATTCAGCATTTTTAAAATTTCAAGATATTTGTAAATCTTTAATTGCAAAATCTATGGTTAGTTTTAAATTGACTAGCAAAAACCGCAAGCGCTCAGCCTGGATAACGAATGATTTGATTGGAAAAATTAATCAAAGAAATCATTTAAAATGTTTGGGTGGAGATTTGTTGACTTTGAGGAAATTGAATACTGAGATTAAATCTGATATTCGGAAATTAAAATTTCAATATTATCAAAAATATTTTAATGATAAAAATATTTCTTTGAAATGGAAGTTGATAAATTCTCTTGTAAAGAAACCTTTGTCAAATCAACTTAAATTTATAAAACACAATGATAATTTGATTGAAGTAGAAAATAATGAAAAATGTGTTGCTGACTTGTTTAATAATTTTTTTTTTCAGATCTATCAATAGATAGAACACCAGTACAAGAATTGTCTTTTGCTGATTCTTGTGTAAATTCTTTTTTGTGTACAGATGTTACTGATTTGGATTTGTCTGGTAAAATTGATCTCTTAAAGAATGTTCATTCAGCTGGTCTAGATAAGTTAACACCAAAGATTCTTAAGAAAAATAAGTCAGCTTTCATACCTGTTCTTGTTTATTTGTTTAATCTTTCCTTAAATGTTGGTTTGTTTCCTACTTGTTTGAAGGTTGGTTTTATTACACCTGTTTTTAAAAAGGGTGATCCTGTACAGCTTGACAATTATAGACCAATATCTATTATATCTGTAATATCCAAATTGTTAGAGATGGTGGTTAAAGAGAAAATGATGTCATTTTTATCTAAAAATAATATTTTATCTGAGCATCAATATGGATTTATTTCTGGTAGAAGTACCTTGGACACTTTCTATAGTCATGTAAACAATTTGACAACTTCACTAGATAAGGATTTTAAAACTGTTGCTATTTATTTAGACTTGTCTAAGGCATTTGACTCTGTATCTCACAAAATTTTACTTAAGCGTTTATATTCATATGGTTTTCGTGGTGGATTTATTTCATGGTTTGCGAGTTACTTAAAGGATAGAAAACAAGCAACAAATATTTCTGGTGTTGTAAGCTCTTTTATAACAGTTAACCATGGTGTACCACAAGGTTCAGTTTTGGGTCCCATTTTATTTATAATTTATATAAATGATTTATTTTCTTTACCTTTAGAATCTAAGATTTATGGTTTTGCAGATGATATTGCTTTATCTTATGCTGCAGTTTCATATAATTTTGTTGAAAAAATAATTAATGATGATTTAATCCTAATTAGTAAATGGTTAGCATTTAATAATTTATCAATTAATCTGAGTAAAACAAAAGCTATTAATTTTTCTTATAGGTCAAATATTCATTCGCTTAACATTACTATTTGTAATAAGTATTTTTGGTATTGTAATAGCACTTGTACTTGTGCTAACATTTCTTTTGTTGATAATATTTGCTATCTAGGTATTTTTATTGACTCCAGACTATCTTGGTCAAACCATATTGACTTCCTTTGTTCTCGTTTACGTAAATTAAATTATATGTTTTTCTACTTATCTAAATTTTTCCCTCGGTCAGCTTTGATTACTTTATATATTTCTTCTTATCA
The DNA here is from genome assembly GCA_028023455.1 of Epiperipatus broadwayi. Lineage (NCBI taxonomy): Eukaryota > Metazoa > Onychophora > Udeonychophora > Euonychophora > Peripatidae > Epiperipatus > Epiperipatus broadwayi. The sequence continues at coordinate 2,104,091 of JAQFVV010006370.1, read as the reverse complement.
AAGCTTATTATGTTATAATATATCAGTTTGGGGGAACTGTTCTACTTTTGCAATGACTACATTGTCTGTTTTACAGAATTATACATTGCGTATCATTTTTGGTAGATCACGTGCCACATCTGTTAAAGATATTTATGCCACTTTTAATATACTAAATGTTTTCCGTTTGTATAAATATAGAGTGATTCTTGATATTTATTGTAGGAAACTTCATTTGGATACTAAATCTTCTGTTGTAAATACTCGTTTATCTACTAAATATCAGCTAGCTTTACCTAATTTTCTTAAAACATCTAGTAGGAAGCAATTTAGTTATAATGGTCCTAAATTATTTAATATGTTTATAAGAGATTGTTCTGTGAATTTAATGAGCACTAGTTATTTGATTTTTAAAAAGCATTTATGGCACTGGTTATATTATGCTAAGCATTAGTTTTATTTTGTTTATTTTATTTTATTTTTGTTTATACTGTATGTTATGTTGTAATTATTTACTACTGTTATTGAATTTCCAAATGTAATGTCTGTATAATTTTAATATTTTATGTTATATATATATATATATTTGTATTTTATTAGTGTTTTTTAGTAAATACTCGTTTATCTACTAAATATTAGTTAGCTTTACCTAATTTTCTTAAAACATCCAGTAGGAAGCAATTTAGTTATAATGGTCCTAAATTATTTAATATTTATTTATAAGAGATTGTTCTGTGAATTTAATGAACACTATCTTATTTGATTTTTAAAAAGCATTTATGGCACTGGTTATATTATGCTAAGCATTAGTTTTATTTTTTTTTTGTTTATATTATATGTTATGGTGTAATTATTTGCTACTGTGATTGAATTGCCAAATGAAATATCTGTGTGATTTTAATATTTTATGTTATATTTATACTTTTTTTTTTGTATTTTATTAGTGTTTTTAGTTGTTACATTTAAATTCCTCACACAAGATTTTTCTTGTATGGAATTTATCTCACTGTATTATACATTTATTGTTTGCTTCATAATGAATAAATAAATAAATAAATAAATAAATAAATTTATTTATTTATTTAAAATAAATAAATAAAAATTATTATTATTATTATTATTATTATTATTATTATTATTATTATTATTATTATTATTATTATTATTATTATTATTATTATTATTATTATTATTATTCAATAATATACTTTATTGTCAACAAAGGTTACATGATGTTTACATATTTATGCCTTAGTTACAGTGGCATGATGATTTTTATATATTTGGTTTGATTGAGATTTTCATTACTAATTATGTAGGTATGGATGTGTTGAATAGAGATCTACATTAGACAAACCATTCAATTACAATACTTTAAAAACCCTGGGTTTCCATGCTACATTTTTTCACATTATGATTTTTTTTGTTATTTCTATCATTGTTTAATTTTACTATTTGTTTTCCCTCCTTCCATCTCTCATTAATATTCTATTATTGTCTTTGTTCATTGGTCAAAAGTTTTATTCATTTGTTCAGCTGTGTGAGAATCCATATTTTATATTGCCCTTTTAATTTCTTGTTCATTATTGGTTTTGTTTGACTAGGTTGGGCTTATATAATGGCTAGTTTAGCATGCTTTTATAAATTACCTTGTAACTTTAATAGTGATCAGATTGCTGCATAGATATCTCAAGGTACAATCTTTGCATCTCTGTTTCTTATTTGTTGTAGCTTGTTGTAAAAGTTGCCAAACATTGTCTGGTATTATTTCCCACGGTGAATATACATTGTGTGCTCACGTATAAAGTCCAAAGATTGCTCCTTATGCTGTAGGGGTTGTCTGTTTGTGTGTAAAATCGTTTGCTGTTGTATAGTTTGTTTTGTTCTATATTGATTAGAATATTGTTTCATGTAGTATTTAACACTGTACAATTGTAAAATATGTGTCATTGTGTTTATTTAGTATCATGGCATAGGTTGCAGAATGAGTTTATTGACCTATAAAGATGATGGTATTATAAAAAATAGGATGTTGGTAGCACAAATAAATTTAGCTTGATCAAGAAGTTGAAGAACTCTGGTTCCATTGACCATTTTTTTAGATTAGCCTGTTAATTATTCCCAACATTGGGCTAAAGGTTTGGTTGTTTGTCACTGGGTTGTAAACTTGTATGTCTGCCAGTATGTGTATTTGCTATCAGATGTGAGTATTGTAGTTCCAACATTGATTTGTGCTGAGTGTGCTAATGAAAGTAGATATCCATATGTGGGGGGTGGATGTTCTGTAGGGATTATGTTAAGGAGACTTTGTAACTGCTGAAAACATGCAGTGAACTTTGCCAGTAGGTTTATTGTTTTTTGTGTGTGGAACACGTGTATTGTGTGCATCCCCAGACCATTCTGTATAGTTGGTTGACTGAGTTTTTTGATTGAAATAACTAATCCTATCCCATAATATAGAAAAACAGAGTGATGATATGGTCACGGTAAAGTTTTTTGTAAAGTTGATAATAGGTGAATAATATGCAATTCTTGTTGTTATGGTTATGTTGAATAGGTTCACTTTTGAATATAGAGATAAGTATGCATTTGATAAAAATGTGGCTATGTTTTTTGCTTTCTGTTTGGGCTTATTTTCCATGTGCTTCCAGGTAAAAAAAATCCAAGAAATGGAGTAGGTTTACCTTGATATAGCTTTGGGGGGGGGGTTGTTTGTATAAATAAATCATGCTGATGTTTTGCTTAGGTTGAATTGTAGTTTGTGCATGTCTGTGTAAATTTTGTAGTATTTTTTCTAATACTGGCACACTTCTTTGTGCGATGTTAGAAACACTGTCACATCATTCATGTGTGCTATACATGGAATATGTTGCACAGTTCATGGTATTAATACTCTTGGTAATTCATTTTTAATCTGTTTTAAGAGTGGATTTATATATAGAGTAAACAGCAGTGCACTGAGTTGGAATCCTTGTGAAATTGATTGTGTGGGAGTAAATGTTGTGTTTCTGCCTCTAAGTGGGAGGTGTATTTCTCTGTTAATTAAGAGATTTATGAAGATGTATAGTAGAGTGAATAGAATTTCTGTATTTGCAAGCATATCCATTAAGATATCTATTGCAACAGAATCAAATGTGGCCGCCTGTATATCCAGTTGAATTGCAATTGGGGCATACTTTTTATCTTGCTGCACTGCACTTTGTTTTATTTTAAATACAAGTAGTCTGTGTGGTAGAGGTCCCTTCTTTGTATACTGCATGTTTAATATCAAGGGCAGTATTATGTTTTTATTTTATCTTTGACTATCTTTTCCAATAATTTAATTCTCAATGGACCCATGGAGATGGATCAAATGTTCAGATTTGAAATGACTCTTGTTTTTTTTGTTAAATGGCACTATTGCTATTGGATATAGTCCTCTAGTATTGTATATTTTTTGTGATAGGAAGTTAGCAAGGTTACAAAGGGGTCACTCTGTGATAAATTGACTCAAATGTGAAAAGACAAATACCAGTATGCCATTGGTTCTGGGATGGCAACTGTTGGGGATTTTTTAAGCTTTTCAGCAAATTGTTACATCTGAAAGGGAATATCTATTTTAGGTGTTCCAAACTTATCAGTGGTTTGTGTGTATTGTTTATATGTTTGGAGATTTTTTTTGAAATGTTGGTATATGGGGTCCATCATGTTATGTCCCGCATAGACATTGCTCTTTATCTCAATTGCCATAGGCACTTTTCTGTTTGATGGATAGCCTAGTGTCAATGTGTGTTACTGGGTAAGGCATATTTTTTTTTTGTGGCCAGGTATTCTTTAATTTATTACATGTATTGAAGTATAGTTTTGTTAGTTTTTGTATGTATTGGTGGGTGTTGTGCATAGGTCTGATGATGGTAATTCTCTTGTGGAGATCATCTGCTAGTGCCATTAATTGGGAGAGTGATGGTGAGTATCTTGACATGTGATATATGTTGAAGGATATTATGTCGATGAATGATTGGTATTTTGAATTAGATCTTGTGACACATTAATTTTATTTCAAATGATGGTAAGTCTCTGAAAATAGGAATTCAGTAGAGGTTGTTGGGAGTAGGTGTTTTATTGTTTTTTTCTAGATTAATGAATGTTGTTTGGAGCTCTGAGGAAGTTATTGTAATGGTTTGTGCAGCAAGGTCTGAAAATAGGTTTGAATTGAATTGGAAGTTGGTATCTCTGCTTTTTTGTTATTAATTCTTTGTGTAGTTTTTCACTGCTATCCTTGGCAATGGTTATCTTTTCTTCTGTTTTCATATTAATGTTGAAATTTTGTTTTTTGTGAATGTGAGTTTTGATTTCTGGTTATTTTCTGGAGTGATGGTTTGGACATTGTGCATTACCATGACCCCTTTGATTACATGAGTGGCACTGTGGTTTCAGACCTCTAATATATAGAGTGAGCAATGATTCCTGATACAAAATTTATGTTGATACTATCATCTGGATATACTATCATCTGGATTAGTATCTGAATGCAGTTTTATTCTGAACTTATAAATGTTACTCATGATTGCTATTGGTGTATCTTTCTGGTATACTGTTTTGAACATAATGACTTTTCCAAATGGTTCCATCATCATTTGGAAGTCTTAGTCTTTGTATTCCAATTAGATATTTTAATTATTCGTGAAAATGGTATTGTGATAGTTTTGATCTATTTTGGTCAACGTGAAGTTACCCAATGATTTGACTTGTCTTTGAAGTCGTTCTCTTTGTGTGATTTTCAGTATTAGGTACCAGTCACTGGGATATTCTGCAATCTGTCATATTGTGTCCCAGAATCCATTTAATGTTATTGGCTCATACAGCAACTCTTTAGGCTATTTATTTAATGAAATGTTGCTACCTGTTGCTGACAACACCATAGACTTTGGGGGAAAAGTCTCTTGAATGTTGCAGAGATACTTTGGTAGGGATTTATTAAATAATTCACTTATCCAGACAATTTCTAGTAGATATTGACTTTCCTGTTTTTTAATTTTTAAATTATTTCTGTAACTATCGGCTGACTTCCTATATCTGGGTTTGATCTTTTGAGAGGTGGTTGCATTGCTTTTTTTAAATCTCTTTGCCGGTATCTGAATTAAATTGACTTTTAGTTTTTTTGTTAGGATAAATGAATTTATTTTTTTTTATTTTCCTTTGACCATGTCTGAAAACATTGGCTTGTTTTTTTTCTTTTTCATACCTTTCATTGGCATTTTTGCCTTCATTAATTAGGTTATGTGATCATTGAGTCTCCATGCTCATGTTGTTAATTTGTTGAAGTTGGGTTTTCAATTTAAAAATTATCAGTTAAATTCTGCTTATATTTTTTTGTTACTTGATATTAATTAATTTAATATTAGAATTTTTGATGTTTTGCATATTTTTTACTTTGTTTCTGATGGTTTTTATTAGGTTTTTAATGGTTTGAATATGTAACGCTTTTACCTGATTTATGCTATCCAAGGTCTAAAACTTTTAATTCAATGACAAATAATATCACAAAAAACAGCAAATATAAATATATGCTATCTATTGTAAGCTTTCATAATTAATAGATGCCAGATGATAGTGCTTAATAAATTCCTATTTAATTGTATTCAATATCCCCAGGATAGGTTCAAGAATATTTTATTAATGGCAGTTGAATTTTTCTAAAAACATTTATTAAATAAAACTAAATGTTGGAAGTAGTCCAACATAATATTCCAAGAAAAAAATCATCATCATAGACCTTCTCTATGAAATAGATTTACATAAATCTTAATGTTAAGCTTAAACAATATGACATATAAGGAAATAATCATGTCATATGAGGAAATAATCATGTCATATCAGTATCACATAACATTAAGAAATTAATTAGATTGTATTCAATAAAATAGCCTTCTTTCCATATCAACTATGTCCACATATAGGCATAATTCTAACTGCTAAATTTTAAACAGTTCTATGATTATGGAAATAATCTTCCAAAAGCATGCCCAATGCATTATAAAACTTTGGAACTTTAATTTTAACATTTTCATAATACTTGATTATAACAAGTTTATAAGAATTTTATTGGATGAAAAAAAGAACTAAACATTTAGAATTAATAAATATAAACTAATACTTCCAATTTCATTAAAATAATTTAACAACAATATTATTTTATATTATTTAGAAAATGAAACTACTATTATTAAACAATGTTGACACAATTATGGCCTAATTAAACATATTGAGATAAATTGCTGAATGGCATTTCCAACATGCACAAAAGACTTTTTTAACGGTCTATGACAACAGTATCCTATTTTTCTATATCTGTAAATACTCTTCCAATGTCTTTTTGTGCTCTTCCTGTTTTTCAACAAAGACTAGTTTCTAGATGAATCTTCAGATCATTAGATATCTATGCTTTATATCTCTATGCCATTGATGTGTAGAAAACTTTTGGATAGTTAGTATTATTATTTTGTACTTCTTAAAAATCATTGTTGTTACTATTTAGATTATCATTATTATCTACAAATTGTTTACACCCTTTTTTCTAATCTAGGATCCAGGAAGGGTGTACTTTAAGATCCAGCAGTCCACGATATGTTCATATACAACTACTAACAAAAATATAATGGAAATAATTTACAAATAAAAATAATATTCATCATATTAAAAACAATACAAGTTTAAATTTATTCCCCAAATACAATATGGAAGTATTAGATACCACATCCAATAAATATAATAAAAACAATGTGCAGAATATTACTTACAATTAGTTCTCTGCATTTAAAAAAAATTAAGAAGATAGACATGAGTGCATAATATCATGACACACACATTTTAAATTAACAGCTGATGAATTTATTTGCTGCTATGGAATGTCAGTAAAGGGCGATTAAGATTTAAGCATCACAAAGAGATGCATGCAGGAAGCATGCTTTCTAATGTTAAAATTACAACAATTCTTTATAATCTTGAAACTAGTCAATGACGTTATGTTAATTAATATTAAGAATGGGATTTATTAAAATAATGGAACTAGAAACTATTGCATAATTAACACATCGTTATTATCTACAACAGAATGTATGACGATTGGCTATCTTAATATAAGCTGAGCATTGATTGTATATATGTGTGGAGATGATAATCTGGACCAACTGATGAGTGAAGGTTTAGCACGAAATACATATATTGGTGATTATTTATCCTTTTCGACATGTGTGTTATCAAGTCTGTCAGCAGTATGAGATAGCATGGATAGTTGAGGATCGTGTGAAAGTCTGAGTTCAAACCCCCTATAAATTGCATATTGGAGTGCAGGTATGAAAAAGCCCGTACTGCAAAAAAAAAAAAAAATCAATATTTTTTTTTGTAATTATAGATAAACAGTTACTAATTCACTATTACTTTCTTTTAATCAGTTTTAATTAAAATTTTAACAACTCTTCACATCTTCATAGTTACTTCATGAATCTGGATGTGTCTATTGCTAATATTTCATTATTGCTTTCTAAGAAATTGGAAGCCAATGCCACATGCATGAGACATGTTTTCACATTCCTACCTTATATGAAAAAAGAAATGATGATAAATAAATATAAACAGTTTTTGACACTTTGTTATTAATTTCGTATTAATATTTCTGTAATAATATCAAATGCTATATATGTAATATATGGATGTGTGATAAAAGACAATGATAATTACTAATTATGGTTAAAAGTTTGTTTTATAGATAAATATATTTAAAAACTTACATTAAGATAGATTTGTACTTTAAAAAAGTCTACTTTAAAAGTTTAACATCTATATGAAGAATCATTTTCTTATTCCTTTCCAAATATATTTTATTTTGATGGTGATAAATGTGAAATTTTCTGACAGTATATCTCTCCGAAAGATTACCCAATGATAACTGAGTTGTAAATCTTTAAGCGACACTTAATCTTGTATTCTTTTGACATTTAATATCTTAGACATCATTTGTTTTGATATAATAGCTTTTGGTAAAGTGATATTTGTACGTGGATTACTACTAGCCTTTTGTTATTAATAATCCACATCAGCTTTAATACAAGTAATAAATAAATATGGACATTATTAATTGTAAAAAAAAAATAAAGCATATATTGTTAAATCTCTGAATACTAATTAGTAATTATCTATTTATGTATAATTTTAAAAAAAATTCAGCATAATTATTTCACTTTGTGTCGTTTTTTTTTTTGCACATAAAAAATAAAATTATAATATATCGGGGATTTGAGCTCAGACTTTCAAGCCACTTCACTATCTCATATTACTGATACCCATGACCACACACATGCAGAAAAGATAAGTAATCACCAATGGACGTATTTTGTGCTAATCCAGCACTCATCAGTTGACTTAGCACAAAATATGTACATCGGTGGTTATTTATCTTTTATACATGTGTGTGGTCATGTGTATCAGTACTATGAGATAGTGTGGATAGTTAGAGGATGCTTGAAAGTCTGAGCTCAAATCCACTATATTTACAATTAGGCTGCAAGTATAAGTGTGCCTGGTATTCAAATCTTATAATATATCGCTAAATTCCATTTTTTAATAAATGATTTATTGATGTATATATAAATGTGTATGCTGCTGAAGATCCTTATGATAGATGTTAAAATATCTGTTTTCTATGGACATGGAGTTCGAATTAAGTAGCTGAGAATTTTCAATAAGCTTGAGAATATTTTTCCAGGATGTCAGGCTCTTAGGTAACTTATGTAACAAGATTCATTATCAAATAAGAAGATACCCATTTTTAGGTATAAAGTAAAGCAACAACAAAACCTCCTTTAAAATCTTACCATCCTTAAACAATAAAGCTCATAAAAACAATATTCCTCTGTTTCTTTCAAAGTTTTTATTGGAGATTTGAAAAAGTTTTTCTCCACAACAGGATACTTAAATAATTATAAATCTATAATTAAATACTATGGAATGCTATACTAATATTAATAAATAAGATAGAAAATCATATATGATTTAAAATACTAGAAAAATAAATTTATGTTAAAATTCTCTCATGTCCATGATTTTTTTTTATTGTACAAATAGACTATGTCAAAGAAACATTAATTAAACATAACATACATAAATATATACAAAACTGGCTAACATTCCTATAATTAATTTCAAAATCGATGTGTTTTTAAACAGGCCCACTGCATGTGGGCGAGCAGGTTGTGAGCAGCACAAAGATGCTACATCAATGAAGGTGCCAAATTGCAGTGGTAATTAATAAAATTTATATGTAAATAAAAATACTTAGATTAATGAATCTTTACATTGTTAGACATATGTTCTGATTGTAAATATTTTTTGTTTAAATAGATTATTTTTTTATTCAGAATTGTGTCAATACTTTGAAAGATCCTAAATACTACATTGTTTACCATTGCACTAAATCAGATAGACCTGCATCATTTAACTGTGATAATTAATATAATTTATAAGTAAATAAAAATGTTTCAATTTCCAATTTACCTTTATTTAAACATTCTAATTTATATAAAAAATGGCAGCTTATTATTAATAATTTATTTAAAAATAAACTTTTTTAAACATTACCTCATAATAATTATGCATAGTAGATAATCATATTTTATAATCTTTTCTGTCATGTGTTTGATATGGCTATAGACTTAGAGCATCAGAATGTAAAACATGGAGTTTTAGGATCCATTTTTATACACATTCATATCTTTTTTTAACACTGATATTATCATTTCCCCCCTTTTAATACAACTGTTATCTTTTTTAATACTAGTATTTTGTGCATGTTTTATTAATATGCTTTTCATTAAATTTGGACTGTTGTGGAATTTGTTATTTAACTAAAACTTATAATTGATCCATAAAATTATCCAAATAGATGATGGTCTAATTTCAAGAAAAATAGAATTAGTAGAAAAACAATATTTAAAAAGATATTACTGCATGCATTTCATTAAATTCTATTATTATATAATGTTCCTCTGTTGATTTTAACAATTGTACAACATCACTTGTAACTACTGTATTGAGAGAAAATGACTACAAATTTTTTTATCTATTCTAGTGGAAGAAATCAATTGTTTTATTTTTTTTAGTTATTATAATCTATTATTAAACATAAGAAACTGTAAGATGTAGTATTATGACTTCTAAAAATTTATCAATCAAACAATGTAAGTGTGAAAATTCATTTAAGTAACATTATGTAAATCCTTAAAATATCTAGATACTTGATTATATAGCTTGACTAAGTTTTTATACTGTAATAACAAGCATATAAAAAAATTTAAATCATGAAGTAGTGTAAGTATTCTATTGTTGAATGAATATTTAAGAAGCTAATTTTGTTAATAGAAAACACAAGTTATGCCTGAGACATTCTTAATAAAACAAAGTAAAATACAAATTTTTTAAACTAATTACTATGTTGGTTAGAGTGACTTATTTAAATCTAATTGTTAATTATCACATTGTGGGCAAGAAAATCAGAAGGTTGATAAGTAAATAAAAATGTAAAAGTGTAAATAATTATAAATTGTAAAATTTTACTGTGTCATTTGTGAAATAAAATTGTATAGAATTTATTTTGTTTTAATTAATTAATTTTATTTTATGGATAAGGGGGGGGGGACTTTTTCACATGTTAAAAAAATTTAGATATTTAAAAAAATAAATTATTTTATTTGAAAATGTAGATACATTAAAATTGCAGAAATTAGTACTTACAATGTATAAATAAGAACTTATTTGTTATAAATATTATTTTGAATCAGTATTCGAGAAAACAGAACAAAATACATAAAATGCAAAAAATATATATTTCCTTAAATGTTTTATTGAAAATTTATTAATAATATTATCCTAATTATTTTATTTTTTGGCAAATTTTGATTTAATATACAAAAATATTAAAAAAGAGAATCATTTTTAATATTGCCAATTTCACATGAATGTGACTAAAACATTGTGAAACATTTAGGTAATCAACCTAGTTAAAAAATCTGCATTACTCCATAATCTGGGCTTTTACAATTGTATTATTTTACATATGATGTTCATTGGAGGGTTTACAAACTACAGAGTTTTGGCAAAGAAAAATGAAACATAGTTTCATTTAGCATGGGATAAAATGTTTTATTTTTTGATTTTCTCAAAAGATATAGATAACATCATGGGCCATTACACTGACCTCAGGCTGCCGTCATTCATAGTATTGTGCTGAACTTTAGCTTTCATGCAGTGCTTCTTACATAGAGGTCTCCTGCCTTCAATATCAAATGATAACTTCAAGAGATTGATGGCCTCAGATTTATCAGCAGAGTTCTTTAATTCTTTTGTTTTAATTTATTATTTTCATAAAAAATAACTTCTGTACTGCCAAATAATATTTTTAGGACTTAAAGCTGAGTTATTACATCTATTTTTAACTCTATTCTTATGAGCCTCAACTCTTTCATTAAAACTTAATTTACTTTGAGCTATTTAAATTTTACTACAACAGCAAGAAATCCTATAAATTATACCAGAAATAAATACATTTATTATCAATAGGCTGTTTTGAACTATTCAATAATGAATTTAGATCAAGGTTTTTTTTTTAAACAACATTCAAACCATCCAATAAATATGTATATTATAAACTAATCTATAAATTGAGGATGTAAATAATATAAAGTACATTTTTTTTTACTCATTAATATTAAAATATTTATTAAAATCAGGCTTGATATTTTTATTAAATATTCTTAATAAATTCATGATTATTATTATGTTCTGACTATAAAGAAATTTGTACATTGATAATGTATAAAGATAAATAAATTGGTGTGAGTGTGTGTGCAAATATAGGTAGAAATAAGAAAGGCATTTAACCCACTCTTGAATGTTAGTATGCATGATACTTAAAATTATGCAAAAAAAATTTCATTTACTAATTTGCAGAGAAACAATAGTGTAATTAATGCAAATTATAAAAAGCAAATGAAAAATGCTGTATTAGGTGTGTGAGAGAGATCGATACTATGTGTAAGTAGTAAACAAAGTTGGAGAGAAAAATTAGCTGTTAAGCATGCATGCAGTCAAAATATGTAGAAGAGTTAACAGTGAAGATGCAATTGAGCTTATAATGTGCAGTGAAATAAAATGTAGCATTGTAATTAACATTATTATCATCATCATCAACCATTATCAATCCACTGAAGGATGAAGGTCTCTTCAAGTTCAATCCATCTTCTCTGATCTTTAACTTCTCTTCTCCACATCACCCCTACACACTTTCTTATTTCATCCATCCATCTCACATGTGGTCTCTTTCTGAGTCCTTTACAATCTTTGAAATCCAGTTTAAGATTTCAATTGTCCATCTGTTATCATCTCTTCCAGCAATATGTCCAGCCCAACTCCACTTCAGTCTTTTAATTTTTTCAGTGAGGTCAGTAACACCTTTTTCTTCTCTTACCCATATATTGAGTTTTCGATGTCTTCTTGTTACTCCCAACATGCATTTCTCCATACTTCTTTGAGTGGTCTGAAGTGTCTGTATTGCTCTTCTATTAACATTAAATTATTCATAGACTTATATTGAACAATGAACCAGTTAGCATAATTATTGGAGAATGTTAAGTTAAAAGATTTCTTACTTATAGTTGCAAATGTATTTGGGAACGCAACCAGAAAATGGCTAGATAAAGTTACTAATATTATATTTTATACTCAAAGTAATATGCTCTTTTTTTATAAGATTTAAATTGAATGTGATTTTACTTTCTAAAAATAAATTCATGAATGTACAACTGGCTTGGATGAATCTGCCCTTATATACGCAATTTTAATCCACTTCAATATAATAAAAAAGCAAATTGATTTATTTCAATATAAGCATTACTTTCAAAAATATTAACCCTTTTATTCCTACAACAAAAATTTAATAAAGCAATTATTTTATGAGTAAAATATTGAGAATTGTCAGGCCTTCTTATCGCATTTCTTAAATTTTTAACTTTAATAAAATGACTATAAAGAAAAGTATTAACAATCTTAGTAACATTTTTTTTCTCATGTGTCATAGCATCAGCCGGGAAGCGAACCCGGGACAATTGTTTGTAAAGCAGCTGTCGCTGCCCTCTTGACCACCAAAGCTTGACATTTAAATCCAAAAATTTCAATTTAACGAAACCAAAAGTATCATTTTCAATAGTAAGCATAATATTAGCATCTAAAGTATTCAATCTGTCAAAAAATCCTTCAACTTATCTGTTTCGATAACAAACATTGATCAGTTTATCTACTAAATATTTTTAAAAAGGTAACAGAAAATTGATTAATGACATTACTTGCTAAGGTAGCAATATAGGTATAACTCATTAAAGGAGAAATAACATAACCATTTAGCCAACCTTTTTAATTTAATAAAACACATTATTTGAATACAAATATAATGGATATACTGAGGATGCAATTAGACAGGATTTGAACACAGACTTTCAAGATCCCTTCAGTTATCCATTCTATTTTTATAACTGATACGACCACATACATGTGAAAAACATAAATGATCTCCAATAGATGTATTTTATGCTGACCCAGAACTCATCCATTGTTCCAGATCATGATTTTTCCACACATATATATAATCAGTGATCAATTTACAATAAGATAGCAAATCTTCAAATTTTAATGGACAGGCTTTAATCATCTTCCCCCTCCAAAATTTCAGTACATACATTCAAATATTACCACTTTAGCCTGAATTCTGTCTAATCCTCTTCTGTGTGTTTAAATGGATGTATCAAGATCCTATATATGGGGAGTCAGAGTGACTTAAAGTCAATATGAGTATGACAACAATACTGGATTCTACAAGGAATTGAGCCTTCTATCATCAGATTTTTAATAATATGGATAGCTGAAGAGTAGGAGGGTGGATAAGATTAAACCCTATCCATTGAAGTTTGGGGGTTTTCTATCTTAATATAAATCGAGCACTGAATATATATATATATAGTCTGTGTTCAAATCCCTTCTAATTAAAATACATTATTACACAAAATATATTGAATCCTCTAATAATAAAACCAAATTATAAACATGATTAATCTTATCAGCAGAAAAATATTCTATTTTCCTAAAATATGAAAAAAATGCACTAATACTTTTTAATCTGTCAGCTGACTAATACATTTTCAATATTTAAACTATCAAAAAAAAAAAAAGTAGTAAATCTCTAAATCAAAACCATTAATTTTATTAAGAGCTTCAACAGAAGAAAAGACATAAAATTAACCAGAATTAATGTAATTTTTAAAAAATTTTACAAGAAAGTTTGAAATATTATCAATAATTTCCCTCTAAGATCAGAAATACACCTTAAAGGAAAATTATCCTTATGAGACTTAAGATTAAATATTAGAAACCGCAAAATCACTAGGATAACAACTTAAATAAGGACTCTGTCCATTTTTTTACTGTTTATAACTTTCATAAAACCAGTCAACTTAAATTGTATTTTACTTCCAGAATCACAATTTAAAATAAAATACTTTCCATTATTTAACTTTAAAAAAATTTTTTTTTTTTAAAATCAGTTATTTAACAATACAAAATGGGTATTTTTATCTTATTTTAATAGGATAATATCATTGGTTCTAGAAGATTTTCTGTCAAGTGTTGGTGGTCGAGAGGTCAGCACAGCCGCCTTACAAGCAGTTGTCCCGTGTTAGCGGGTTCGCTTTCTGGCCGATGCTATGACACATAGAAAAAATATATTTTTCTGTTACATAATTGCCTACTAAGAATGCAGAACATATTAAGAAATTGTGATTTAAAAATGGCCTGTCTTATACAATCTGCATGATTGTTATGCCTAGTGTATTACTCACTACAACGCTAGCAATAATTATAATAATAATATCAACAATAAATAATTTCTTTTCTGAGCTAATGTAATACGCAACTGTTAATGAAAACATCCATAGAAAAGGTAGTTTTTCAAAATCTTCAACTTTATTACTGCATAGCTTGCTTTCAATATAACATGTATGTCATATTACTATAAGCCATAATGTGATATACATGTTATATTGAAAGCAGAATAGGCAGTAATACAGCAGAATATTTTTTATAAAAACTATCTTTTCTATGGATTTTTTAATTAACAGTCATATGATAATAATATCAGTAATAGTGGTAGAACAGGATACAGTGGTAGTACTAAAAATAAATATTATAAATCTATTTTTAAACCACTTAAATATAACAGGAACACCATTTCTTATGCTTGCTCAAGCTGTTAAAACAGGCAAAACTATCCATACAGTAGTGCCACTCAGCGAATGAGTAGGCACTAGACAAAGATTTTATGCACAAACCTTCTTGCATCCATTGATTACTCTGGCTTGCATTGAGTGGCACTACTGCATGGAGAGTTTTGCCTGTTTTAAATCTACTTTTTCCTTAAATATAAATACATGAAATGTGCTAACCTTCCATAATACAAACTCTTTAATGATGTCAAGCATTGGTGGCCTGGTGGTTAGCAAAGCTGCCTTCCAAGCAGCTGGCCTGGGTTTGTTTCCTGGTCAACGTATTGACATATAAAAAAAGATTCTTCAAAGTTGGAATAAAAAACTGCTATGATGTCAACAGAACTGTCAAAATTTAAGATCACTATAGCATCTCATAGTTAAACTTGTCATCCAGGGGAAAGAAGATTAATAGATCAGATGAGTAGCCACAAATCCACCAATTAAAGAAAAATACACTATGTTGGATTTGCTGCAAAGCCTGGATTAAAATCTTTTAGAAATTCATCACTATATTAAAGAAAGATTAATAGTATTAAAACTTGCTTAGCACAACAGTGCTAGTGTTCATTTTATTGCTTCTTATACTCTAAACTGTCATTCAGAGAATTTGAAAATGAAAGCTTTTATTTCTTGCTGAAAAGTATAATTGCAGCAATATCACTATAAAAAAAATTTTTTTTCTTGGAAATGTTAATCCACCAATTGTTACAAATAGTAAGCTTTGTTCAAAAGTTGTTTAAATATAGAGATTTGTGCTATAAATTAAAATAATTTATTCTTATTAAAATTTAATGGAACATATGGATTGACTATTACAAACATTTTATTTAGACATAAAAACAACTATAAAAATATGGATGCATTCATATTCAAAACAGCTGCATTTAATAGATTACATTTTAGTTAGAAATCAGAATACAAGAAAAGTTCACTTTGTATGAGCACTTTTAAGTGCACATTCTTGGATTAATCATAGATTAGTATACTTGTAAGATTAAGAAGATAGTTGTATTTATATATTTGATTAATTCTATCATCTAGTTTTGAGTATAGAATATCTAAAGACACTAAAATACCATCATCACAAATACTAAGAAGATAGTTGCATTAAAACAGAGATATTATTCCAATCATCTTCATAAGAAAATTGACATTCATTCTTTAGAATAATTTTTATACAATCTAAAGTAATTATTAACAACTAAAACTATCAATTTGGTTAAGTAGTATGTTATTAATACAAATAAATTTATTCTTCAACTCACTAAAAAACAAAACTTATGATGATGTCTGTTAAAGATCTTATAATTTGATTAAAAGAAAATATTATTGTCTGCTTTATTGAATAATAAATTAAATGTGGACTGAAAAATCAAGTACAACAATTGAAGAAAGACTTTAAAATAATTGTTAGATTAAAACTGCAAATAAGAAGCAAATATTCACTGATTGTAGTCCTTCTAGATCATTTCTGATGCACTGATGGGCTTTAAAAACAATATCATAATTCATTTAATTCAAGAATGGCACTTCCTTATATGATCACAATAATAGTTTGAATAAGTAGAAGTAGTATTTTGATCATCTTTTGAATAATAATGCAAGAATTAATATTAAAAAAGACTAATGGTTTTATTGCTCAGATATTCAAGAGAAGTTTCTGCACAAATCCATAAGTGCCAGAATCGATCCTGGGACCCTCTGATCCCAAGTCAAATGCTCTACATTCTGCCAAACTGCAAAGTGCAGAATTGATATGATAACTTTTAATGAAATATCCAATTTGTTTACTTATTTGGATTTGGACAAAGACATCAGTCCTAGTGAAATCAAAACAGTCATTTGTAATTATAATAATGGGGATTAAAAAATTTTTATATTAAATGCTTATATTTACTGTGTACTAAAAAAAATAATTGTTTCTTCAACCATAATTATTTTTTAGATTATATATATATATGTATGTGTGGGTGTATGTATATATATACTATTATTTTCAAACAGGAAAAACTCTCCATATAGTAGTGCCACTCAATGCAAGCCAGAGTAATCAATGGATGCCAGAAGGCTTGTGCATAAACTCCCTATCTAGTGCCTACTTATCCAATATCCCCAGACTAGTTTCTAGCTTGTGGCAGTCATCAGTGAGGAGCCTTGGAACTGTAAGCATTGCACCTAGATTTATATGGAGAGTTTTGCATGTTTTACAGCAGTTATGAGCAAGCATAAGAAATGGTGATCATGTGATGTTTAGTATTATTATCAGTAGTTACATCTCACCACACACATTTTTATGAGTCGAGAAAGAAGAAGCTCTGAGGAATGTATTTCTTATTGCACTGAAACATCAGTTATTTAGCTATTTTATTTTTATTATATGGAAGTTCCCCCAAAATATACTATGACATCATTTATCTATGAGAATATTAGAATTAATATATATGTTAATTTTAATATTCTCATGGATAAAAGATGAATTTCTCGTATATTTTCTGGGAGCTTCCATGTAATAAAAATATAATAGCTAAATAACTGATGTTTTACTACAACAACAAGTACTTTTCATAGAACTTATTCTTTTTCAAGAAACTAAAGACATTATTGCCTAGTCTGACCTGAAAACTGACTACTTTATGCTTAAAGAGCTATAGCTATATAAAAACTAAACTCTGTAAATATTGATCTTGTGGGAAAACTCTAAACTAAAATAAAAAGACACTCTTCATCTAAATTTGTTTAAAAACGACAAATAAAAACTTTCAGTACAATGTTAAATAAAATTCAGAAAACACCTAGACAAAAGCTTAAATATTTACTGTATTTTTATCAGATTAGTTCAATTTTAATTAAATATATTTAATTACATTAACAATACAAGTCATTTACATAACACTGTACCTATATATATGTATTCACATAGTTATAGCCTTTTCCTAATATATTATATCTTAAATTTGATTGCAAATCAAATTTTAAAAGTTATTTGGATAAAAAAATTTGGGACATTTTATTTAATTATTTATAAATGGAAAATGATAGTTTGTGAACAGATAGTTTTGGTGGAGGGAGAAAGCATTTTTAGTTTGATTAGATAGTAAAAAATAAGTGAATGGTTAAAAAGTAAAAGTGAATAAACCTAAGAATAGTTTAAAGAAGATTTTTGTGGAAGTATAAATAGGTATTTGCACCTCTGTTTTAAGGAGTATCTATCTAATTAATTATCCTCATATATTTGTGTGAAAACAAAAAAACTGTCAAGTGTTGGTGGTCTAGCATTTAGGATAGCTGCCCTCCAAGCAGCAGGCCTTGGTTCGCTTCCTGGTCAACACTTTGACATATAAAAAAAATACAATAATTTTAAAAGTTCAGTCCTGCACTTAGCTTTGTTTCTTGCAGGGTTCTCTTTTAGCTTTTTCAGTTGAAGACTGCTTCTCAAAGTATTCTATTTATAATTTGAAGTATGTATAATGTGTAAATTTTATACTGATTCAAAAATATTTATGGTATAAAATTACATAAAAGCTTTAAAGTTGTATTTTTATACATATGCAATACAGACAGTGGTGGCTGATCTGTAAGCACTGTAAAATTGCAGAATCCCAGAAAAAAAAAAATTAATTATTAAATTTGTGCTTGAAAATATCATTATTATATATTTGCATAATTATTATGTAAATACTGCCAATTAAACCAATTATAAAATAATTATTTAACCAATGCTTGAGATTCTAATTAAAGATGCAGCTAATTATAGCAATATCTGAAAGTCATATTTAATGAATTTTAGGAAGTTCTGCCTGGAATTTGTTTGTTCATATTAATGCAGGAAACTAGTGTCATTGGAGCTGCTCACTGTGGCAGTGGCAGGATTTATTTGAGGTCGGTATGTTTATCTGTTCTGTTTTCTCTTCAGAGCAAATAAATTGTTGTTGTTTTTATTTAGAGTGAGCAAAAAATCTATTTTTTTTATGTAATTAAGATGTATAAATAACATATTGATACTTACTACAGAAAAATATAACAAAATAATAAAAGTACTATTATTTTAAATATTAATAAAAGAAATATTATTTTAAATATTTATTATGATGAGTGTTGAATATATAAAGAAATTACATTTCCCAATTGACATTATATGAAAAAATTGAAATAAAAAGTCGGTGGCCGAGTGGTCAGCACAGCTGTCTTACAAGCAGTTGTTGCAGAATTAGAAATCCTCCATTTTGTTTTTCTGGCTTAGTTTTTGACAGAGGCAATGCTGCAATAAAGCATCTTGTTTAAAGTTTCACGGGCATCACTGAGTACAGAATAAAATAAATAAATAATTACTTTATGATCTGTCAGTATGTAAGACTGTGGATATATGCAACTACCTTTATGTATAGGTTTCACAAGATCATTCAATAATCAATGATTTTATCTAATCATTGAACCAATAAATTCAAATATTTTACTGTTTAATCATGATTTTTTTTGCTGGAAACATCATCTAATGTAACAAAAAGATTACATAACTCAGTACATATGATATCTGTAGTTGTTTGAGGAGCACAAATAAAGTTACTGTTCATATATTTAATATGTATAAGATCATAAGCATTCAAAATGAGTAAAGGTAATTCAATCCGATACTTAATTATAATGTTACAACTTATATTTGTGTTATTTAATTTATATACAATTTATATGCAGTACACTTAATGTATATAAGTATGCAAAAAATAGATATAGAGGTACATCTAACTGAAAAAAATAAAAGTTTTTTAAGTGCTTACTTCAGGAAACTTTCTAACTTTCCGGTTGCCAGAAGATGAGCGGTTAAGATGTTTTCCCCTTTATTTTACTCTAGAGTTAAATATAGCTAGTTATTCATTTATCAATAAATAATTTATGGGTAGTTAAAATGGTATTGATACAATTAACTAAAACAAAATCCCTAAAATTGAAAAAAAATTTCAAAACATCCTTGGCTTAAATTGAACCCCTATTTTATAACTGTGTAGGTGAATACATTAATCGCGCATCATAATCCATATATAGATAAGTATACAAATGGATGTATTGTAACACTCCTAATGCTTTACCAATATTTAAAGTTTATTTAAATTCTTTACTTTTCGAGTGATGTTTCCTAAGAACTACGGGTTAAACTTTACCCTGATGTTAACACTTAACCTTTACAAAATCTGACTAAAACTATTTACTTAAAAATTTATCATTCAATATTTGAAGTATTTTTTTAAATAAATCTTTACTTTTCTTTTTTTTTTTCTGAAAATATTAAAATTTAATATGTAAAAAGTTTTAAAATTCTCTTATATATTTAAGTAAAAACAAAAAAAAAAGTTTTATATTTAGACAAATGATTTATAATATGTCAAAAAAAAAGGATGTCTTTTCTAAATATTTTACAGATTTTATTAATATAATATGATTTATTTTAAACTGAGCTTTTTTATCTATATATTTTTTCTCTCTTTCAAAGTATGCGTGTGTACACACACACACACACTTATATATAAGTAAAACCATCTCTCCATTTTACACTGTTTTAAGGAATTTTATTTCACTGTAACTATTTTAGTTAAATTTGCATGCGAAGTTTGTTTAACTTTTTATTAAAGAAAGCTGCAGATTGAGTTGAAACAGAAGACGAATACATAAAATTACTTGGAAAAGTACAAAAAAGAGAAGTAGTTTTATTTTATTAAACTGAGCAATAAAGAGATAGTCAAGACAATGAATCAAAAATATAGACAACCAAATATGTAATCAGTAAGAAAAATATATGTTATAATTAATGATTGTACCGTAGAATAAAACAGTCAAGTAGAAGATGAAAGTATCTTCACGCTCTTCTTTACTTGATTCTTATATGATTAATATATCTATTAATCTTCATTCTTATTTGGCTATTTTGTTCCACAGTGCACCCAGTATTTATTATATATATATATAATTCTTTTTATAATCTGCTATATATATATATATTAGAATTATATTGCAAATTGGAAAAAAAATAACAACAAAAGGAAAATAAAGGAAGCTATGCTAATATACAAACACAAACAAACTTTATTAACAGACAGACAGCGAACGTTAAGATCACGGAATTGTGGGAAGGTTAGCTGTTCAAAATGTTAGTTGACAAAGACTACAAGGATAGTCGAAAGCGCTCCTAAGTGGATAAAATTTTTAAAGTTATACTTTACATATATCTAATTACTGTATTTATAAATATTCAATTATAAGATTACTTATATTGATTTGAAAGAAATACAGACATCGAATTATAATATTATTACATATGTTAGAATATATATGTGTGTGTGTGTGTTAAAATGAAGATTTTCATAGGCTACAGATATAACTAATATATTATCCTAGTTCATCTGTGTATAATTTACACTATCATATATATATATCATATCAACTGAATCACACTAGCCATAAACTGGAAAATAAATATTGTAAAAACATTTGTCTGACTGCATATCCTACTTCCGCATGTTTATGCTTTTATTCCTTTTTTATTTTTATCTTCTAAATACAATTTATCTATAATCTATGTATTGACTGTTTATCTGACAGAAAATGTCTATATTTGATTTTTCCTCAGATCATGATCATGGGATATTGATGAGTTGGAAACAATGTCAGATAAACTTCCCCACATGCATGCCTTATTAAATTTCATTATAGGAAAAGCCCTATGTCATTTAGGACTGAGGTAGAGTGTCTGGTCTTGGAATGTGGGATCCCAGGATCAATTCTAGGGCTGACACTTCTGGTACTCACACTTTTATAAATGCATGATTAATAAAGACATTTAAGCAATTTGAATATTTTTTTTATTATATCAAACAACTAAAGATAATTTTCAGATAAGGATTGCTCTTTGCATTGCAAAATATGTTAAATTATGCTAATTTTCATTTCAATAATTATTTAATATATATTCAAAACTTTTGTTCCAACACATATATGAGCTCATTTGAAAAGGATAAATTATCCAAACTGCACTTTTGCTTCAATTAGCCGAAGTTATGAGACCATGTGGTTATGTTTAAAAAAAACAGATTTATTAATATTTAATCAGGTTTAAAGTTTATATCTGGATCTAGGAATGTGAAGGTCGGAAATTTGGTACTTGTAAATCAAATTAGACTAATAATTTTATACATCACCCTGACCAAACTGTAGCTCACAAGCCACATGCAACTCTTGAGATGGTCCATGCAGGTTTCATGACACTTTTGAAATAAAATTTATGATGTAACTTATATTAGCATAATGTATTTTCATTTTATTTTGAAATCATATATATTTTAATATTTTGCAGTGGCAATTTAATAATGATTGTTTATGTCTGCCTCAAACCATACCCCTGCTTATAATGTAGGCTGGACAAAGGGTTTCCAGTTCCAGCCTATTTTCTTATAATAGTTAATGCTGAGAACTGCATATAATAAAGAACAAACAAATTGTTGGCAAAATTCAAACCATTCTATTAGAATAGTTACTAGTGATACAAAATGTCTACAAAGAGCTCAATATAGAATTAAGATATTATTAATATCTTCAATTTATTGTTGTCAAGCAATTTTTATTATTTTAGTCTTATTTTTTTCTGGAAATATAGTGCATTGTTTGAACTTAGCAGTTCAGTTTTCCATTGGTCTTCATTCACTGCAGTTTTTAGTTTTTGTACAGTTTTAATTCAAATGTTGTCAAGTATATTCTTTTTATAATCATATATATATTGCTTATAACACTTCTTTCATATAAACTTCAATGCAAACAAATTTCTTAAAAACTTACTTTATTTTCCTTACAGTTTCGAGTGTCCAGCAGTCTTCATCAGAGCTCTAATCTTCTTCTCTGCTACTGTCCAGCAGTCTTCATTAGAGCTCTAATCTTCTTCTCTGATACTGCCCAGCAGTCTTCATCAGAGCTCTAATCTTCTCTGCTAAAGCAGAGAAGAAGATTAGAGCTCTGATGAAGACTGCTGGACAGTCAAAACTGTAAGGAAAATAAAGTTTTTAAGAAAATTTGTTTGCATTGAAGTGTATATGAAAAAAGTGTTATAAGCAATATATATATGATTATATGAAGATATGCACAGAAAGTGAAAAAGAAGAATAAGAGAATATACTCCTCTTCTTTGACTCCCAAACATTAACCATGTCTATTAATTTATCAAGCAATACATATAATTATTTGTAATTTATATTTTAAAAAGTGAAGAATTGTTTCCATAAGTATCCTCATTTCAAAGAAACTGTTCATAAACTATTGCCAATTTTTGGAACAATGTGTTCTCGTGAATCATTATATGGAACAATGAAGTATGTAAAATCAAAACATGGAGCACAATTGATGAATGAACACCTTACAGAACTATTGCACACTATTTTAACAAATTATAAGTCAAATTTTAATGTTCGCACTAATCAGATACAATCCCTTGCAAATAATAAATATTTTTGGGTTGATTTTGTTCTCACTTATTAATTTTGTTTGCTTGACTTTTTGTCTACAATTAATAAATCTTATTAGTAAAAATATTAATAAATCAAATATTTTCTTCTGTTGAATATCTCAAAAATTTAATTGGCTTTTTGAATACATCACAATTTTAACACATGGCTCTTCCAGACATGAAATTTGACTACCTTTGATCTACACTATCACTTATACACAGTGCTATCACATGGGTAAGAGGCACTTTTGTGCTAGGTAAATTTTAGAACCCCCCTCCAATTCTATGAAATAAAATTTGTAAATTAAAAGACATTTTTTTCAAGTGTTTTCACACAAAAAAAATTGAAAATATGGCTTTAGGCATTTAACGTGTTTAATTAATACTCTAGATGTTTTAATCATTTATTTCTATAAAATAAAACCAGAGATTGAAACACATGCTAAAATAAAACAAATTAATATTTTTAAAAGTAATTTTTGAAACAGTGATTAAATAATACATTAAAACAAAATTAGTTATTTAGTAGATATGAAATTTTTATTCTTTTTTTGCAAAATTTTTGATATTATTATTTAGATAATCCTGCAAAATTGCTAGTAGAGATAGATAATATCTGGAAGTAAAATGTTTTTAAATGTCTGTTTTTATCATATTTAGAATGACTCCCACCACTATACAAACTCAAGAAAATATCACACCTCCACTCTCTCTTCTCAGACCAGCTGTGATATTAGATAAACAATTCTATTTTTAAATTTACTTACCTGATTATTAATACACTGTACAGGACCTGATTATTAAAAATATTATCTACAGCCAGAGTATGATTTTGTGGGGTGCTTCACCTTTGAGCCCTATCCCACATAATGAGGAGAAAGGAGAGATCACTCAATTATTTCTCTGAAGTGCAGTAGATGCTGATGCAACTCTTAGACTACTTTACTTGTATTTAAATGATCTTTAACCAGCATGTCAATAATTCATAAAAAATAGTTAAAAATAGTTTCTGTTTGTTTAAAAATCCATTCCAAATCTCTTATGTAATAACTTATATGTGTTTTCTATTAACAAAGTTATGTACCTTCAATAATAAAATTGTTACACTATTATTTAATTTTTTATGTGTGTGATATTCCAGTATTTATAACTATAAATTCTCAGGTTTGTTAACTATTGAAAAAATTCAAATTGAAGTATATTAAGATGAGTTTTATGATTGATTTAAATATTTATTTTTTTTAATCAAAGTGCTTTAGGCAAGCCTTTATATTATTAAATGATGCATGAGAATAGAGAGCTGCTCTATTCTTGTTAATTATTGTCTTATGCTGTGTAAAAGAGTTGTTAAAAATATTTACTGTATAGTGATATGAATTTTAATCTTGGTGAAAAAATATCAGGACTACAATATAGCACTGAGGACATTAGCAAAAATTGTGATTACGGCCCTGAAATAAATGAGTTTATTGAAGCAACTATTATATGGAATGAAAGACAATAATTTTAGAAAAGTATCCCCAACTTCAGACTGGTTTCTTCTACCAGTCTGAGGTTGGGGTTATTCTACAAGTTTGTTAAGAGCTTGTTTTGTGAACTCTATATATAACATTTGTAATACAAGCTTATTAAATTAGGTCATGTGACATCTGATTTGTTTTTTTTTCCAAATATGTAAGTTATATATATATTGAAGTTATAACAATGATTATGCTACAACACAAAGAATAAAAAAAGTGTTTTGAAATGACTAATAGATATACACACTGGTATGCATATGCATGTTACTTAAAAAATATTAGGATTAGGGTAAACTGCCTAAAGCTTAAGAGACAAGTGAATTTATACACATTATTAAAAGTTTATTACATTTATTTTGCAATATGTAAAACAATGATAAATTACATTGTAAAGAAAAAATGAAAAATGTTATTTATAAGAAAGAATTTGAAATTTGAACTGCCTATTTTTTAAATATATATATATATATATATTTGAACCTTGTTTAGTTTGCCTTTCAACTACAAGTTGCAATTAGACAATGTACCCATTCTCTAGAAAATTGGATGGTGACTTTGAATACTAAATTTTAAAATTAATATTTTAGAAGTTATAATTAAAAATGTAAAAGTTGGTAAGGAATTTTCTTTCTTTTTATGTTAAGAATGCAAATAAAGAGAAAGAAAAAGACACAAAGTTTATGTATAAAAATAAGGATATAATATTTATAAAATTTGTATTAACCAACATATTTTTAACATTTAGACTGGTACAAATCCCTATTGGCCTAGTGAATCAAAGTTCAAACTTTTGATTGGTCAATTACAGAATCAACACTAAAAATCTATTTGTCTTTTAATATTATATTCATTTTAGTTTTATTTGTAAAAAGCAAATTAATAATTTGTCAGACTATAAAAGTGAACAAAAGTCTTTTCAAAAATAAATTTTTATTTATAATTATAAAAATAATCTATAGTGGAAAACATAAAATGTTTCATAACCTATTAGAAAATGCAGTGTACATCATTGATTTCTTTCTCAATTTATGTTTATGTAAAAGTAAAGAATTTTTATGAAAGTCTTAACTATTCTTCTAAAATAATTATATTTTCAGCATATTTTATCAAAATAATTTATAATATTTAAAAAAATATGAAAAAATGCTCTAAAATATACATTGTTGTTTTGAAATTCAAAACAAAGAACTTAGACCTGTCAATATCGTTGACAAGTGCTTCCTTTTGTTGAAAATGAGAAACAGCCAATCAGCACCTTGAAGTGTTTCCCTTCTCCCATTATTATAGCTTTAAATTTAAATAGTATTGAATTTTTACTGGTAAAATAATTCTAGACAGGGCAGCATCTTCCAGTATGTTTTTAGCTTTAAAATGATCATAAATTTACTATGATAACATAAAAATTGGCTGATTTTAGAGCTACTTGAAGCCATGAATGAAAGCTTCTGTGTGAGGCAACAGTAAGACTAAAAGAGTAAAAATGTATTTTTCAGAAAACATTGTTGTAATGAGCAAATGGCATATATCCCTTAGCTGGTAATGTTATTATACATTGTTCAAAATCATGTTGTTTGAACATCATCAGGCAACTAGGGATTTCTTACTACTATCATTATAATAGTAGAAGCCAAGAAGGTCATTCCATATTGCTTTGGATTAGAGTGCAATCTACTATTGAAGTTATGTTGCCAAGCTGTGATCCAGAAGCAATGCTGGTTAAAAGTGTTTTCAATCATAACTGTATTTTCCAGACTGTCCTTAAAGTAATATTCAATACTCGATTTACAACAATCAGTATGATGAATCTAAACAAGGCAAAACTCTTCATACAGTAGTGCCACCCTGTGCCAACCAGAGTAATCAATGGATGCCAGATTGTGCATAAAATCCATATCTAATGCCTACTATAGTGATTTTATGCACAAGCCTTCTGGCATCCATTGATTACTCTGGTTGGCACAGGATGGCACTATTGTATGGAGAGTTTTGCCTTGTTTATAAACAGTTATGTGCTAGTATAAGAGATGGTGATCATGTAATGTTTATGATGAATCTATTTAGAAGAAGTTCATCTATCATCTGAAACTAGCTGAAATGCAGAAATATGGTTGTATCCATAAATAAGTGCTGAAGTTTGTAAAAAACATCTTGTGCAAATGCCTCTATAATGCCAAGAAAAAAATGGATAGTGATAAATAAATTCATCAAGACATAGAGATAGTATACCTCATATGACATCACTAGTGTTTAATGAGATGATCATCATTGGAAAAAACTAATGAAGACAACAGCAAAAAAATCATGATTATTGACTGTTTCGTTATTCAAGGTGGTATGTTCTTATCATTATAAATACAATAAGGCCTTATATTTGAACTATAACATGAATCTAAAATATCTTTTGTTATTATAATATTTTTGTGTAGGTGTTGATAATTGCAACATATACACAACCATTGTATTTATTCATTATTAATAAATTGAAATAAACAAGGCAAAACTCTCCATACAGTAGTGCCACCCTGTGCCAACCAGAATAATCAATGGATGCCAGAAGGCTTGTGCATAAAATCCCTATCTAAGGCCTACTTATCCAATATCCCCAGACTAGTGCACCTAGGTGCAGTGCTCTCAGATCCAAAGCTCCTTACTGACGAAGGCCACAAGCCAGAAACTAATCTAAGGATATTGGATAAGTAGGTCTTAGATAGGGATTTTATGCACAAGCCTTCTGGCATCCATTGATTACTCTGGTTGGCACAGGGTGGCACTACTGTATGGAGAGTTTTGCCTTGTTTATAAACAATTATGTGCTAGTATAAGAGATGGTGTTCATGTGATTATTAATAAATTGGTTAATTTTTTTAATCCATTCAGTTTGTGTTTGCATGTCAATCCAAATATATGCTTTTTACACACTTATGCTAGTTAATATCCACAGCCTTGAGAAATCATGCAATCCACTGGAGGAGATGCTGAGATAATGATAATAAATAATGATCTTTTCTTTAAAATTTTTCCAAAAGTAAATTTTCTATTTTAGAAGTGTGATCTCTTGAGTTTCTTTTTGTTGAAATTAAAAAAACAAATAAAATATATTTAGGAATACTTGTATTTTTGAATTATAAATCATCATCATCACATTGATTAATATTATATTTTTGAATTAAAATGTTTATTTGAATTTTATTTACCATTAAACTTACTATTTATTTGAAACAAAGTTTACAGAACAAATCTTGAAGATCTTATTATATATGTGTACATCTATGACTGTAAATAGTTGTTATTTTCCATCTACTTATTTCAAAAAGTTACTATTAAAATATATATATATATATAATGTAATAATTTATGTGTATTATATATATATAGACTATTAATAAGAGTGGGATTCCACCCTTATTGTTAAAAAAAGATTGCCTTGACAACAGTTTGAAATTGTTGATTAGATTATTATTGATATTTGAGATTGCATTGACTGGCTTTTAGTATATATATATATATATATATATATATATATATATATATATATATATATATATATATATATATCAGTTAAGGGAATACCAAACTTTTCAATTGCTTGATATATTAATGCATGATATAAAAAAGTTTGCCACTCCAAATGATTATATATATATATATATATATATATATATATATATATATATATATATATATATATATATATATATATATATATATATATATATATATAACAATATTAATCAATTCTGTATATAATAAGTAAATAATAATTATGCAAAACAAAATATACATATAAATTATAATGCAGAAAATTCACTTCGGGTATATATATATATATATATTGTTAAAACTATCATTTTTTAAATAGTAAACATTGTTATAGTAAACAACACACACTCCACTTCAACAGCATTTACTATTTAAAAGCAATTGTTTTAATGACATATATATATATATACATTTATAGGAAGTGTGACAAATGGCTGTGTTGTGTGTCATCCATGACCTAATTGTATCGAAATCACGTGAGTATTCATGTTTAAACATGTTTAAGCTAACACATGTGTAAATTATACTCTAAAAGAGCTAGTTGTTACTTAGCTATTGAGAAAATAATAAATATCTACGAGTGTGCTTTGGTGCTAAAATGGCTGACCAAAATTTTAAGCAACATATTAATACCAAATTTTGTGTACAAATTTGCAAATGTGCTGCTGAAACATTACAAGTGTTACATGGCAAAGATGCTATAAACAAATTGAATGTGTTTGAATGGCATAAGGGGTTCAAAGATGGATGAGAAGATGTGATGGACAAACCCTGAAGTTGACAGCCAAAAACAACAATGACTGACATCTATATTAACCAAATGTAATATACAATTTGGGCCAACATATGATTAAGAGTGAGACTGAAAGCTGAAGATTTGCAGATTAATCGTGAAACAGGCTAATGTTAAGTAAAGAATTCAGAATGAACAATAGTTTGTGCCTTGGAAATTGACTGATGAATAGAAACAATGTCAGTTTAAGATTGCCAATCTTTCTTCAAATACACATATGCTTCTGAGAATAATTATGGTTGGTGAAACTTGGGACTTCCAGTATGATCCAGAAACAAAATGTCAAAGCTTGCAATTAAAATCCCCAGAATCACCATGCTCTAAAAAGTCATGCATGCTGTGCTAAAACTATCCTGGTATGTTTTTTTTTGCTCACAAGGGAAAGGTCCATCAAGAATTTATTAAAAAGGCACAAATAATCAACCAACAATATCATTTAAAAGTACTTCAGAAATTATGAGATTCTGTATGAAGAAAAAACCTGAATTGTGGTTTGACAGGTGGATCATTCATCATGGCAATGCACCAAGTCATAGTTTAATCATTTGTGAGGACCTTTTGGCTAAAAAAATCAATTAGACCATCCTGCCTATTCACCTGACTTAGCTACCTGTAATTTTTGGCTATTTCCAAAATTTAAAACTATGCTAAAAGAATGAACATTTTCTACTATAACTGATATCTTACAGAACATGAGAGCTTAACTGTATTCCTCAAAATGAGTTTCAGATGTGCTTCCAAAAATATGAACACCATTTTAATCAGTATATAGATGCACAAGGATATTACTTTGAAGGTAACAGTAGAAACTAGCATACACTTCCACATGTATATTTTATAAAGATGCATTCCGGGAATTAACTTGTCACACCTCGTACATATATATAAACTATCACAATTATTTGTTACATACATGGTTTTTATGCGCTGAGGTTATTGATTTAAATGCTCATTTTTAAAATCAAAGTGTTTTAGACAAGCTTCTATTTTGAAGAATGAGATAGAAGATGTGGCTGCTCTTTTCTTGTTTATTATTATTTATTGCTGGGTTAGAGAATATTTTTATATAATTATTGATAATGGCATGAATATTAATCTTGAATATTAAATATATATATATAATGCGTTTACAGTTGCATATTATATATGAAAATGAGATTTGGACCTTTTATTGAGATATCACAATATATCGGAATTTTTATTTTAAAATGTTTTAAAGTATTCTGAAAAAAATAATGGCAAGATTTTAAGACCAATTCGTATATCTGAGAGTCTATTATATAAAATACTGAATCTACAATTGTAAAGAAAAAAAATACTGTGTTTGTATCAGTCACACGAAGCAAGCAAGCATTTAGTTATAGGCGCCTTAAAAATGTATTTTACAGTAAACTTAAGTAAGATTTTTTTTTCAATGGAGACGAACTTGATTATAAGATTATTTCAATGATATTCTAAAATGGTGCAATTTCAGTGGCTTTTATTGAAAGAATATGGCCAAGTTACAATACACTGGATAATTATAACTGATAAAATCTTGACATTTTTCAGAAAGGAAAATATTAAAAAGAATAGCATTTCTAGTTGTTAAATAGCCCGAATATAATATGTGACGTATGTAAATATATTTTGAATTACTTATTCATTTATATAATCTTTAACTTTTTGTTCTTGCCTGTTTTTCTCTCTTTATTTTCTGAATCAGAATGATCATATTTTCAAATGGTTACTCATGATGATAATGTTAATATTAGTAAACCTTACATATATACCTTGCTGTCTTTTTATAAAGGAGGCATAAAAATAAATTGCAGGCAAGCGTTGGTGGCCGAGTGGTTAGCACAGCTGCCTTACAAGCAGTTGTCCCGGGGTTCGCTTCCCGGACGACGCTTTGGCACATAAAAAAAAAATAATAATAAATAGCAATTTATTTTTAAAACTATCTCTATACAATTTCTGAAAACATTCATTTCTCAATATTTAAAAATGAAATGATAAAACAACTTTTAAATATCTTATTACAAAGCAAATATTTGTCTTTGAAAATCTCTTTATGGTGACTGTTAAATTCTTTGTTTTATCATTTCACTCATAATAACTAGACACTAATTTACAAAATCAATATTAAATGATTAGCTATGATGTTTTTTGACCAACCGGGGAAAAAAACATCTAAACCACATTCTAATTTGAAAAAAAAAGGTCACGTTCCACCTAGATTCAAACTCAGATTGTGAAAATGATAGAACGACTGAGGAAGAATATACCATGAAACAAAAACAATAATAAATATACCAAGGTGAATAAAATATTTACAATAATTGAAATATTATGATAATAAAATTGCTGAAAATTTTTACGACAGGAAAATATTCTTTCTGAATTACTTTTGAAATGACGTCTAACCATAATAACATTGCAAAAGAAAAATCTAATTTAGTTAGCAACATTTTGCATTCGTTGGTCTGAAATATGAATACATGTTAACTAATGATATTTTTTTTAAATAGCTTTGAATGTTTTACAGGATATGAGTAAATGTAAATGGCTTTTATTCCATCATTAGTTAATTATTAGGCTTACCTTTTTTTTTTTTTTTAGAAAAGTAAATTTAGATTTCCTGATTTAATTTAAATAGATTGAACACTGTCGGATTGGTTAATTAAAGTTCTGTAGTTTCGTCTAAGTTTTAAATTAATGTACTTTTAAGAACATCAAATTGTTAATTTCTATTTTCTTTATTTATTAGTAAATGTCAAATCCTCCTGCACACACGCACATAAATATAAAAGATCGGATTTAAATATATTTTAAATATATTTTTCAATGTGATAAACTAATTTTTAAAAATAACTACGAAATTTTAATATCATGGTATTTTGTTCACACTTCACTTATCAGAAATTAAATATAAAACCACCAAAATATGACATGATCACCATTTTATATGCTTACACAAGCTGTTATTAGCAACACTAATCACTCCAGACAGCAGTGCCACCCAGTGCAAGTCTTAGTAATCAATGGATGCAAGCAAGTTTGTGCATAAAATATCCAACTAGTTGCTACTCATCCAATATCCCAAACTAGTTTTTACCTTGTGGCTTTCATCAGTGAGGAGCTTTGGATCTGAGAGCACCACACACAGATCCACAAGATAAAAACTAGTCTGGTGATATTGGATAAATAGGCACTAGATGGGTTTTATGCACAACCCTTTCTGCATCCATTGATTACTAAATTTCACACTAGATGGTACTATTGTCTGGAAAGTTTGCCGATGAGAAATTAATAATGTGATACAAATAAAATTTACTTAATTTTAAATATATTCACAAAATCAAATTTATTTCATTCTATCAAAGACAATAATTTTCTCATTTTTATAGTATGTATATTGAATATATAGGCCACAGCATAGTTTGTAGCCATTTAAAATTTTTTTCAATGACTATAACCTTTTAATTTGTGCTGCCCTCTTTTTGCATTTTTATAAAGTCATATAAAAATGGTTAGGATTTTGAAGCATATTGCAACTTACCAAAATTTTTAAAACAATTAAGTACCATAAAGCAAAAATCTATAACCTACATAATCCCCCCCCCCCAAAAAAAAAAAAGAAAGAAAGAAAGAAAATCATGCAAGATTCATCAAAATTGATGCAATATTTTTGAGTTATAAAGTAACAAACAAGCAAAGTTTTACATTAATATGGTAATAAGAATGTCCATTTTTAATTGTAAATTGAGTATTTAGCTTTATATAGAATGGCCATTTCTATTAAATAGGTAATAATCTCTTGTTTGATAAATAATAATGGTATATAAAAGTATCATATATATAAATGAAAAGTTTTTTTCCACCCATGCACTATAAATAAGCAGCATTTTAGATATATTTTGAAATGTTTATTAACTAACTATTCATAGCACATGGGTGCAAGGATAGTAAATGCTATATATATATTAAATAAAATATTTTTATTGAAAAAAATTAAACATATGTCACAGATTTATCCGCATATTGGACTGCTTATTGTTAATATTAATGTGATGGCATTATTTCAGCTGAATCAACTTACCATTAAATATGTTCTAAAGATCACTCAGAACAGTTATTACAGATATGCCTAAAAATAAAAATAACAATCATTGAGTGACTACAGTTACCTGGATATTGTTGATGTGATCTGAATGAAATGTTTTTACAATATTGATATTAAACACAAACAAGAAAATGACATCAATATTTACACACAATCATTTATAATGACTATTAGTTCTCTCAGTAAATAGAAATTTTTATTATCACACACTTAGTAATTCATTCAATATCATTGTGATTGTCTATTCTTAAACACTGAAAACATTAATCAGTTTTGACAATATTGCCATAAATTATCTGGGACGGAATAATTTGAGCTGTTTAAAAATATAGAGAAGTGCAACATTTTTTTCACATGCTTAAAAAAGATGTTAATATATATTCTCAATCAGATATTTGAGATTTTATCTGTAAAATTATAAAATGTGATTGGTACATCTTTTATTGACTTAAATATCTCCATGGATTGTTATTATAATAAAGAATAGAAATGAGGATATAATATCTATGTAAACAGAGATAACTTTTAACTTTTGATATTGCAAAGAAACTGTCAGATAGAACTAATTGTCAATCCTTGAGGCCAAACAAGTGTTCTCATTAACCTTTAATATGACACAATTATAATAACACCCTGTATCTTCAATCTGTTGCCAAGTCAACCTTTACAAATGAAAGTGGAATTTCACTTTAGTTTAAAATATTAATATAGACAAGCAAGTTGATATTTTGATTCCTGGAATTGATAAGCTTGAATTATTATTATATGAGTTATATCTGTGAACCATCTATTTTTATATAAAATCAAGTTTATTATTTAAATGAATTAAATGTAGTGTGTTTTGAAAGCATTAAAATTTCTATTTATTAATCAAATTTTAAAACAGACTACACTTACCTGTTTAATGGGGATTATTTAAACTTCTTTTAATTTAAAAATAGCAATCTATTACCATAAAATAGTGACATATTTTGGCTATATTAACATCTTAGAACAGAATTAAAGGTGGATTACTTTTATGCATAGAGATTATCTTGACAACAGATTAATAATTCCTGGGGTTGATAAGCTTGGGCTATTACATGAAATTTAAATGTGTGAATCATCTAAGTTTTAAGCAATATCAAATTTACTATCTAAAAATAATATATATATATATATATATATATATATATATATATATATATATATATATATATATATATATATATATATATATATATATATATATATATATATATATAAACACATCTTGTCTAAATAATTGTGGGTTGGCATTTGGCATGCAAATATATGTTGGACTATTTACAGGAACTAGTTTATTTGTCAATGTCTTTTAAAAAAATTCAAACTCTAAATACTTCAAATGTTACTCATAACACATAGATAAATTTATAACAATTATTCCAAATGGTATTGTTTTTCTTTCTTCTTTAGGTGTTGTTGTCCTTATCAATGACAGTAATAGAAAAGGGATTTCTACTGACTTGTTTTTTTTTTTTTTTTGCAGAGTAACCTAGTTAGTTAGAGGATCATCTTAGATTGAGCATTTATGAAAGATCCATGGCTCAATTTTTATAATAGTATTGTTAATGATCAGGTTAATAACATCTAAATAACAAATGGGAATAATATCACTTTAAACATTATTATATATTAATCTGTGTTTTATTACTAATAATTGAATGGATTTAGAAAAGAATAAAAAATTGATTTTTTAAAAAAATATTAATCTAGATAAAGGAATTAATGTGGAGCAAGATGCAATTGCAAAATACTAATATATAAGTATTTGTTTAGTGTTACAAAGACCAATACTAAGATAGATATACTTAGTTTTTTATTAAATTTAATTATTATGTAAAATATATTTAATCCAAATAAGTATTTATTTATTAAATGTAGTCTTGAATGTTTATAATTGCCAAATGATATATTCTTTTGACTATAGAGGGACATCTCCAATCAAATCAATATTCTACAGATTGGCCTATGTACATGGAATTTAGTTAAAAATAAGATGCTCATTTTTGTCTTTATAAAGTCACTAACTCATAACAACATTTGTGAAGTCCCTCTATAGTCAAAAAATGACATCATTTGACTATTATAAATATTATCTTTATTAAGTTGCTATCTTGTGATAAGGTTTGAGAAATCCCTCTATAGGAAAAAAGACAGCTTTTGGGAGCAGTTGTGCCGCACACGCACTTGTGCTTGAATATAATAATGGTTACAGCCTTTAGCCTTTCTCTAAAAATAAATTAAATATTTATAGATTTAGAGTAAGATAATTCAACCATTTCCATTAATTTCTAGAGGAAGCCTTTAAAAGCACTTAAATCTAACTGAAAAATCAGTAGATTGGGTTTTCAATGATTTTATTCACTATCTGTATATTCTTACTATTATAAGTTAGAATAAAAGAGCATCCTCATGATATTATTTAATTTTTGTGAGTAAAACAGACCAGTTGCATTCAGGGAAAAAAATTGTGATTTGAACATAATTTTTTTAATTTGATATTTCTCACATGCAAAATATTTGCTTACTTTATAATAATCCATATTTTACATGACTCAATAAAGTGTGGAGAGATATATGTTAGAAGTAACAAAAAAAGATTGTAAACAAAATACATGGATGAAAGAACAAATGGGTATTATAATATTATTGAAATAATTAAAAGATAGAAATAGAGTTGAAATAGAGTTGGGCTGGATATATTGTTAGAAAAGATAATAGACGGACTATTGAAATCTTAAGCAAAAATTTAAAAAGAAATACTCATGTAAGATGGATAGATAAAATAAAGAAGTGTGTTGGTGTGATGTGGAAAAGAGAATCTAGAGATTGGAAAAGATGTATTGAACTTGGAGAGACCTTTATCCAGAAGAGTATTGATAATGGTTAAAAATGACATGTATATACATTTGTATATTAAAAAAGAATAAAATCTTTTAAATAACAAAATTCTTTAAAGTCTTACTCAGTAAGTTAACCTAATTTGGGGATATTTTATTCTTTAGCTAAAAAATAGGTAGTACTGATAAATGTTGCTAATGATCAATTGTTTTAAAAAAATTCTAAACTTGGATTGGAATTTGAAAATTTTTTTTATCCTTCTAAATTTAAAAGCTAGTCATATGAAGAATAGAAAGAGGCACAAAACTACATCATTATATCTGTTTGTGTGTGTGTGTGTGAAGTGGATCAACAAAAAGAAAAAAAAGAACAAAAATGAGAAAAGACTCAGCAACTTTTAATAAAACACTTGAAAAGGTGCTAAGTAAAATTTATAAAAGAAGCATAATTTAATAAAAAAAATTGTATGTTTTATTTTTTTTGTTCACATGCCATATATACAATCTATATTTGTTCAAAAGTATAATAACATACATTTTCAAAATGCATATTCCTAAATGTTAATGGTGAAAATACGTGATTTTTTATTTTAATAATAATAAGAAGAAGAGGAAGAGAAAGTATAAGAAGACGAAGAAGAGGAGGAGAAAAAAGAAGTAGAAGAAGAAGATAAAGAAGAAGAGGAGAAGGAAGAAGGAGAAAGAGAAGAAGAAGAAAAAAGAAG
Source organism: Epiperipatus broadwayi (assembly GCA_028023455.1). Classification (NCBI taxonomy): domain Eukaryota; kingdom Metazoa; phylum Onychophora; class Udeonychophora; order Euonychophora; family Peripatidae; genus Epiperipatus; species Epiperipatus broadwayi. The sequence continues at coordinate 2,066,739 of JAQFVV010006370.1, read as the reverse complement.
ATGATGGTGATGATTTTTCCCCTAAAAGTTATATTTATTTCAAACTTATTTAAAGTGCTGTTGGTAAAATGGATTAAATAAATATTATTGGTTTATTTTTATTCCATAAGTTGTATTGCATAAATAATAATAATAATAATAATAATAATAATAATAATAATAATAATAATAATAATAATAATGATAATGATGATGGTGATGATGATGATGATGATGATGATGATGATAACAACAACAACAATAATAAATTGCAGAGATGATTGTGTATAGAATTTCATGAGACAAAAATGTCCATTAAGAGATCCCTTTTTTAAAATCTGTTTTTTAATAGTGGGTATTCTTTCTATTGTTTTTTTTAATGTTGCAGAGATCATAGTCAAAAAATATATGTGGAGGTCACGTGTATCATCAGCTGCATTTATTGTTAATACCTAAAATAACAACATTGCATCTTTTCCTTTATGATAATTATTGATTTTCTTTAGTATTTGCATTTACAATCTAAAAATTATTAAACAAAAAATTATAAAAGATAATGATGGCAAGCAAAAAAATTTGCAACGGCTGTCACTTATTTTGAAGAGATCATTTTTTATTACTAAAATGGGCTAAAAAAAAATTTTATGGAAAAAAAATTAAAAACATTACAAATTTGGCTTAATTATATTTATATAATAAAATATATGTTGTTGTTTTTTTTTAAATTTTATTTTTAATTACAATCTAGAAATTACTTTCATGACTACCACTAACCGTAAATTCTAATGTCACAGCAACTCAGAAGTACAATTTACCATAAAGTACTGCTCCTCCTTATAAAGAACATGTTAAAATCAAGCTGACAATTAAATATTCTACATTCACATTAATCACTTACAAATATAGTTAATTATGTCCTTAAACTTATGTATCTGATGTATGTAATGCTATTTAAGAAAAGAATTTGTATATCTCAGATCAGCTGTGACATCTGGAGGGTTCAATTTTCACCTTATATTTACCATTTAATGTAATAATAATATATCAGCCATGATATCTATGATCTGAGTTCAACTCCTGAATAAATCATGAAATTATTTTATGTTCCATTTGGGATTAGGTTTTTTTATTGAATTCAACCATACCTAGTCAGATGACAGTACAATATTTATTAGTAAATTATCTGGATACTTTTTGAGAATAACATAAAAAAAAACACTCAAAGTTCTCACTGTACAATAAATAAATGGAAAATCTGATAAGTAGTATTTTTTTATTTCAATGCCATTTATAAAAAGTTGTCAAAGAGACTTTTGAAATAGAATATTTACTATTTTATTCCTTCATTTATTCCAATTTATATTTACTTTATGTATGCTATTCAGTGTCTTGATCTATTACTTTTACTCATATTTAATATTGAAAAAATGACTGAAATTATATAAATCCTATCTCATCAACTTCCTGTAACCATAGAAACTCTTTCTTATCATTTTGCTTCACCCAAACGCTATATTATTAACTTTCTATAATCATATAAACTGTAGCGCAACAATATTTTGTAAACATACAAACTTTATCTCATCAACTTCCTGCAACCATATAAAATGTACATTCACTAACTTTCTGTAACTATACATATCTTATCAACTTCCTGAAACTGTACCACCTTATTGCAACACCTTTTTGTAACCATGCATACACTATCTTATCAATTTCCTAAAACCATACAAACCTCATTTTATACACTTCCTGCAACTATACAAACCAACTCTATCTTGTCAACTATATGTACCCATCCAAACCAACCCTACCTCATTAACTTCATACAATACTATACAAATCCTATATTATCAACTTTCTATAACTATGAAAATCATATCTCATCTATTGCCAGTAACGATACAAGCCCTATCATCTCAACTTTTTACACCCATACAAATTCTATCTCATCAATTTCCAATTAGCATTATTTGGTCCTCTTATTACTGTTATTATTTATGCAAAGAAAAGATTAATAAATACACAAATTAATAACTGATGGATGAATCTTATTACTTAAAGAGTTTCAAGTTTTTTGCACTCCTATTAACAAAATAAATTCTAAAATATGACTGTAAAACTAAAGATGCAAATAAATGTTTTAAATGAGCAAACATTTTTTTTTTATAAACTATCATGATTTCTTTTGAAAGTCTCAATACTTTTTAAAAAAATTGTCAAATATATGGAAAGTCTACATATAACATATATATATATCTTCAATTTTATATAGGCATTTTTTAAAATTTTGTAGTTTTATTCTAGTAAATTGTTATATATATATATTTATTTATTTATATATATATATAATACAAGTAAAATGCCCATTAATAAAAACTATTGTATATTTATTATTTTTATTGTTATATATATATATACTTAAAAAATTTCATTGTCTCACTATTCACATTTGAAATATATGAAGAAACATATATATGTATATCATATGAAGACTTAGTCATATCAAGAATTTTCAATCTATTATAAAAGTAATCTTTTTACGTAAAAGGTGGATTCCACCTTTCAATTTGATTTACAATGTTAATATTGACCAGAGTAAAAAATGGGATTCAATTTTATTGATAAAGGTTGCATTGACAACTGATTGAAAATTCTTGGTATGTATAAGTATGTGCTGTTTTTATGTAATGTACCATATAACCTTGAGAAAAATCATATATATATATATATATAATTTTCTACTTCTTCTTTTCCTATGTAGTGATTTCTATTATAACATATCATACCATTTACACCTTTTTAGACACTTTATCAATACTTTTATTTGTATTAATAGGGATTTCAGGGTAAGAACAATAATTTTATGAACAATTGTTATTTTATAAACAATTGTTGATAATAATTAGAATTTGAAAAGGTTAAAAGAAAAAAGTTAAAGAAAGTGACAATAGAGGGAGTGTTAAACAAATACAAATTTTGAATTTTTTTGTCAGTTGGATTTTGGAAATAGAATTAACAAGAGGTAGGTATTTTTTTGTAATAAAAAACAAAAAATAATTTGTAATGTGGGTAAAGTTAATTGATAGAAATATTTAATAAAAATAAGGCAAGATTAGAAGTTGATTTTATAATATAAGAAAAATAATAATAATATGCATTAAATAATAAAAATAAATGTTAAAGTTCTAATTATTATATTGAATAATATTTTAAAAAATAAAACAAAGTGATATAAAATAAATTAGTATAAAATATTGATAAAATTATTTAAAAGGTAAAGTAATAAAATGGGAAATAATTATTTATAAAGGTCATATTAAAATGTATAATTATTTTTGTTTATATTGTGTATTTAATTATGTATATCAATATGTGGATAAGTGTAATAATTGTATAATTATATATCTGAATATTGTAGCTCTGATGATGACTGCATGACAGTCAAAACTGTTAATTTAATACAAATAAAAGTATTGATAAAGTGTCTAAAAAGGTGTAAATGGTATGATATATATATATATATAACTACAATTTTTTATCTTATGAAAACTAATAAAATATTATAGAATATATATATATAGCATTTTGGACATTGATACTATTTAAATATATCTACAGTGGTAATGTTTATTTATTAGATATTTGGATATTATTTTAACTGTGTAAGGTATTTTGTCAAAAGTGAATGATGTTTTGTAGGTATATGACTTTTAGTGAATAGATATTACTGAAATAAGATCACTAAATCAAAAAGGTACAAACTTTACTATCTGATGGATTTATATATTAATGACATTTAAATAAGTAATGAAGTTGAGAGATTGAACTTCTAGATGAACAAGAGTAGGTGTATCTGAAATATTTATCTGACAGACATTAATTCAATTTTTTATCAGAAGGTGACTGATAAAACACTGTAGACATATTCATATGGTGTTAAAGATTTAACATTACTTCAGTTTATATATATATATATATATACACACTTGGGTCTCGTTTTACGTGATAGATAGGTTCCTCAGAAAACATACGCAAACGAAATCGCGCAAAAATAGACGTAACTTACATTGAAAAAGGGGGGATGCAGTCTGTGATTTTTCAAAATTCACGTAAAAGCAAAGCACCAATGTGAAATTACTTTAAAATTCGTGCAAAAAAAAATATAAGGAAATAAAATATGACTAATAAAAAATTTCAAATTTGAAAAAAATTGATACAAGACAAACTTTTTTTAACTATAATATTTAATTTTATTCAAAATAATATATTTTTATGCATAATTTACAGTATGGTAATTTACATTTTTTATACACGTTTTAATTATTATCGCTATTTGCCAAAACACACGTTCATTTGCACTCTCATGTTGTGCTAATGTTTTTCTGTTGACAACGTAATTAGTAATTAATCTTTGAGACGATGATTTTATTAATTGTTTATGAACTTAGACTTATGATAATAAAAAGACATTTATTCACAACTTCTGGGAAAAATTTAATTAAAACTAACAACTAAAAATTAAATTCTTATTTTTGTCTTTAATTTTCAATTCCATTTAAAAATCAAATTTCACATCACATTATTTCAAGTCGCGTAAGTAATTTTTAAATTGTTAATTACAATTCAAAATCAGATTTTAATTTTTAATTGTCAAATTTAATTGTGCCCATTCCTATTACTAACCTTTTAAAAATAAACTTGTGGACACTAAATGATTAATAATTGATTACGTTCTTTTTTAAAAAGCAAAAACAGAATGTGATTTAAAATGCAAAATTAATACACACAATGTTTGAACAAATTTACATTATAATCTTGTAAAATTTAATGTGTGTATAATAAAATGTGGAAATCATGATTTTAATGTCATTATTGCATAAAATCTTACTATTATAAAGCACTGAAAATATTGAAATTACTAAGATGAAAGTCGAATTCCAATAATGTGCTATTACTTTCAATATAATGTAAGTGCGCAAAATTTATTATTTAAAGTAATAGCGCAATATCAGAGTTCGACTTCTGGTGAAACACGAATCGCGCAAATTCAAAATCGCGTTAAATAAGTCCGCGTAAAAAGAGACCCAGGTGTGTATATATATATTAAAAATATTAATTAATATATTATAAAATATAAAACAAGCACTTTTAATTACATAATCATTATCAATGTGATATAACTCATTATTTTAGTTCTTGTATTAAATCATTAGTGATTATGATTATACAATCAAAAAATATTTCATTTTCTTACATTCTATAAAAATGTCATAAATATTGTTACCTTTTAGTTTATTACGGTAATGTTATTTATACTTTATTTTCAATACAAATACTACATATAACATGTATACTAAAAAAAAAACTTGTTTAATACTTTAAAATAAAAATGTTAAATATATCAACATAGTAGGCTAACCTTGCTTTTAACTAACTGGTGATGGCGAACATGCTTTCAACTAACTGTGGTCATACTCATAACTATGAGTATCACCACAATTAGTTGAAATCATGCTCAGCATACTAAGTTGATATATTTAATATTTTTATTTTAAAGTGTTAAACAAGCTTTTCTTTATATATATAGCATATGTATTATTTATATGGAATTATATTTTTCTGAGAAAAGTTTAAAAAGATTGAAATACTTTATTTTGTAAATAAATAACTCAGATTATATATAAATGGATAGGAAGTAACTATCTCATTACAAGCTCTAGTTACTTCCTGCTCAGTCAGATACTTTATTTTATATATGTGAATATGTGACTACTGATGTACAGATGGGAGTTTAAAGGTACTAAAAATGAATGTAAAAATAAGTTAACATTAAGTAATATGTAGATTTCCCAAGAAAATATTATTTTTTAAGTTCATTAAATGCTAAAGATAAATAGTTTTAAATAGGCAATTGTAAAGAAAAAATATCTCCTATAGCACTCGTAAAGCAACCAACATGTCTGAAAAGACAAATGTTATCAGGTGTTCCAATATCTGTAACATGTGATTTGTGCATCTTTTCATTTTTGTTTTATATTTTATCTAAAAGTTACTGGATATTCAGTTGTCATTAACCATCTATATTGAATTGTTGACTGGTTACAACTTGGCAGTTAAAATAATAATCTTAAATATAATTGAATTTTAAATATTTTTTTTACATTTACTTAATGTAGATTCAAGCCCTAGAAGATAACCACAATAAGAAGATAAATATAATCATTGCATAACAAAAATGTTCTTACCTAATAGGGCTTTATTACAAATATTATTCTTTTTCATGTCATTGTTAAGTTATAGGTATTATATTCTATGTAATTTTTACTTTATTAAAATTTATATTAAACTATTTTTCTTGATAATATACTTTTTTTAACATTAAAAATTTTAAAAATAAAAATGATAAATATAACATGGTTCGGAAGATCTACTTTGCAAAAAGAGAAATTTATAAAGTTATACTAGTTATGGATATAACCCGAGAAGCATTAAAAATATATTCTTTAATTATAAACAATACAATTTAGTTTATAATAGTGAACCAGAAAATATAAAATGGGTAAAACTTTCATATGTTCCTAAAATTTATTATCCATTATTAAAAAATAAAAATTATATAGATAAATATATTAAAATAGGGTGGTCAAACAGTAAAAATCTTAATATATTAGTAGGGAATTATAAAATAAAAGATGATATAAAATATAAAAAGAGTATAGTATATAAAATTACTTGTGGGTTTTGCAGTATGATTTATTATGGACATATGGCAAAACAATTAGAAGAAAGAGCTAAAGAACATAACAATGTTATTAATAGGAGAGATGACAGATCTGCATTATATGTTCACTATTTAAAATATGGACATAGAATAGATTGTGTTAAGAATATAAGTCCATTAAATTATATTAAAGAAATTAATAGAAGGAAGATATATGAAACTAATTACATTAATTATAACAGAAATAATTGTATGAAGATTTATAAAATGTCAATTAATTTAATTAATAATTGGATAATGAAAAATGAATGGAAGGTTATATAATATGTGTTATTATAAAGATATTAAAGCATAAATTATAGTCAAGCATTGGTCTTCAAGAGGTCAGCAACACTGCTTTACATGCAATTGCCCGGGTTAGCGGGTTCACTTCCCGGCTGATGCTATGACACATGAGAAAAAAAAATTATAGGCGTGTGTTAATTTTATATAGAGCCAGTAGATGTCACTATGTATGCAAATAGGTTATTTTTGTAGTTAACCAAGACATATTGAAAAAGGCAAAAATTTAAAAATTGTGGAAAAGAGCTTTTATATGTTATGATTATATGATTATATTACAGCTATTGTCATATATTATTTTGTTGTTAGATAAAGATATTTTATTCTATATCATAGCTAGGATTTTTATTTTTATTATCTTTACTTGAAATTTTGTACAATATCGAAATCAGGAAGTTTGGAGCTAACTATTATATATTTATAACATTTTGAACCACAAGTGTCAATTTTTTCTGCCCTTACAACTTTAACGCTTTGCACTTCAGACAAATATATTAATGATTGTTACTAATCATTTACAACTTTAGAGATTATTATTGCTTAAACTTTAAAAACCGCAGTTAAAGATTAATGTATTTCTTTTAAATTAAAAATAAACACATTGAATAATTTATACTTAATCTTTTCTAGACATATTTAAAATTTCTACTCCACCTCACATTTATAATATCTATATATTTTCATTTAAGAAAGTTAAAAACATAATCCATTTAACAGAGCTGAGTAAATATGACATTTTTAAATTTTTCATTCTTGTAAATTAAAATATTCATAAAAGCATTATTTATCTCTTGTTTAAAAAACTAATGGTGTTCGGAGTTGATTTTTAGAATAAAACAATTAATGTGATTTATTTTTTGTTCAAGACAATCCGCAGACAGTAGCACTCGCATTTTTTTTTTTTAACCGAATCTATTGAAAAAATGTTATAACTAGATATATGAATCGAAGTCTTATAAGATTATGTTGGTATATAGTGTATATGAGCACAGACTTTCACACTACCCACCACTCTCCACTCTATCTCATAACACTGATACACTTGAACACATATATGTCGAAAAGATAAATAATCACCAATATACGTATTTTATGCTAAATCAGCAATCATCAGTTGGGCCAGATTACTATCTCTACACATATATGCTATAAGTGCTCAATATATATTAAACAGCCAATCTTCATTCTTTAATGGACAGACTTCAATCCACTCCACAATCCAACTCTTCAACCACCCATCCAATTGAAAATCTGATGATGGAATGCTCAAAGGCCACCCTGAGGCTGAGATTCTCATCACACCATGTTGACCTAAAGTCAATCTGATCCCTCATGTACAGGAGATAATCCATTTAATACATATACAAGGGATGGGCAAATATCTCTACTATATGTTTGGTAGAACAATGTTATATAAATGATTAAAAAAACTTATTAGTGTTTTGTTTTATTTTCTTTTTGTCTTTTTAATAGAGTTTTATTAATATTTTTCTCTGGGTAATATAATGTACTGATAAAGTATCAGGCTCAACACAGAAGATCACAGTTCGATACTAATTTTGATATTTCCAGCACTCTGACATATATGAACTCCTTAACAATCCACTTAACATAAACGAAAATGAAAGCAGCAAACATATGTGTTCAATTATTCCCATGTTAATAATATAAAAGTTTTATTGGAGTTTATAATATATTTCTAACATTGAGTAACAGAATAAATTGTTTTAAGAAGCTGAGAAGCCATGATCCAACTATCTACAACATGTTTAAATGTTATCATTAGATTGTAATATTCTACTCCTTGTTTTCTCAACATTTATCATATGCATATACCCACATATACCAGCTGCCATGCTCATGCTATTTGAAAATTACCAATTTGTTTAAAGTACTTAAATATCACAAAACAAAACTAATTTCCATTGATTGTATCCATTTTTTGTCAAATATTTATGTTAAAATGTATGGCTAGAATTTTTGAGTCCCAATGCAAAATTATTAAAATGTCCCTTCTCATTATCTGTATCATATCCTAATACTTTATAAAATAAGAAGGTCCTTATAGCCCTAGTACCATTTGCAGTAACTTTGTTTGCTTCACAGAAGTTACTAAACTGTTTATGATTGTAAATTTGATCTTTTACACAATTATGAATAATTAGAAGCCGTAAAATTTATTTAAACTACACACTCTAAAATTTCTGATTGTAAAATAATTTATTTTAGCCTCAAAAACCATAATAGCCATAAATCAAAAAATGATATGGATGGAATCCCTTGATGCTGATTTTTATCAAATAGCAAACATTGAAAAAAAAACTTGTTAGATCAGGCATGTCAAACTCATCTCAGTGATGTATCATTTTTCTAAAATGTCAAATTCATGAAGGCTGTATAATATATATGGTAAAAGCCTGAAATCTGGGAACGGCTGCTTGGGGCATTGTTTACATGTCAAAACACATAGAAATGTCATTTTGGCAGCCACGACCTTACAGGCTAATACAACATTTATGTATTGTATTAACCCATTGAGCTAGGCTGCTTTACATGACATCGCACAAAAATATTACAGCTTGTTTGTGCTTCGAAGCAATTTACGCATATTCGTTCTTTTCTAGCTGATTACCGTATCGCTTGAGGGTGTTTAAATTTCAAGGCGGTACGACTTTTTCAAATCTCCATAATAGAGTAATGTCATTTTGATTTAAAAAATGTTATTAATTATTAAGAATTGTCATATGGTCCCCACCCTTCCCGAAAAAAAGATTAATATGTAAAAAAATTGGCAAAGTGTATGTTCTAACAGGCTTCGACAAAGCTCATGCGCTAAGTCATGTTTCAGCATGGTGGGGAAAATATTCGAGACCACTAAAAGATCTGAGACGAACGTGCAATTTTGAAACTTTTCTTCAGATAAATTGCCAAGTACAGAAAGCGTGTGAGATTGTGTTGTTTTTTTTTATTTTGTCAGGCACATGTAATGTCCACTTTTTATTACAGCAATAAAATCGAATAAATAATTTTAAAAAATCCAAAGTTTGTGTCCTTTTTTTTTTGTTGTTTTTTATTTCATTAGAAATTGACAAGTATTTGGATTCAATTTTTTGCAGCGGGGCTAAAATAAATAACGACTTTGGTTGACTTTTTGTTAAGAATAACAAATTACAAAATACACCCCACCCACCTCCAAAAGCAGTTTATTGTAGAAGGCTAAAAAAAAAAAAGGTAATTCAAACGAAATAGAAATCAAAGTAAAAAGTGAGAAAAAGTTGTTTCAAAAAAAAAGAAAAAAAGGTTAAATTCTTGACTTTTTGGTTACAATTCTTTTTCCGAGTGTGGGTGGGGGTGGGTGTTTGAAAAGCATTTTTGAATCGGCAAAAACACAAAAGTAAATTTGGATTTAATATTAAGAAAAACAATTATGTCAACCAAAAAGAAATCAAAATTTGAAACAAGTCCCAAAGTTGATTCTCTTTTTTCAGTGCTGTTAAAATAATTGACTATTTTTGTTGCCTTTTTTGTTAATAATAAACAGTTACGAATCCCCCCCGCTCAAAAAGCTGTTTCTTGTAGTAGCAAAAAAAAAAGGCTAATTCAAACATAATCTAAATCAAAGTGATAACAAGTTGTGTTTAAAAAAAAAAGTAAAATTAATAATAATAATAAGAAGAAGAAAAACCATTTAATCAAGACAAAAAAAAATGAAAGAAAGGTAAAATTAAGTTCTAAACAAGTCGCAAATAATTGTATTCTATTTTTTCGGCGGTGGGATTCAAACAAATTTTTTTGATGTCGTGAAACGGTCCGAAGTTTTAAAATGATAAAAAGAAAAAAATACAATTAGCAAAATTTGTTGAAAAAATATCAGGTTCCAACAAAAAACCCACAAAAAGTAATGAAAATGAATATCAAAATTTGTTTAATAATAAAGAAATCATGTTCTAAATGAAATAAAAATTATTTGTTTAATCAATATTAGAAAAAAAAAAACCTTGTTGTCTAAAAAAAAGAAAAGGTTGCGGCGGCCCGGTAACGTTATATTTCATTGATTTTGTCTAGCATCAACGCTCCAAGCGGCTTTGCCCGGATTTCAGGCTTTTACCATATATACTTATATTATTGCCCAGTTTTCATTTCAAATTTAGTTTTTTTCACATTTATTTAAAAAAATACATCAAAGGATAAATGATAAAGGATTACCAGTAATTTAAACACACTATACCTGTCTTTAATTTAAATATTCCTAAATTATTTGTTTTAGATATATAGTATTTATTCTGGATGTTGGCTGCAAATACTTTAATCCTTATTGAAATATTTGAATTATACTATAATACCTATTGCTGATGCTTACTACATGCAGACAAATTGATTCCTTGGATGCAGTCTTTCTAAATTATTTATTTTTAAAATTAATAGCAATGTGCATGACAAATTGACAATCAGTCCACAACAATACTTTGAATAATTCTTCAAATATATTTTTATTAGCTTCATATATAAATTTAAATATTTTTTTGTTTGTTACTTAATAACTTCACAAATATTGCTCCAATTTTCTTAGTACACACAATTATTTTTCAGTGAAATAATATATTGATAATTTTCACATTTTTCAAAAAATATTACTTTTAGTTGATAAAAAAATTCCTAGAGGTCATTCATAATACAAACTTTCAAATTCTGTATTCATGGCTTTGGTTGCACTAGTAGTATTTTATCAATTTTTTTCAAACAATTAAGAACCATAAAGCAAAAATCCATAGCCTATATATTTTTTTTAAAAAAAATAAAGATAATTATGCAAGATTCATCAAGATTATTAAGTAACAAATAAACATTCATATATATATATATATAATATTATAATTCAATGTCTGTATTTCTTCAAATGAATATACATAATATTATAAGTGAATATTTATAAATACAGTAATTAGATATATGTAAAGTAATAACTTAAAAAATTTTATCCACTTAGAGTGCTTTCGACTATCCTCATAGTCTTTATCAACAAACATTTTGAAAGGCTAACCTTCCCACAATTCTGTGATCTTAATGTTTGCTGCCTCTCTGTTAATGTAATGTCAACTAACCCTTTGAAAGGTTAACCTTCGCATAATTCTGTGATCTTAATGCTTACTGCATGTCTGTTAAGAGACAGGCAGCAAATGTTAAGATCATGAAATTATGGGAAGGTTAGCCTTTCAAAGTGTTAATTGACAAAGACTACAAGGATAATCAAAAGTGCTCCTAAGTGGATAAAAAATTTTAGTTATTACTTTACAAAATCTAATTACTGTATTTATAAAAAATGTGGCTATATGCATTGGGTTGCCTGTGAAGTAGAGATTGTATTAAAATTAAGTTAATAGATTAATCAAATATATAATTAGTCTAAATAGAATTAGAAACATTTCCATGTCTTATCCAAATTTCCTCACTTATATCAATACATTATTTAAAGAAATTACTTGGTGATAAGTGCTAGCTCTTAAAATATAGAAAAGAACAAGACAATGATTTGATACTAAGTAATTTATACTTCTTGAATACTATTTACAAACATATGTTCTAGTTGATAGAAGAATTGATCACTAATTCAGCAATACATAAAATTAATAATAATAATAATATATTTACAATTTGTAAAAGAAACTGTGGATATATATATATATATATGTGTGTGTGTGTAAATGTTCCGTTAATTAAAACAAAATTGTAATTATAATAAAAATAATAATAATAATTTTAACGGTAACAAACTATTATAAACAATCCTTAAATCTTCAGAAGTACTTTGGTTAATTTCTTAAACCTGCCTCAACTGCCATTAAATTAAAAAAAAAATTAATGGAAGTTGAGGCAGATTTAAGAAATTAACCGAAAGTACTTCTGCGGATTTAAGGATTGTTTATAATAGTTTGTTTCCATTAAAATTATTATTATTATTATTATTATTATTATTATTATTATTATTATTATTATTATTATTATTATTATTATTATTATTATTATTATTATTATTATTATTATTATTATTATTATTATTATTATTATTATTATTATTATTATTATTATTATTATTATTATTATTATTATTATTATTATTATTATTATTATTATATATAATAAATAAAGAAACTTCTTATGCTGTATTAATATTAAATCTTTGGATTCATGGTGGTGTAAAAACAATAGACATATATTTAAAACTAAGAGAAAATATATATGGTCGTGTGCGATTATACTTTAATAAAAGTTATATTGATGTTTTAACTTATTATGATGTAATCAGACTAATGAATCAAATTTCTTAATAAGTTATGCATACCTGCATAAACTGATGAGGTTGTAATTTGGAATAATGATAATTACTTCTCTTAATTATATTTTGTTGATACCATTAATCCTAAATAAAAGAACTAACATAAATAATTGCAGAAAACATAAATAGATTTCTGGATAGGATTTAATAATCTAAAATATGCATTAATTTCTTGATGAGAATATATTTATTAGATATCCTCAATAAATAAAATATGGTATATTAGTATAATATGAAATATGCAATATTGTTGCAACAGTTCCTATTAGTAGCTATGCAAATCATGTTAGATGGCTCTGAAAATAATCATCCATTTATTATTTATATTACACAATATATTATATAGGATGTTGAATGTGGTTGAGCTATGATTTTATATATGTGTGTGTGTGTGTGTTTGATTTTGTTATAATTTCTTTATAGAGAGTGTGTTTTATCCTTATGATATATAATGCTCATTAAACACACACAAAAATTACACATGAACTGAAGGTCTATTCGTAAAAAAAAACCATCTATCTGATATGAAGTAGCCAATGTGATGGTGTAATATTATAATAATTCTGAATAGAATTAAAATTGATGTTTCTCTACAGATAATCCTCTCATCATATATATTTTTAGCACAGCTACTTAATTTTTGATATTAGATATTAATATTTAATATAAAATATTTGTCTATATTTATTGGAAATTGAATATACATTCTGTGAATATTTCGGTGAAATGAAATTTGATTTAGAATGTAAGTTCTAAATGGTAAGACAGTGTTAAGTCATTACACTTTTATTTGTTTAGAAGATGATTTTTTAAGTTTTCACAGAATAAACCTTATTTGTACAGACCTTTCTAAATATACGCATCATTGCTCCTGCGATAAAATAAAATCTGCTAAAATTTAATTTTCTTCTATGACAGGTGAATGTATATAAAAAATGAATATGCTTTTTAAAGTATAAGAAGCAGTATCCCTTTGTTTTTGTTGACAATAACTCATAAACTGTTTCTATCTCTTCTTTGGCTTTTTTAAAAAAATATCCCTGGTTGTTATGGTTATGCACAGTTTACTTGTAATATTATTTACAAGATTTCATCAAGCAATTTGTTATTGTTTTATTTTTGTTGTTGTTAAACATTCTTTAAAACATTCATCATTTTTACACATAATGGATTTATATAAAATTGGTATTTTTTGTTTGTTCCTAATATTTCTATTAAGTTATATGCATAAATTGATGAATATGTGTGTATGTAATGTTTATTAACTTATGAATAATGTAATGAGGTATTCTTTGACTACAAAAAACGAGATATACACCTTGATGGTACAAACCTCCTCACTAAAGAAAAAAAAATTAAACTTATCTATATAAAATCTTTGTAAATTCCATACAAAAGATAGTTGTATTTACTGATTTTTGTTACACTAAAAGAGCTATCCCATGGGAATGAAAGAAAATCTTTGCATGAATCACCCATGAACATTAAGATAAATTGAGCAGATGTAAATCAATCTCAATAATGAAATTATATATATATGAATGGGGAAAGGTACCAGGCTTACATTCAGCCCTTAATACAAAGTGAAAGAGAATGACCATCAACTGAACATACTTTAATCTCTTGTTGGACATTATAATTGCATCATGAGCTAAACAGTGTGCTATATGGTTGCTAATCAAGGACCCTTGGTTTGGATAGCTTTAGGAAATGCTGGAAATCTCTACTGAATGTTCTTTTATAAAGTCAAACTTTATCAATAATTATTATTTTCACTGGGATTTTGCTGCTTTTTTCTACCAGCTATCTTTGTTGCAGTTTTTAAAAGTGTATCAGTTATTTTCATATTAATTTCATTCGAATCTGAATCATGTTCAAAATCTACTAATACTTGAAACCTATTTGTAAGTTCTAATTTAAATCCATTAGAATCTTTTTAAATATTAGGAATATCAACTATAAATATTGTTTTTCTTAATAATTTTTGTCTCTCTAGTTTTGCATTAACACATATCTTACATCTTACTAATGGATGATCACTTCCTGTGTTAAATTTATTAAGAATATTACAATCTTGAAATATGTATTTTTTGTTAGTCAAAATATAATCCAATTCTGCTGTACCTTCATTTGGATGCTTCCATGTCCATTTCCTTTTAACATTTTTCTCAAAAAAACAATTTATAATATAAAGTTTTTCTTTTTCTGCAAACTCCACAAGTCTATGTCTTCTCTCATTTCTATTACCATAACCAAAATTACCTACAACACTTTCATCTTTCATTTGTTTTCCAATTCTAGCATTAAAGTCTCCAATAACAATTTTTAAATGTTGTTTTCTCTGATCAAAAGACTTTTGTACATCCATATAAAAATATTTTACTACTTCATTATGAGAACTTGTTGGGGCATAAACCTGAATTATCTCCATTTGGAATCTGCTATTAAGATGTATAACTAATATTGATACTCTGTTTAATACACCACCAATCTTCACAATGTTGTTCTTCCACTTTTTATTTATAATAAATCCTACTGCACTTGTATTTCCAATATCTGTGCCTTTACTGTAGAACACATGTCCACTTTTTAAATCAATTGTCTCTTCACATTTTCTTCTAACTTCACAAAGTTCAATAATGTCCCATTTAGTACAAGACAGTTCTTCTAATTCTTGCAATTTTTCTTTGCAAGAAAATGATATGCAGTTGTAAGTACCTAAATAAAAAGTCATTATCAAATGGCAGCCTGGCTACACAATCAGGAGATTCTTAGAACGCTCTGCCTTTGGCCACCAACCACTGCACCAACCGCTGCCTTGGTTGATAACTTTACAGCATTCTGGGAATAAGAGCCATGATTTATTTTTGTCTGCCATGTTTGTATATATCTATTGGAAAAATATTTATCATTTACATAAACATTCATTCTGCCTTATCAGGCAACTTAGAAGAAAAACCATGGTGTTTCTTGATCTTAAACTCAGAGGTAAAAGGTCAATAAAATCACCATGCTGGCTAATGTGTGTTGAGCAGCCCATCCATGTTTGTATATTATATGAATAATCACATAGTAAAGCAGCTGCAATGACAAAAACATGTGGAGTGGACATTAGTTAATTTGCCCTGCTTGGTTCCTTTAAGGCCTACAAGAGGAATCCAAGGGTCTCCTTTCAGTTAATAGCAAACTCCTTTCTGCGTCAATTAATATATGCATTTATATTAATACTAAAGTAATTTTATGTGATAACTAAGAGCTAAATCAAAAAGTACATTGCATTCATAAAGTAGCACTCAGAATTAATTTCATATTTGCAGGTTGTTTTGTCTGAAGAGGTTAATAGATAAAATCTCTAGCAGTGATCATAATTTTATAAAGAAGTAATGAATACTATTTTTTTATTTTATTAAAATTGAGACTTTTAATTTATGGTTTAGTTTTTACAAAAAATCAAATGCAACATAGTCTACTTGCATGTTCGTATGTCACAATTATCATAATTGCAAATTTAAAATAAAGAAATGCTATACAATAATTTTATTATGATAAAGTTTAAGATATTTTCTTATTATTGTTTAGTTTGTAAGTCCCCACCTTCATTGAAAATCCTTTAGTCTTTTTTCATAAAAAGCACTTAACTTTAGATCATAGTATTAATGTTATCCTAAATGATAATGGCCTGCAATTTCTTTTAAAAAGTAAATTTTAATAGAATGCTTTTGTTAATGATAATGTTGAAAAAAGAATCTGAATAAGTCAACATTTTACAGAATGTGTCTAAGGACAAAAGTTTTCTTTCTCTGTTTTTTTTTTTTTATAAAAGAAAAAAATCAGATGTTTGCATTCTTCTGGTCTAATTTTTATGCAAAGATTTTGAAATATAATATAAAATGAATTTTTGTTTGTTTATAAACTATTTTTATTATTTTTACACACTAGATGGGTGATATTTTCCTGAAAGTTTGTAATGATGGTATTTTAGTCTTATTTGTATGTTGTACTATTTCCGTCATCGAGTATAAAAATTTAATGTTTTTAGAAAAAATTATCTTTATTTAAATATTTTAATTATATTCAACTGTTAGTAAATAGCTCACAGGTTAGTATATAACATGTTTCAAGAAGTATTATTATCCTCTCTTCTTCAGGTGTTACTTTCCTGATCGGTGACTATACTAGCATGAGCATCGGACCTGCACTCTTAAATTCTTGAATATTGAATTTTAAGGTAATGCTCTAACCCTGCTAAAGACAACAGCCATTAGAAATTTCATATACTTATCTATGAGGTTCTTCCTCCACTTTATTCTAAAAGCAAAGTTGATTAGAGTTTTCATACATTATATATAATTACACTAGATTTATTTGTGGTGTTATTTGATATAGTCATGTGAGCAACTTCCCTGAATTTTCTTCTTTGTACTTTTTTCTCCCTATCCAATATTTTTGTATTTGCCCAATTGAACATATGTTATATACATGCTTTAGACACATCTGTTTTCTTTCTTCTAATAATCAATTTGTGTTATTGTAATCACTTTTCAATGGGGTATAAGAAATGCACAGGCAATCTTTCAATTTTATTTATTCATGTTTTATTTTTAGAAATAGAATTTAAATTTGATTGTTATATTAAAAAAATGGCATTGTCTATTACCATTATCTGTCAAAATTGATTTGGTGTTCAAGAAAATATCAGATTTTACAACAGAATTTGAAAGTGTTATCATAAATCTACCTTTTTTCGTTGCATTTAAAAAAAAATTAAAATAAAAATGAATTTGTATGAACGTTTACATAAATATCTGTGGTGACATTTATGGTACTTTATTATAATAACAGGTCAGTTTTTAAATATTTAAAACAGTCAAATAGGATTTTTTACAATATTATTCACTTAAAAATTAAATTAAAAACAGATAAAATCCAATTTATTGAGTTTTGATATAAAATAAAAATTTTATAAAAACAGAAAGTTTGAGCATTTCCCAAAACTCTCACCAGATGGAAGAATAGAAATTGTCATAAAGAATAGCTAAAATAGTATTTAATTGGGTTATGAGTAAAGGGCAGGTAACAAGATGGGTGAGAAAGGTAATGCGCTATGCAAAAGATTTGGATAAAGAATTTATATCAGTATATTTGTACAAAAGATGGGATGATTGTGTTAAGAGGATTATTGAGTGTTATAGTAATAAGGAATGGGATAAAAGAATAAATTTATTAATAAAGACTAGGGAGTTAGAGAGATGGAGAAATAGTATGGAGAGTAAAAAGAGTTTAAATATATATAGAAATAAACAGAATATTAGGTGTGAGTTAATTTATGATAATAGTAAGGAAAGTAGTTTATTGTTTAAGGCTCGAATGGGATCTTTAGCTACAAAAGAATATACATGTAAATGGAAAAATATGGGTGATTTATTTTGTAAATTATGTAAGGAAGGAATTGAAAATATTAGGCATTTGTTAATTGAATGTAAATGTTTGAAAACAGAAAGGGTACATATAATGAAGTTGTGGAAAAATAAATATGAAAAGAGTGATTATACAGAAAGTGAATTATTGGTTTTTATGCTGGGTTTGGGAAAAGATAAGGGGGATTTAGATATAAAGGTATAGAGTTGACAAAAATTATGTTGTGGAAATGGGATAGAGCAGATTATGGGTAAATTTAGAGTGGGGAATGTAAAAGAAAGTGGCTAACAGGTTTATCTGGGCATAATTGCTGAGATATTCTTGACTTCGTTTAAGGAGAAGCCATAATACATCACATCACATCACATCGAAAGAGTTAACGGTTAATCTAAATTTAAATATACGTCTATATTAATCAGTTTATACAATAAAATTTAAACTTTTTTATAATTATTATTTGATTTTTACTAAATTTTAATTTTTATATGCATAGAATAGCATTTAATTTTATACAGTTTTTTTACAAATTACATATTTTGATTTTGCATTATATTATATTCCTCATTTAAATGTTTGTGTTTGTTAATTATTTTACTCCAGGTTATATGTCTAGAATGTTTTTTTTATTTAAAATATGCATTTCAATATAGAACTTCATAAACAGATTCTGCATGAACATGCTCTGGATCCATTTACATTTTATGCACATTATTTCACTGTAGTGTTATTTTGTAAATAATTTTTTATTTGCTAGTAATATATTTTGATCTTATATAACATTTAGTGCAAGGGTGTCTAACTGTTTAGAAACCCTAGATATATTGAAAAAAGAAAAGTTTTCTTGGACCTATTAAAAATTAGGGATGTGAATCTAATCATTTCCAGTATTTACTGGCATCTTACTAAGAGGTCCATATGAAAAGGAAACCAGACAGTGCAAGACATGACAACTATCAGACATTGAACACAGTCTATACATTGTCCATATATTGTACAAGTTGTAAAGCATGAAGAAGTTAGTTACAATAATCACTGTATGTGCACATGAGGCAAGCTACCTACCTGTAGGCTGGAAGAGTCAGAGTACTAAAGAGAAGTCACAGAATTCTTTCCCTAACATTAGTAATGCTAACAGCTAGACTTGAATAATTCATACACAATTGTAACTTAGGAAAATACTAAACATTTTTATATTCTCTGTATATAAAATACTGTTTGTATATATTTGTATTATAATTATATATAATAAAATAAAGTATTTATATTTATTTCTAAAATTTGCGTTATTATCGAATGACCCAGAATCTTATGTCTGACCATAGTACAAAATTATGCTGTTTTTTATATAATTTTTAACTAAGTAATATAGTACATGAAGTCTTTATTCAACAAATATTATATATCCTTCATAATGTAATTGTAATCTATTTTAATTTTTTAATTTACGTTGCATAAATAGTGAAATCTATCTTTTTAGATTAAATTAGTCAGAACCAATAATAAATATTATGATAAACTAATCTTAATACTTTCTAAATAACAAAAGAAAACTATATCAATTATTCAACACCTATAAAAATATACTCTTTAAAGATATAAAATTTTCCATTTATTTTGTTCAATTATTAATTAAATCAATTGATGTTTTATATATATATATTAATTAATTTAATTAAATAATTTAATCAATAAATTAAATTAATAATTGGTTAATTAAAACTGAATGGAAAATTATACATTGTACAGTATGTAAATATAATGAATCATAATGGTAATAGCATATTTTATAAATAATAATAATAAATCACAAAAGTACATTTGTGGTTTATTATAGTTATTTATAAAATATTATATCATTGTTATAATTCATTATTTTTATTATAACAATTTCATAATGAACATTTTATTTTATTTAAATATATATATATCTTTATATAGTATATTTTGTATAATAATAATAATAATAATAATAATAATAATAATAATAATAATAATAATAATAATAATAATAATAATAATAATAATAATAATAATAATAATAATAATAACAACAACAACAACAACAACAGATATTCATAAAAGATTATAGCAATTTCAAATTCAAAACAGGAAAAAAGAAAAAAGAGAAAGGAAAAACTATTCTATAAATAAATTTTCCAATGACTATACAAACCAATCTGTGAATTACAAGGAGATCCTCATTTAAAACATGCTGGTCCATTTTTTGGTTTACTTGATATTTTATAATATTGTCTTTTAATTTTTTCAGCAGAAAACTTTTCTTTTTGGAATATTTTAATGTAATGCCTAGTTGTAGTTCTCCAGTGTATTAGATTCTCTACCATATAATTCTATAATTAAAAATCACTTCTTTTCTTTTCAAAAACTTTATTTGATGTATATATATTTGATGGATATATATATACATCAAATAAAGTTTTTGAAAAGAAAAGAAGTGATTTTTAATTATAGAATTATATGGCTATATGTACTGTATATTTTTGAAAAGAAAAAAGGATTGAGTCATGATTAGAAACAGAAGTAAATGGATTCTCTACCATACCTTCCCATTTGAAACAATTAATATTGTACTTTGCACTTTTTTAGAGTTTCTTTAAGATAATGCTCATATTCTAAATGTGGTTTACTTATCTCATAACATCTATGCTCAAGTGGACCATAAAATCCCTTTTTAGGAAGTCTTCTATCATTCATTCATTTTACATAAAAACAATGAATATATCATTTTACGATACTGAATTTACTAGTATCTCATCCAGTAAACTGAAGAATGTATTGATTCATATTATGATCTTGCCCTTATATTTATAAAAATGTATAGAGCATCCTTAAATGAATCTTTTCTAAAATGTTTATTTTGTCGTAATACGATGTCCACATTTCATTTCCATACAATAAATTAGATATAATAACAGATCTGTATACAGCTAACATAGTTGCATTAGTTATTTCCCTATGATAAAGTCCTCTACTTTTTAATTTGTTAAATGCAGCTGCAGCCCATTGGAGTCTATGTTGTACCTCAACATCTAAGTCTATCTTTTTAGTTAAAAAAAAGTACCAAGATATTTCAACTGATTTATATGCTAAATGTTGATAATCATCCTAGCTAAAAGTTACTAGGATTTTACTTCTGTCACTAATTGATAATTAATAAACCAAAGACTTTATATATTGCATTCAAAACAATAAGAATACTCTGTAAATCATATTTTAAATTTCTAAAAATAGTATAATTATCAGTAGATTGCAAATCCAGAATGAAAGGTGAAGGTCTTAATTTTGTTTATAATTGATTAAAATTCCACCACCAAATCTGCATATTATCTTAACTACTGTATGATTAAGCAGCTTATAAACTATTCCAAGGACTGTTGTCATAAAAATTGAAAACAGTGTTGGAGGAAATAGCTATTTTTATGTAACACCAGTTCTCATTTCAAATGCCTGATTTTCCACCTGTAGTAATAACATTTCCTCTCATTCCATCATGTAGAAGCTGTATTATATGTATTTTTCATACATATTGTATAATGGATATATATTGTATAACTAATACATTTAGCTTTAATTACATTTTTAAATATTTGGAATGCTTTATATAATTTTATTATTCATTCTGATTTAATTTTATTGATAAAATGATAGGTGTTGTTATCTATGTAATGTAGATTGTAGTTTAAGATAGAATACAATTACAGTGAGAAAAACTTAAAATATTTGCTGAAAGAAAGCTTTTATGTGTTATTATAAATAAATATATAGGATTATCACTGTTATTACTTGCTTAAAAATTATTTGACTTGGAATGCATTCAAAATATTAGTGTTATGTGTATTTTTAATTGTTTGAATTATTTGATTTTTGCTTAAGTAGATAACTTTTAGATTTATTAGAAAATGAGGTTTGTGTATTTTGGAAAAAGAATGGTAATTTTGATTTGGAATGTTGTTTTAATATTATCATAAATGGTATTAATGTAGACATTTTTATGTAATGTAGAAGCTGTCATACTGCTTTCACTGATTTTTTTTAATTGAAAAAAAAATCTGAAAAAGCCAGTATCTTATGGATAGCCAGCTAAGGTCTAAGGTTTTTCCATTATTATTTATTTCAGGGGAAAAAACATCCAGAACAAATTCACTTCCTTATGGTCTAGTTTTTATGCAAAGTTTTTGTTGCAAAATGAATAATATTCTTCACTTGTTTATAAAAAAATTTTAATTATTTTTATGTACTACTTAGATGATTATTATTTGATATAAAAAGAACTTTCACTCTATTCATTTATCTTTTACTTTCATAAATAGAAGTTAATAAACTTAACTGTATTATAAACAAAGAAAATCATGGTATATATAGGATCATTATCTGTCAGAATTGACGTAATTAAAGATTTTCCATATATTGTAATAATTATAAAGCAAATATCAGATTTTAAAGCAAAATTTGATAGATTTATTATAAATATGTTTTTGTTTGCTTTTTATTTAAAAAAACAAGTTTAAATAAATATGGTACTCATCTTATAGCTAAAGACGCCATTCTATGGTGCAGTTTTCGTGCTAAAACATAAAAATGCTGTTTCTGTGGCCAACACATTTGAACCCAGGTTTTCTATAATACAACTTTTTTGTTGTGCTACAGAATGCAGGCTGCTATGTCATGTCGCAGTACAACATGTATGTTGCTAAGCAGCAATTACATTTCCCAAATTCGCACAGTTTATAAAATAATTACAGCTTGATGAGAGAGTTTCTATTTGAATTGTATTGAAATGTTGTTTTCATTGGATTTTTTTTTTTTAAAACTATTGAAATGTTCAGATTTTTTAAAACAATAATTATAAGACTTTTTACAACATACTGTATTGAACTTTTATTTGGGTAAACATTAAATATATATGTTTTTATTGAGTTGCAATTAGGTAACATGTCAAGTAATGTACTGTTAGTAACATTCCACGAGACAAAGAAGATTCTACCATCTGTATATTTTTGAAGTAAAAAAGAGCAGTAGGAAAAAAATATCCAGTAAGAAAAGTCCAAATATACAGGTTTTTTTGTAAATTTAATAAAAAGCAAATATTATAAACATGTTTAATAAGTAAAGAAGACATTTGTATGTGTTTGTTGTTGTTTAAAAAAGTTTGAGTTTCTTTCTTCTGTCCGAGTACGCTTACGATTTTGAATTTTTTTATTTTAGCATTACAAACAAACAGAACAGTAACCCTAAAACTAACCCGAAAACTAACCCTAATACTAACCCTAAAACTAACCCTAAACTAACCCTAAAACTAACCCTAAATCTAACCGTAACAACTTTTACTTTTATTACGATTATTATTTTTTAGTTAAACAGCAACAAAAAAATTTGTAACACAAGTAATAAAATATCTGATAGAGAATTTATAAAAAAAAAAAGCCGTAACACAAGTAAAAAAATATCCGATAGAAAATGTATAACAAAAAGCCGTAACACAATTTAAAAAGTATACGATATAAAAAACACGAATCAAATTTTAATTTGTTGATTTTATTTTACATTTATTATTATCATTTAAATTGTATACGTTAATAAAAAATAATATTTATAAAAGATGATTTTGTTTTTATTTTTGCATTACAAAAAAAGCACAGAAAAATTATTAAAATCAACAGCACGTGAATGTTCATATTTTATAGTTTTAGCGTGAAAACGGCGCCATCCAACGGGATCTTTATCTATAATACAAGCACCATATGTTTATTTCTGAAAAATGTACTTTTGTGTCAATGTATGACTATTGTGTGGGATGTAATTATATATCTTATTTGTATTTACAACTCATTTTTTCAATATTTATAAAAGTCAAATACAATTTTTTAAAACATATTTCATTTGTAAAATTAAATTAAAAAGAAATCAAGTCCAATTTATTTAATATTAATATAAATATTTTATGCAGAAGTCAAAGGTTTCAAAACTTTCACCAGATAGAACAATGGAATATGTCAGATTTCATAGAGGTTAAGATATTTTTTTTGTTTATATCTATTATCCATATTTTTACTTATATCAAGATGATATGTTTATATATTTAGTTATAATAATTTATTGTTATTAGTATGTTAGATATTTACTTATAATAATTAGTTATTATTAGTATGTTTTATATTTAATTAGTAATTAAAGATATGATTTGATATATATATTGTGCCCTTTTGTATGGGTCACCATTTAATTTTTGTGCTAATTTATTAAAAATTTTAAATTTAAGATATATTTGAATATGTGATGTTAATTTTGCTTATGGTAATATTTCAAGGGGTTTAATTAAGGCAATCTATGAGTATTTGATATGTGAAATTGTGCTGATATAAAGAGAGACATTTTAAATGATGATGATTATAATATATAATTGGGAAAAATGGCCATAATCAATAATGCATTAATATATTTAATAAATAGGTATTTAAAGCTAAAAGTGTTTAAAAGACAAGTTAAAATTAAATGCATATATTTATTGTTGATAAAATAATATTATAAGAGAATATAAATATTATTAATTATTATAAGTACTTAAATAGAAGATTAATATTTGATTTTAATAATATTGGATAATTATTTTAAAATCTATTAGAATATCTTATTTATTTAAAAAATATTTATTTTAAAAATGCAATTGTTAGTTTATTTTTAGACGATGACAAGCTTTTTTTGTAGAGAACAGTGTAATTAAATAACCACACATCTTGGTTTTTAATAAAGTTCATAACTATTTTAAAAAATCATGTTATAAAATTTATAAATAATACGTGAGCTATCACGAGATAAAATAAAGATAAATAAATGTAGAATATTAAATCTGATTTTAAAATATTGCTTTAAAAATATAACGTATAAAAAGACTTAGTGTATTTTAAATAATTTTATAAAAGTTAAAATTAAAATCAAGTAGGTAAAAATATTTTAAAGAGATATTTTATGGATTTAAATAAATGATAAAGATTATTTTAGAAATTTAATAATGTAATAAATATTAAATATTAAATAAGTCATTATTTATTTTTAATTTTGTGTTGTTGGAAAATGTAAATAAGCCAGCAAATTGATTGTTTAAATGTACCAATCAAATGGGAGTTTCTTCCGGTATAAAAGCTCAGGTCAATTGTTAGGAGAGGACTTCGTGATTGATTTTTCAAGTTAATTGTGTTATTAAAAATAGCAAAGTAAATTTAATAGACGCTCTCAAAATCAATTTAAAATTACAAGAGTGTCATTATAAATAATTTATAAAAGTTTTAAATGATAGACATGAGTTTAACTTAATTTTTCCCTATCGATCGCTCTATATCAAGCTCAATTAAAGCAAATAGTCATGGAACATCATATATAGTGAAAATATATCGGAAACTTTATACTAAAAGTATGCAAACGCTGGATTAGTCGATAATTACGAGATGGAAAAAGTAATATTTGACAGTATATAATTTTAAAAGCTAATTGCTATTGACTATTAGAAAATTAAATATTTTAAAGAATAAATACTTTTGTGTAAAGAAAGTATTTTGCAAGCTATAAATTTAAAAATATATCTTAAGTAAAGATATTAAAAATGAAAGTAGTTTTATAAATACTTGCCTTGTTAAGTCTGTATGTTTAAAAGACTGAATATTGACAATTTTAAAAGGCAAATAAATTGAAAATATAATTAGCTAAAAGTCTTAAGATAATAAAAAATTATTATATTGAAATAATCTAAACGCTGGTTGTTTGGATGAAGAAATTTATTCTTACCTGGATATTTTATTAAGAAATGCGCAAGTAATAAGTGGACGTCCCAGTTAATTTAAAATAATTAAATGATAATTTTTTTTTCATAAATTATAAACTAATTCAAGAATAATAACTTTTAAATAATATTCTTTAAAGAACTGCATCCGGATCAGATAAACTATTTTAATTTTATTATATTTTTTATAAAAGAACTGATTAACTTTTATTTTGGTTTTAAAAGAATGTTTTCATTTTTTCATAAACTTTTAAAAAACACGTGATGGACCGGAAACAGGAAATGGTGTGCCAGTGAATATGTGTCTAGGATTAAAAAACTTTATGGTGAAAAGGAAACATCGCTGGATTTATGTAATATGAATTTTGTTTTATTTATCTAATATAAAATTTAAATATTATTAATCTATTAAAAATAAGATAGGTACATTTCTTAAAATAATAACTAAAGTAATATAATAATTAATTGCATAAGTTTATCTTGTAATTAATATAAAACGTAATATGTTAAAGAATGATTGTGAGTGTAAGTGTGATTTATTCTATGAAGCTGTAATTCCGAAGAATATTGGAAGATGGACTGTACATTAAATCTTATTTATGGTAAAAATTGTATAATTATAATAATTTTAATATATTTGACATGTTTTTTTTTCTTTAGATCAACCAACTGAGATGTTATTGTTGGATGAATGTATAAATATTTTAAAAATACACACACATTATATTGGCAGTAATAGTTTTATTTAAATATGCATAATTTGAATTTATGATATAAATACGATACAACATTACATAAGAAGCTTAGAAATAATTATATGATTCTTTCGTAAATAAATTTTGATTTTGATTTTATTATTATTATGTTGGAGTTTTTGAATTATATTTATTATTCATACAAGTAATTATTTTATTTCAAGTTAGGAATAGTTTTAAAAGTCTATATTTTACTGTTGTTTTTATTGGATAAATTAAGTTAAGTTTTATGTAGAAGTTTATGTTGGATTAAAGATTTACCGAAAATAGATGACGAAGTATAAAAAGTTTGGAATTAGTATTTATTTAAAGTTGAAAGTTGTTTTTCCGGAAATTTTAAATAAGTTTTAGAGGATGTTTTGTAGATAAAAGTTTATTAAGAAGGAGTAGAATAACACATAAAGTAAAGTAATAATTTCATACAGAAAAGAATCATAGAATTTATCTAATATAATACTTTATGAATTTGAAATTGATGAATAATTTAAATATTATTATTTTAACAGTACATATATGTAATGCATATTTGATAAAACATGTAGCATGAATTGCATTAAGTGAAATATAAATTATAATCAATTATTTGTTATTACATTACAAGGATACATTAGTTTCTATGTTATGCTATTAAAGTAATGCTGATAGTAAAGTAAACACATACTATTACATGATGAAATGAATAACAGTAATACTTAAGTGATGTAGCAATTTAATTAGTAAAGTTTAATTGTTTACATATGCTACATAAATATTATTTACATAAATTTTTCTGTATAATAATTGAAGTTTACTGATCTTTATTTAAAGTCTAAGTTTTTAAAACATACTTCAATATTATTAGTATAGCATTTTAAAAGAATGTATAGATTATTTAATAGGAGTATGAGCTAATAACAGTGTAAACATTTTTGTATTATTATTTTCTTATTTTTTTTTCTTTGTTTTTCATAATTTTGAACTGTAAATATTGTAAATAAATTTTTAGTTGAAGTTAATGTAAATAAATTTATTTAATTTGTTTTAAAAGTGTGTCGAGTTCATTATTTTGCACCACAGCATTTGACAGCAGATAATTTGAACAAACATAATATTTGCACAATGTGAATTTATTAATATTATTTTAGAAATAAATACAATATTTTCCTGATTATCATTTATAAGAATTGATTAACATTATTACATCATATTACAATGGTCATAGAGTAATTATAATGCATAATATAAGAATACAATATTATTGATTGCCACAGATTATTAAGTTGTAAGATTTTGACCTATTCTAAAATTAAGATACTATATGAAAATAAAAGATAAACATGTTATTATTATTATTAATGATTGATGATATAATAGGAATAGATAAGGTTAAGTTATACCCTAAGAGTATTATTATTATTATTATTATTAGAATAAGTTAGGTGTATTTAGGTTTGATATAAAATCCCATATCATACTTATTTACATGAGTTATCATTACTTTAAGATAATTAGAAGAACCTGAGATTATTTAATTATATTTTTTAAAATTAAAAGTTAGAATTTATTTATTTTATTATTATTGAAGATAATTTATTTTATTTAAAAGCCATAAGAATGCTGTAGAGGTAGTAGTAAGTTAATGGGTAGATGACAGTATTCTTATGCCATTGAGACAATGTCTTGGAAGATATTGACTCAATGTAAATCTACTTATTGCTTTGTAACTTTACTTCACAGTCTCATGATTTTGATAAATACTTATTTAATTAGTACATATTATAGAAATATATTGATTTTGATAATTGATAATAAATTTAATTAGAATATGATATTATAAAAGTAAATTAAAGATAGATATGCAAATTTTAACTGAGCATTATAATTCAATTGAGCTAGTCGTATTTCAAATTATATTATACATCGAGAAGTAAGGGTACAATATATATGTAAATAGAATAAAAGATTCAGTGTAAAATAATTATTGCAAAAAATTATAATAAAAAGTATAACAGTGATAATATATTTTATATAAATATGGCTTTTTTTAATCATTTTCTTTGATACTTAACAAAATACTCTTACGATTGTAATGAACTGATCAGTAGCATTATTTATTTCCATCTAGATATAAAAAGTAATAGTCTTGTTGATAAAATAGCTAAATTGATTTAGTAAGTCATTTTTAAATTTGGTATTTATAAATCAGATATTGACAAGTCAACAACACTTGAAGAAGAAGAGAAAATAATAGTAAAAATGTGATTATTTAGAACATTTAGGCAATCATAAAAAATAAAATTATTAAAATTTTTGCTTAACTCTTAAATAGTGAATATGCATATAGTGAATATGTTGTATAATAGGCTTAGAAATATTTCCTTTCTGTTTGCATTTAAGTGATTCAGACGATTTTTAAATATAGTATTTCCATCTGTCCCCAATTATATTAGATCTACATTCTGTGTTTATATATATTTTATGCTCTTTAATGTTTGAATATTCTAATAAATAGTGCAAGACATTTTCAAATTCTTTTTTCTCTGTACTCTTTTGCCATTTTGTTTAAACTAAGTTTATATTAGTTTTGTTGGTCATGTGACATTTTTATAGTAAAATGACGTCATTATATAATCAATTTAAATGAAATACAAATTGATAAATTTTTATTTTTACAATAATATTGGGCTAGTCTATTATTACGTTTGTATAACATTATAAATGAATTTTGTGATTTATTTTTTATAAGAGAATGTTTTTATATTTGGTTTTGTTTCTACTCAAATGTAAATATAATTAGGTATAGTCTTTATAAAGTTAATTATTAAAACCCTTCAATTGTTTATTTCATTTAGATCTCATTGCTAATTTATTGGGACCAAAATGCTATTTACGATTTTGGGACATAGCATGCACCATCTCTTGTCCAAATTTGGTCACAATTTCTTCATGTTAGGTTTATTTTATAGGAAATTCAAAATTTAAAATTGTAGTTCTAAAAACATCCACATATAGTGTTATATTTTTTTTAAAAAATCAATTTTCTTTGCTGGCGATTGGTGCTTAGACCAGTCTCTTTTCTCTGATTGGATGCCTGCCAAATCTTAAAATTGTCTTGTAGGTGTTTCTAAACAAAGATGTTCTACACATTTGTAATTGATTTTGATGTAAATAATTATATTTATTGTAATTTTTTACATTCATAAATAAGATTTTTTATCAAAATATAAAGTTTGATTTGAAAAATTTTAAATATTACAAGAAAAATAAACTTGGGGATGATAACTCTTCAGAAAAGTAAATTATGTTGACAGCTACAGACTGAATAATGACACCACGAAATGGTTGAAATATAATTCTTTTATTTTACCATTGGTTATTTTTTAAGCATTTTTTCTTCAGTTATTAACTTTATTTTCAATTTTTCATTACATTTAACCAATTTGAATCTAAAATTATTCAATTTTTAGAAGCTGAATTAAAAAAATTCTGTGTATTTTAGATTAATATTATAACAATAGAAATTCACTGGAAATGAAACTGATGAATAATATTGTTCTCAGATTTAAGATGTGGACCAATACAAAAATTAGACAAAGATTAACCCTTTAAATAAGTTGAAAGAATCAGTTAAAGGGTTAATATTTGAATGCCTCTAATATTTAATGTTATAATTTATGTTTTGCCATATAGTTATTGTACTTTTTCTCTAGTGTTGTATTTTTTTTTGTTTATTACTAGGTTTTTCTTTATATCAATTCATGGATCATTCATTGTTAATTTGCTTTTATTTTACTATTCTTATTATGAATAAGAATTAAAAACATATTTTTGTTTTTGAAATTCTATATCTCTTAATTTTATAATATTTAGGAATTTAGAATTAACTTGTGTAATTATTACTTTCCGATTATTTTGACTGCTATTTATGTTGATTATTTATTAGTTCCAATTCAATAACAATAATTGTTTAATCTTACTTTCTTGGTCTTTATTTTGATATGTATTAATTATCTGTAGTTCAATTTTTAGTGTTTCCTTTAATTCTGTTTTAGAGAGTGCCCAATTTTTTTCTCTGTTTAATTTGCATACATAATTTAGTTTACTAAGTTTTGATATTTTTGGTAAAAGCCTGTTCCACACTTTATTGCTATTAGCATGATCTTATCACAATTTAAAAAAAATTACTAATAACAGTTCTTGGAATTTTATCTGTTATTATTTTATCTTTTATTATTTATTGACTTTATCATAAAGCTGAACCTCCTAGCATTACCCACTAACCACTTTTTAGTGTGGAAAAGACATTTTAATAAGATCGATCCTCAATGTCAACTTTGCAAAATGACTGATGAAACTATTCAACCTCCTTTACATGTTTTCCCACTTCAGTACCATTAAAGCATTGATATCAACTAAAGTCACAATTGATAGTAGAATGTTATTATCTATTAAGACAGCCATCAACAGTGGTGATATTTTCATAATCAGATTGGCGATCTTCTTTCCCTATGCAGTCTGGATTATCAGATGCCAATATATCTTTAAACAAAACACCCTCAGTGCCCCAAATGCCTACATTGGAGTAATAAAAAAATTAAAGACAGAGACAAAATGCTCACACCTTCAAATTTATTTAAGGACACGTGGAGTAAAGTACTTTTTTTATAAACAATTTTTCAAAGCATATCCCAAAATTACAAGGAAAGAACTTGTTTGGGACTAGAACCAGACTAGCTTCTTTGAAGAAAAAGACAGTTTAGTTCAAAGCCATGTAAATTTGATTTAACAATTGTAACAAATTTTTTTCTTGTTTAATAAATTATTTGTTTTTAATAAAAAAAAAATTCTCTAAGAATTTGATATTTTATACTAAATATTCACTGTTGATTTTCTCTGAGTTTTAATGTAGTTGATGGTGCAACAGTTACTGGAGCTAAAGGGTCATAGATTGAGGCTTATGCTCTAACTTTCAGTGCTCAAACTTCTATTTGACTATATATTTTTAAGGATGTCAGTATATTGATGTCATTAAAATATATTTATTCAAAATTAAGGTGTATGTATAAATCTACTAATATAACTAGAGGTTTTGCTCATCTGTTATATAGTTTCTTATATCTTTTTTTCTTGTAATTCTTTAATTACATTTTCCACTAGTTCAGTTTGTGATTTTTTGTAGTATTTCCTATAATAAAGCTTTTTCCAGGACATGTTGCTGTGTTCTTATGGTGGTTATTAAACTTATTATAGATGGATTAAATTTTATGCTTTTTTGGAATTCCTACCTCCCTGCCCCCTTTAATATTCATTTAATTTCAATAGCTACTAAAGTAAGGCTTTGCTATCTGGGGAAATTTTATACTAATTCATGTAATTTGAAAAAAATTTGGGGAACGTTTATTACTTCTGATGTTTCTCATTTTATCATTGTTTATATTACTAGGTATAGATTTGGTTATATTACATTTTTTTATATTTTTTTATGTTTATTAATCTTCAAAGGCTGTTTATTTCAATTATGACAGTGAGGCTCTTGATTTTCCATGTTACTATTAGTTTCCCATTCTGTCACCACATGGAACTTATATGGTACTCTGGTAATGAGATGTTACATTTGTATTAGCCTAGCAACATTTTTATAATATTGCAATCTTGAAAAATAACATCTACAGGAGCTTATGACTAACTTAAGTGATCAATTAAAGATTTATTTGGAAAAGTGATGACTTATAACTTTATTTACTTGAAATGATACAAATGTCTACAAACACACATTTATGTTTTTGTGAGAAATTATCTCTCACTACCTAAACATAGAAATATTTTTTATTTTGAAAAATGTCCACATATAACTTTATTTAGTGTAAATGAAAACAAACATGTGTTTAAATTTTTGTATGAGAAATGATCTTCCAACAAGTAAACTTTTAACAAACTATATTTATTCTATATATTACTAAATCATCCATGCACTATACTACTGTTACACAATGCCTTATTTGCCACCCTCTTTTACAGTTTACAGTTTCAATTGCCCCAGCAATCTTTTTCAGAACTGCAGTTGATGTTAGGAGATGTAAAAGTTCTGAAGAAGATTGTTGGGGCAATTAAAACTGTAAACAGTAAAAGAGGATAATAAATAAAGCATTGTGTAACAGTAGTAAAGTGCATGGATGATTTAGTATTATATGGTATACATTTGACAATGCAATAAGGAAGAATAGTTATTATACTTCTTGGAGAAGGAATTTAGCAGTTGAAGTTAGGAGATATAAAAGTTCTGAAGAAGATTGCTGGGGTAATCAAAACTGTAACCTGTAAAAGAGAGTGGTAAATAAAGCATAAAGTGTATGAATGATTTAGTATTATATAGTATATATTTAGCAATGCAATAAAAAAGAGTAGTTATTATATTTATTCTAAGTGGTAACCAAATGAAAAATAGTATACATATATTTAACCATGTAATTATGTCTGTTTACAAAATGTTGTTTATTAGTATCATCACAGTGGACAGAAATTTCTTACCACAAATGATGTTTTTTAAAAAAGTGATTATTCTCTTTCAATAATTCTGAATGAAATAGCATTATTTGCTCTGAATCATGGACACAGTGTGTGATAACATTGTCATTTGCATAGACTTTTTGTGATAGCAGGTAGTCATAGTTTTATAATTTTCTACTTCTTTTCCTATGTATTGATTTCTATTATTATAACATATCATACCATTTCCACCTTCTTTGACACTTTATCAATACTTTTATTTTTATTATTTTTATTACACTAACAATAATTTTATAAACAAGTGTTAGTAATAATTAGAATTTGAAAAGGTTAAAAGAAAATAGTTAAGGAAAATGCCAATAGGGGGAGGGTAAAATAAATATAAATTTTGAATTTTTTGTCAGTTGGGTTTTGGTGATAGAATCAACAAGAAGTAAGTAATTTTTTTGTAATAAAAATAATAATAATTTGTAATGTGGGTAAAGTTAATTGATATAAATATTTAATAAAAATAAGACAAGATTAGAAGTTGATTTATAATATATAAAAAAAATGATAATAATATGCATTAAATAGTAAAATAAATGATAAAGTTATAATTATTATATTAAATAATATTTAAAAAATAAAATAAAGTGATATAAAATAAATTAATATAAAATATTGATAAAATTATTTAGAAGATAAGATAATAAAATGGGAAATGATTATTGATAAAGATCATATTAAAATGTATAATTCTTTTTGTTTATATTGTGTATTAATTGTATATATATATATATATGAATAAGTGTAATAATTGTATAATTATATATTTGAATATTGTAGCTCTGATGATGACTGCAGGACAGTTGAAACTGTTAGTGTAATAAAAATAATAAAAATAAAAGTATTGATAAAGTGTCAAAGAAGGTGGAAATGGTATGATAAGTCATAGTTTTGTAAATAGTGGACTGCACAGTTCTCAGTAGCAGGCAGTTTCTATGTTTTAATCATATATTTTTTTTTGGGGGGGAGAGATATTATGCATACTCACTTTGGCAAGAATTAATTAAAGATAGACAGTAAATCTTGCAAACACATTACTTTCACCAGATCATTGATTATAACAACATTTTTTCATGATGTCACAGCATAATTTAAATCATAAAATTAGCAGCAAAACCAACATTTTGACTAGTAATTTTCTCTTCATCATAATATTATCTAATATTCACATACAAAATTAATTCATTTCCTTTATAGAAGAGTGTAAACATGTCTACATCAGTCATTATATAAACATGTATGTGTTCTAATGACATTCATCACTGCTGGACTAAAACATAAGTACCCTTTTCACTTTGTAATTGTAATAGATAATGTAAGATTACAACAACACAAATATGCATATATTAAAGCTCAGTCAGATCCATCATGTTATTCTATTTTCACAATTCATCAGAAAGTAACAGGACACCAGTATGAACCTCAAGATGTCAGCCTGGTCTGCAAAGAAAGGCACAATGTAAAAAGAAAGGTGAAGGAGGCCTGTTCATAGTGGGATTGCAGTGCCATCAATCAAAAGGACACATGCTTCACGATCTTGAACTTTGCATAATTGCATATAATTAATTCACTTAGAGCTTTGAAGATGAGAGTACGTCTCTTGAAAGCACTCGCAGAATAGTATATTTTATTTTGTTTTAAGTATAAAATAGCTTTGTGCTCAGGTGCAATAGTGCCTATATTATTTTACAAATGTAATATTTATGTTATTTTGTTTATTTAAGTTTTAATCTTACAAAATATCATTATCGTCTAAATTATTGTCCTTATATATTAATATTTTTATTAGTCATCCATTAGACTAGAGATTATCCAATAATGGATAATATTTGTGTAGTGCAATTTTTACTACACCACTCTCACTCAGAGTAAGGACTGGTTTCTATCAGCATTTACCCCTTGTGTAGAGTTGTAATCATAAATATATGATAAAGTCATGAAAATATCTATGATCTCCAAGATGTACATTTCCTGTTGAACCAGCACTCAATAATTGGCCCAGACTACAATCTCTTACAAATATCTTTTTATATCTTTCTTCTGATAACTTGCAACACTATATTTTTTTTAATTTTGTTTTTTCTCCATAGGACCAATAGTTGTAAATGCTTTACTAACATGATATAAACGTTTCAGATGTTAAAATAGTAGGAAATCTTATTGAAGTTTTTTCTAAAGTATTATAAACTATAGAAGCTTTTTTCTTTTCGTTTTATTATTATTTTAGATATTTTTTTCTTAACTAAGTAAACTTTAAGCAAGTCATTTCTCCCTTTTATATTCAATTATAGCAATGTTTAAAAATTATTACATTTCTTCGATTGTTCAGTAATCTTCTCCAACCACTTTATTTTACCTATAATAGATGTAAGAAAGTTCAAGTGAAAGAAAAATGCCTAACGAGTGAAACTTTGACTTTACATAATAAATTTTCAAGCTTACTGTAATTAAATATAAAGAGAGAATAATTTGATTGATATTGGTAGTCGAGAGGTCAGCGACAGCCGCTTTACAAGCAGTTATTCCGAGCTAGCGGGTTCGCTTCCCAGCTGATGCTATGACACATGAGAAAAAAAACAGTAATTAAAAAGAAGAGTATTGTTTAAACAGTAAATAAACATACTTAAACCTATTTTTACTTGAATAAGTGGGATGCCAATTCTCTTACTCGTGAAAGATGTGGATATCTTTTATCGATTCACTAGTTGTCTTTTTTAATGATATTAACATTACCTTCATTCTTTAATCAAAAATATATTTTATCATTATTCTAAATTGTTAACAGTTATTTTATATATGTAAATAGAGGGATTTGAACTCAGGATTTTTCACTCTATTTATCCTGCTCCATCTCAAGCAATGGATACCCATGACCACATACATGCACAAAAGATATATGATCCTCAATATCTATATTTCATGAAGAACCAGCCCTCATCAATTTGGCAAGATCATAATCTTCCACACATATATACAATCAGTGCTTAAAACAGGCAAAAACTCTCCATATAGCAGTGCCACCTTGTGGTAACCTGAGTAATCAATGGATGCCAGAAGGCTTGTGCATAAAATCACTATCTAGTGCCTACTCATCCAATATCCCCAGACTAGTTTCTGGCTTGTGGCCTTCATCAGTGAGGAGCCTTGGATCTGAGAGCACTGCATCTAGATCTTAGGATCTAATGCAACATAGGGATTTTATGCACAAGCCTTCTGGCATCCATTGATTACTCTGGTTAGCACAAGATGGCACTACTATATGGAGAGTTTTTGCCTGTTTAATAACAGTTATGTGCTAGCATGAGATCGTGATCATGTGATGTTTAGTGGTTTAACACCAATCAGTGCTTGGTTTATATTAAGAAAGCAATTCCTCAAACTTTAATGGATAAGCTTTAATCTTCTCACCCTTCCAACTATTCAACTGTCCATTTCATTGAAAAATCAAACTCAAAGCCCTTATTGGATTTAATATTGTAGTCATACCTATGTAGACATTACGTCATCTAACCCTTCATATTATCGTACCATTAATATGAGCAAGTTACATACTGTCTTAGAATTACATATTGTTTTAATTGATAATGAAGTGGTATAAATAATTTATATTCACTGCATTTATAAACTTTAAAAACGGCAAAGTTTTAAATAATTTGTTATTAATAATTTAAACTAACGAACAGTAAAGAAAAAGGACCTGCGTTGATGAAAATTTATGAAACTTTTAATTATAAATTATACCTAATAATGTTTTTGACATCAATTTATATTTTTAATTAATTAGTTATTTTTTTTTGTTCAAACAAGTGCCAAGATTTTTTTTTGACTAAGAATATGTGTCAAACGCGGCTGGTAATTTATTATGAAAAAATCAGAACAAAAATAAAGACAGTAATCACATAATCTAAACCATCCTTGATTAATTGACCTCATTTAAATATTTATATTCATCGCAGGATAATTATTTTTGCTTCAGTTTTAAATCAGTTGTGTACATGCGTAAATAATGTAAATCTACATACATAAATAATTAATAGAACTGACAAAAACTTATAAAACTATTTTCTGAAAATAATGCTTTCTCTTTCTAAGTTCATTAAGCATACCATATCGATGTTAAAAATACAAAATTGAACAGGTAGATTTATATTTATTAAAATCAGTTGTGAACAGAGAATTGGCTAAATATTTTTATATGTAGATATAAAAGTATATGCATGTTATATGAGGGCATCTCTGTGCATAGATATAGTAGTCTATTCAAGTCTGTATAAAAGTAATTGAAAGTAAAATAAAATTTAATAGCATGCTTTGGGTCAAGTTTTTTTAATTTATCATAGAAGAATGATAAAAAAAGTCAGTACTCATCATATTTTCCTGTTGTTGGATAGACATTAAAAAGCTGCCTTAATTTAAGTCCTTTTTGCTATCTCTCATAGAAGAATGCTGAAGAAGACGCCATTACTGTTGGGTGAACATTAAATAGCTGCTTTGGGCCAAGTTCTTTTTGACATCTCTCACAAAAGAATGGGGGGGGGCACTACAGTACGCACCAGATTTTCCAGTTGTTGTGTGCAAAAAGTTTAAGAGATATTTTTATTCTTGGTATTGCAGTTCCCTATGATTAGTTAGATAAGCCATTTAACAATTAATATTGTATAACTAGCTTAGCTGGGTGTGGATCCAGTTACCTGAAAGAAAAAATACTGAACCTGTTGAAAAATTTTTTTTACTTAATTTGGATTCAAATTTAAGTCATAATCATTTCAACTATAATATAACCAGAACAAATCATTAAATTTGCAACACAAATAGAAACCACATTATCCACTAATAGCTGTGTTAGTCTGACTCACAATGAGTCAAAAAAAAATTCTTTTAATTTAATATTTTAAAAACTCTTAATTTAATATTCTAATTTATAAAAGGTATATAAATATAATTATAACAAAAATAATAAGTTATAATGGTAATAATATATTTTATAATTTAATATTTTTATTTCAATTATTATTCCATAACAGAGATTTTTATTTTATTTATATGTACATATATCCTGATTAAGATGTTATTACTTGCAAAGTTGCTCCTATATTATCTTACACATGGATTCATTCATATGATGTCAAATTTACGTATATATATTGTTACCATATATTTAACCGTTTGGGTTAGATATATGTTTCAAACCATTAAAAATAATATACATATAAAAGATTATAATAAATAAATTTCTTTATCTGTGCTATCATAATAAAATCTTAAATTATATGTTTAATAGTAAGAGTTAAAGTAATTCAGTTAGCTCAAATAATTAGCAGTTATTTAAAATCTTGCCTTAGGTTGTTTAATATTTACTTGAAAAAAACAAAATTAATATTTAAATTAAAAAAGAGTTAATGTAGAGCATAATATGTTTTAAATAGATTTAGTGAATAAAGTTGTTTTATGCTCTCTGAAATGATTAGTTACCTTTGTTAGAATGTTTAGTTGTTGATTTTTTAAAATAAATAATTTTAAAAATAACAGTTATCATTTATTAAATATCTATTTATATCAAAGTATTTAAAAGTAGGATTTTAAAATATTAAGTATATCTGACTGAGAGTAGCTCTAATTTCAATTGATTTTAAATGTCAGTCAATAGCTAATTTATTTTCATTGTATTTTAAAAAATGGTTATATTTATGTGAATGTATGTGTGTGAGTGTTGGAGCATGTATGTAAAGTGTTTAATGTTTAAAAGATTTATTAAAAGTGTATTTTAAAAAATTGGGTACAGTCAATCAATTTTAAAATTATTTTTAAAAAAAAGCTTTTAAATAATGCAAGAGAAAGAGTGACGAAAGAGTATTTGAATTAAAAAAAATGTTTGGTTTGAAAAATCAGTTAATAATTTTATTAAATAATTGATTTTTGATAATTATTTAGAATTAATAAAATTGTTAAATACAACTTCATTAATTGTCCATATGTCACATGGCTAAATTGTCTGGATGTAAAGTTCAGAGTTCAAGGGTCAGATCAGTTAAGTCAATAGTGACTATTATTTTAAATATTGTTATGCAAACTTGAAACTCATTGGTCTATTAAAAATGCATTGCAGCATTAATTTTGGTGCATGCATGGAGAAAAGCAAACACACACACTCGTATAAAAATAGACATAATTAAAAATTCAAACACTTCTATTTCTACTTCTTCACACTTCATTTCATTTAAATTTTAATTATATTTCAGTTTTGAAGTAACTTGTTTGGTTTATATTTGACCAATTATTTTAAGACAATGTTAAAATTTAACGTTTTATTGTTTATCATTGCCATGATAGAGTAAATAAAAAATACTAAAGAAAATTCTAATATTTTTTCCAAAGAAGCCAAAAAGAAACTTACATAAGGAAAAGTATATTGTTTCATTTTTATCTAACATTAGTTAAATTCGGAACTTTTTGTCATAAGTCTATATTCTGCAAGTTTCAAATAACTTTTAACAATTATTTATAATGATTATAATTATTTAAAAAAATCCATATACCTATATCACGCTAGAATATAGAATGACAATTTTTTACAAAATCATTATGTCTATTTAAGGCAATTATTTGAAATTGTCTTATAAAAATTGTAATAAAACACAGATTTATAAAAATGACCTTTTAATTACCTTAACAAAAAGACTATATTCAAATTGCTTTATGTTAAAATGAACAACATAGATATTCATTCCATATACATTTATTTATTGATTGATTGGAATAGGTTTTGGAAATGTCTATTGTGGAAATATATTATCTGATAAATTTAAAAAGAAATAATTAAGCTAACATAATTAAAATAGCTCAAAAAGTGAACTTATAATAATAAAACTATATAAAAAGCAATTTATAATTAAAATTATCCTCCTCCTCATTACTCCTCTGACTCTAATTGTTATTAAAATATATTTTAAAAGGACTGTTTGCTAATTTAAATTTTTCTGCTACCAGTTCTCTGCCATTATTTAAAGTTGTAAAGTTTCATTTGTGAACATTTTAAAAGGATTTTTATTGTAAATTCTAAGCTCTATGTATCTACTCTACCTTAATGAATGACTGTGTATGTTATATATTACTTCAATGAAGAATAAAAGAACTTCAACAAATAGATAATTCCTTTACAAAGGGAAAAACTTTTAATCTCTTATATATATAAATGAAAGAAAGGTATTCTAAAAATGTATATATTTTGATTATATGTGAACCTAGTATAATGTTATATTATTCTTGTCACTATTAATTATTATATTATACATATGTCTTTACAAATGATGTTAAAGAAAAGGAGTGGAATTAGTAAGATATACAGTTGAAGGTTATTTTATGGGTTATTTATCATTGCAGAGTTTTTCTGAATGATTATTTAAAAGTATAAACTATTGTACTCAGAAGTATAACGGCCTTTTGTATATTTTAAATTAAAGCATTATAAATATTAGTATGTATTTGAGAATTTTAAATAGTTTATTCATAAATATTATCACTGTTATGTAATAATAAGTTTGACAGTTTACATAAAATCTTAAAATGAGTGCATGAATTATAGGCCTTTTTCTATGTGCAAACAAGATGAACAATTATTCATATGTTTATTATTTTTATTAGCTCCATGCCTTTTATTATTAGTAGTATATGAGGCAATTTTAAGTAGATAATATATTACTTATATATGTATTTAACCCCTTCATGAGAAAAAGTATGGCTCATTCATATTATTTTATTGTGTGCATATTTAGCCATTCTATGAAAGAGAATGCCCCTCATTTATTCATTGAAACCATCTGCACTTAGTTCTGAATGTTTGATCATATTTTTGCTAGCTTATATTTCCCTTGTCCACTATGACTGCAATTTTAATGTTAGAATATATTTTGGGGTATATCCATAGACATGTATGGTTTTACAATATATTATTTGCCCCACTATAATATTTTTTAAATTTCAAATATAAGATTAATTGTTATTTCCTCACTCCAACATAGGTATTATTCACATTATAAGTCTTTTTATATTACACAGTATTGATTGCTATTATAGTAATATTTGTTAAGTATCTCCATACTTATATTTTAATACTATTTTGATTAAGTAAAATAGATAATATCTCCTAGTAGACTGGACAAAGGCATTGGAGTATATTGGTTTTTTTTTTGTTATGAATATTAGGTTTTAAATAAAGAGTGTGTTTGCTGAATAAGAGAACTATTGGGTATTAAATATCACTTATATGTTAAAATTTTAGAAATGGTCTTAAGAACCACACACCTATGTATTAGTTAATAATATCTGTAAATTATAAATAGTAAATTAAAAGAAATAATAATAATTATTGTAAATAAATATTTTATTTTATGGATTATTATATGCTGTATATAAATATTTTATTATTAATTTTTTTAAGAGTACAGTTCAATGATTACATAATGTTTATACACTTATTTTGCTTAATAATTACTTAATTATTTTATCTGAATTCTTATACGATAAATGTCATATTATTTATCTCATTTCAAATGAACTTGTATAATTGGCAGCATAAAAGATGTACTGTCTTTTATATTCTTTTGATAATGCTTATTCAAATTTGCATCAGAAAATATAAGATTTCTATATTTTATTGTCAGTAGAAGGGAAATACTTATATTTAAATAATTATAAAGTATTTAGAAATGTTTTTCAAGTTATTAATTATATATTACTTAAATATTTGTTATTATGTATTTCATTTCTACTTTCTTATAATAATAAGATGCCAAAATAAATTAAAAGAAATGTCAAATGTTTCATGTACATATTAAATAATAATTATATTTTTTGTTAAGAAGTTAAAGTATTACCATTAACATTTTGTCCCTAGTGCATTTTATCCTGCATTTGAATTCATAGATCAAGATATTCTAAACTTGTAAACATGTGTAAGCTTGTGGTTAAGACCTGTAGAGGTCCCTACCTTCGCATTTTCAACCGCACATGCTTTAGATTTATTGCCTTAGTAAATATTTGTGCGTTAAATAATTACAACTTTAAATTATCGTAATAGATATGTTTGTAAAACTTGAGATTAAAATATTTTAAGTTTGTAAAATAACTCATATTTGAGATTATGTTTTAAAACATAAGATGTGATATTTTAAGATTGAAAAGAATCTATATTTGAGATAAAGATATCTAAAGACTTACGATAAAATATTTTGAATTATAAAAAGAATATCGTATTTTAATAAATATATTTGCCATGGTATTGTCTACAAAAGGACTCATACTCTGGAATGCTGTTTTAAAATCCATGTCATATGATGTCTGTGTGTGTAACCTGTGATTGTTCAGTTAGCCTGTGGTAATTTATGTAGTTACATAATTAGTTTACGGCAACCAATATAATGGGCTTGATTATAAGACTTCTTTTGTGTTACCACCACTCTTTGTTAGGTTGGTTTCTTAGTTACAATATATATAAATTTAGCAACTTATGAATAACTCTGTGTAAGATCATATATATATATATATCATAGGAATGATGTCCTTTATTTCCTCGTGTGTCATAGCATCAGCTGGGAAGCGAACCCGCTAACCCGGGACAAACTGCTTGTAAAGCAGCTGTCGCTGACCTCTCGACCACCAATGCTTGACACGAATGACTTCTTTTAAAATGATATAAGAACAATCTTGCAAATATTAACACCTTAATCGGGATTGTTTTCACTATTAAAAGAAGAATCAATTTCTTTTGTTATCTGCTAGAGATCTTATATATTAATATCTTCAGACAAAACAACTTGCAAATACGAAATTAATTCCGAGTGCTACTTTATTAATGCAATGTCCTTTTTTATTTAACTCTCAGTTATTGCATAGAATTACCGTTATATTAATATAAATGTATATACTAATTGCATATATAAATCATGATAATATTTGATGTAAAATTATCAAATAATAAATAAATTAAGAAAGATTTTACTGACGTATAATCTACTTTAACTTCATTTATTTATGAAATTATCTCCCCCAATGCACGTTTTCAAGCTGTAGCCCCCAAGCCTCATGAATCTCATTAGCATTTTATCCATTAAGCAAATATTTCTTCTATTAATAAAAATCATCCTTATATATACACACATATACATATT
Organism: Epiperipatus broadwayi; assembly: GCA_028023455.1. Classification (NCBI taxonomy): domain Eukaryota; kingdom Metazoa; phylum Onychophora; class Udeonychophora; order Euonychophora; family Peripatidae; genus Epiperipatus; species Epiperipatus broadwayi. The sequence continues at coordinate 2,022,692 of JAQFVV010006370.1, read as the reverse complement.
CGCAACTCTTAAAACATTCAGTTATAGAAGAAAAAAAATCTAAACATAACTGTCATAATTAACAAGATTAAAAATGGACTTAAATGAAAATAAAAAAAGCAGCTATGAACTTATTTCTTAAAAATTATACCATCTTCCCCTTACCTTCTCACTTGTAATAACGACTGCTTCTTACTACAATTATTGTTTTTTTAGTTAGTGTATTAATACATGGTTAAATTGGACTCTTTATCATTTACCACCCATTTACTGATCATTAGTAAATAGCCAGGTAGGTTGTCCATAGGATATCTAGCTGAAAAAAATATATTTGAGATCTAAAAAATGTCAATGTTTACCCAGTCTGAACTCAAATCTAATATCAGGAACATTGTTAAAAAAATATTTTAACTATTATTCTACAAAGTGCTTTTATCAGGAAATCTTTATAATTATTTGTCAACTTACGTTGATAATTATTGCAGAAATTATGATGATAAAAGGACATCTAATTATTGAAAAAAGATGTATTATGTGCTTCAGTTTTTAATGCTAAGACATGCTATTGTATTTTTATATTGGACTATTTCCATCATCTAATATGCATATTGTATGTCTTTAGAAAAATTTAACTTTATTTAAATATTCCAAATACATTTAACTGTTAATAATAGCACATCAAACAGATTAGTGTATTCACAATGTTTCAAGACGTATTATTCTCCCCACTTCTTCAGGTGTTGCTGGCTTGACCAGTGACATACTAGCATGAGTTTCAAACCTAGGCTCTTAGATTCTTGATTATTGAATTTTAAGGTAAGGTATAAAGAATAAAATTTAAAGAAGCTGCTCACATCACAATGGCAAAAAATCCCATAAGCCAACCTAGTGTGACTATACATAATGTATGTAAACCACTAATCAACTTTGCTCTTAAGGAAAAAGTGGAGAATTCAAGAGGAACCTCATAGATAAGTAAATGAAATTTCTACTGACTGTTGCCTTTGGCTGGATGGCTCAGTTGGTTAGAGCATTACATTAAAATTCAATAATCAAGAATCTAAGGACCCAGGTTCGAATTGTTTGCTAGTATTGTCATTGGTCAGGCCAGCAACACCTAAAGAAAAGGAGAAAAAATACCTCTCAAAATGTTGTTCATATACTAACCTGTTTGATGTGCTGTTACTAACAGTTGAATGTATTTGGAATATTTAAATAAAGTTAAATTTTTCTAAAGACATTTAAAACTAAAATACCATCATCACAAACCTTCAGGAAAACACTAAAACATGCAATACTTAATCTTGAACTGCAAACAAATTATGAAATTTTCTAAAGATATATATGCATTATAGATTTAGTAGCACCCAGATATGTTTAATAAGGTAATATATTGTTTTAATCAATAAATGTTTTTTAGACCTTACAGCAATATTTTTTGACAATTCAAATTCGGGATATCTTCACGAATCACATGATAAATCAGAATCTTTTTTAGGTTATTGCTAATTTTTCTAATGATCTGAGTAATGCTGTAGAAACTATTTTTATCTTCAGCCATGTATTAATGGTTTATTGGTCAATATAGAGTCAATTGATTTCACAGTTTATAGTTCCGCACAATAAGAATAATGTCGAAGATAAGTTACTAATTACTAAGGCGTTTCAAATCTGATGTACATAGAGACCCTAATTATTAGATTCTCACAAATGAATATATCATTTTATCCCAAAATAAATCTTCATCTTGAAAAACTTTGGAAGAGTGACTTCTATTTATATATTCATATCTCACCATATTTCCTAAATTTTAAGAAAGACATCCATGACATTTATGAATGTTTGAGTGAGTGAATAATAACCAAGGCAACTTTTTTTTAGTAAAGGATACTAATAACCCAATGCACATTGCTAATTTGCTTCTGTTAAAGGACAAACTGAACTGTAAAATTAAAAAATTATTCAGTGTTGTTTAGGAATTTTAAAACATCTAGAACTCAAAATGATTCTCCTGTTAAATACCATCAATAAAGTATTATATGATTTTTATCACATGATTCTAGCTTCCATATTGCAATTTTAGTAACTTTTTTTCCACCACCTCTATTCGATATACTATAATCTTTGGCAAATAACAGACACCAGTATATATGCTGCTAAAATAATAATATCCTTGCTAGAATCATGGAATATTTTATTGGTTTATACCTATAATTGCTAAATAAAAATCTAAGGACACTATATTATGTAAAAACTGAACTGATTTTAGATATATCAATATAAATGCAAGTTGGCTATGACTAAAAATATTTATATGTTTTTCAGTTTGGACTGATACTTTGATAGTATAACAAAGAGCTAAATGATGCTGCCATAAGAAAGATGCACTCAATTCATAAAGTTCAGCTGTGTTGTTTCAAAATCCAACGTTCTTTAGTGATAAAAACATAAGCTTGAAACAAGTCTGTGAATATTAGATTGGAGTGTCCTGGATAGAGATTTAGAATAACATCTGACATTTATTATTTAAACCATTAAAACATTGCATGATCTCCCTTTCTCGTGATTACACAAGCTGTAACAACATTTTCCACAAAAACAGTGCCACATTATGCAACTGTAGTAATCAATAGATGCTAGAAGATTATACATTTTAGCTTATTTGTCCAATATTCTCACACCCAGTAAAATATGAGTATTGGAGGGGTGGATCAGATCCAAGAATCTATATTGTTCTCAGACCCAAGGCTCTTCACTGACGAAAGCCATAATCTAGAAACTAATTTGGAAATATTGGATTGGAAAGTAATAGATAGTGATTATAATACACAAATTTCTAATTTCTATTGATTACTATGCTTGCACTAGGCGATACTATAGTGTGGAAAAAAATTGTTACTCTATTATTTACTAAATCCTACAGTAATTGGCATAGAAATGGTGAAAGAAGAATGTATGCATCTAAATATCACCAAATTACAAGCTATGTCTCATTTGGTTGACTTCATGAGTATCCAAGCTGTTCTTTTATTCAGATGGAATTCTATTATATCATATAACAATATTTTACAATCTAGAAGCAGATGTTTTTATCAGAATATCTAAAACATTTCCTTTTTGTTATTGAGTTATCACAGTTATTAAAAACTAAACTGTTATAACTTTCCGAGATAGAATTTTTTCTAAAACATATGCATGGTGAGTTATCGAAGGATTGATCATGTGTGAATATGTTAAACCTCTGTATTTAAATTTTTTTTCATTGGTTAGGATCTAATCAGCTCGATAATAAAAATGTTACATACCAGAGATAATCAAGCTTTGGTCAAAAAATCCTTTTGAATTATATATTTATGACAAAAAACATCTATCTTTATGTTTAGAATAGTTGTGTACAACCTCTTTACCCTTGCAACCTCCTTTTTTCCATTTGTGATTTTCCTAGATGAAAATTTAACAAATCTCATTTTTGTTTTTACTATATCTAAATTACAAGTTCGATTATATGAGTCCTAGCTCCTCACTGAGGTGAGCCATAAGTTTGAAACCAATTGGTCTGGAAATGAGTATTTTCCAATAGAGAGTTTGAATTCGTTCCCTTTCAGCACTTATAAATTAAAGTTTGATTGGGGCTATTGGTAATCTACCTCTAAAGAGTATATTTAGTAGTATTTTAATATTATGCACATTTGATTTGAAATATAAATTTTGAAACAAATCGTACACATACATAAAAAAGATATATATATATAAATTTATTCTCATATGATTTTTATCTATTTTAAAAAATTAAATTCTTTAAATAATAAAATTTATTATTCAAAAGTTAAGAAATTTCTAAATTTTGTGACCCCAACAATTTTTATATTACCCTTGAGAGGTCATGATTAGTTTAGGATGAAGAATTATCTATTAATTTTAAATTTTACTTAAAAAAACTTATTACTTGAAATATCCATACGAAGTTATATTTATGTATGTAAGAAATATCTCTGGATACATAAGTATTAAATCCAGAAGACAATTAGTATAAATATTATAATCTTGAGTAGTAAAATTTTCATTTCTTAAGCAATTATCTAAGTGAGAATTGATAATATATGCTCATTACTTTGATTTTAAATGCTTTTATATTGGGGGGGGGGGTTACCCAGAACTAGAGCAAGAGCTGCTTGTAATTTTGTTCAATCATCACAGTCCACAAATTATATATTATATACATGTTATTATAATGTCTTTCAATGTTTCCTTTTGGGTGGAGTGGGGAGAATAGCATGCTTGCATGAGATATATAAAACACACATTTTGCATTCAACATTGTAAAGAAAAATTATTCTTCCCATTCTATATTAAATATGTCTCTGTATTTGCAATTGTTTCAGTCATTACAAGCCTTTTTTTATAATATAATAAAATAGTAATTTTTCAGATTAATTAATTAAATCTCGAGATCAGTTACAACAAAAATCATAGTTATTAGTTGCATGAATAATTAAATGTATTTTGAGCTTCTGATTGTGTTTTTACATTGCATGATTAATGTATTCAAGCTGCATTTTGAACAAGACATATGGCATCCAACCCATGCATTAGCAAGAGGCTGGCTCCACATAGTTACCTCACTTATGAAAAGTGATTCCCACCTGTAGTAGATATACATGTGTAAAATATACATTTCTTTTATATATAACTACCTATCTAATCTAGAATAATTCAACATTGGTTATGGTCACTTTTTAATTCAGGCATCAGTCTAAAATGACTTGGCAGGCCATTACTGGATTATGATAGATGTCTTAATCCCACCCCTACTCTAGAATATATATCAACAGACATTAAAGGCCTATTTTCTTGCCAAGAATAGCTATTTTCATCATCTTTATTCCAAAATGATTCACCACAACACGATGGGGAAAAAATACCACATCATCCCTGTAACTAAAAATAAACCCACCTGGTAGCTATTTGCACCAGCATTTATCTGTAAATATTTTAGTAATGTTTTTGTGGGAATTCTAGTGCCTTCAAAAACCTTGTTATCAATTCATGTTGTGAAATGTATACAATGATATGTATATACTGATATATTGAAAGTCACATGTCAGACTTGTGGTAGGGATAATGAAATCATTTTCTGGAGAATAAAAGTTTCTTTATTACCACAAGTTGGCCACAATGCACAATTACCACACTTTTTGGAAAAATATTAAAAAATGTTTTGAATATAATAATATTATTAATATACTTCTGGTTTTATCATTGCCAGATTGTGTTGCAGTATCTGAGTGATGTTTATTATTTTCCTGATAAATCTTAAGTTACTTTATGGCATCATATAATATCTAGTAGCAATTATATGTTGAACCAACCATTTTGATCATCTAATCATGTTTGTCATTATTAACTATTACTATCTCTTGATAAATTTATAAAGAAAACATCAGATACTAATCAATAAAATGTTATTTATGTATATGCAAATACATCTCATTAAAAAATAAACATTTTTAAAACACTTTTTAATGGGTTTTTTTACATTGATCTATATTCATATATTTCAACTTTTGTACACATTTCAGAAATTAATTAGGTACATAAATCAATTATCACTTGTATTGATTTTATAGAAAGTCTATTATTAATCCAAAAATCTGGATTCAAATCCTATTTTGAGCTTTGAATATTTTCAGAAATTTCCAGAGTTGTTTAATTCCAAACACCTAATTATGTGATGAAATGGAAACTATTAAAAATTAATCTTTGGTCCCTTAGACCCAAAATTATTTATTTTAAAATTATTCTCCATCTATTGAGAGTTTTGCAATCATTATTTTTAAATACTTGCATTATATTATATATATTATAGTAAAATTTTATTTCTGAAGAAATTCTATAGATGGCCAAAAAAGTGAAAATTTGGTAAGATATGAAGGCTTTAGCTCCACCCTAATGAATTATCCTTTTGTGTTTCTGATATCTTCTGATGCCATTAATTTGTATAGCATTATTTGGAGAAAATATGTTGAAAAAGAAAAAGGATGATTATTTATGAATTTATTAAAATTCAGGATTATTTTGTATATTAATTGTATAATAATTATTACAAATCAAGAACATAAATTATTAATAATTTATTTTGAATTGAAATATTTTATATTTAAAAAGGGAACATTTCATTTGTGGACAATGCAAACTTATCATGAAGGTATTTACAATCTTAAGTATTATGTAATCAGTGAAATTAGAAACAGTGAGTGTGAAAATATTGTAATATTGTAAAAAATATTTAAAATTTTCAAACTGTTATTGATGGATTTAAGAGAAATAGATATTTATTCAGTCACATTTTAAAAAGAAATGCCATATAAGAAAGATCTAATTGATTTTTGAAAATGAAAATAATATTTTTTGCAATGATGACATATGGGGCTTTTTGTTTTGATTATGATCTCATTTTTTTAATATTTTCAGAAATAAAATGTTAATTTTTTAGAATTTGCTTTGCTTGTAAACAAAAATATCTATCAAATTAAGTCAATTTTATTCTCTAACCAGTAATAATGGTTTAATTTTAAACTTAATGTTGAATGTTTACAGCAAGTGAAAACAAAAAAAAAATGGTGGTTCAAAGTTATATCTCAAATATAGTTGTATATATATTGTGTGTTACATTTTCTCAGGTACAGCTCACTAAATCCTTAAAGTTATATTACTATAACTTAAAATGCAAGTTAGCAATATTTTTAAAATGATTAATAAAATAAATACATCCAAATTCTTTAATTATATTTACTTTGATTACAAAGAAATCTTGCACTAATAAGTGATAGAAATTTAAATACAGTGCTGTAATGAACGGTACATCATTTTTTGTATATCATAAAAATAATAATCATCACACTAGATAAATAAATAATTGGTTAAATATAATTAACATGACATCTAATACTGATGTTCAGTAAATTGTAAAAATTTTGCAGGTGGCAGTTATTAATATATCGTGAATGGAATTAAAAGTGATTGATTCACACTCTCATTCCTAAATGTTTATGTTTGGCCTATATATACACATTTAGGTTTTTTAAAAAAGATAACGTTGATTCATTCTTATTTTCTCAAATATGTTACGCTGTGTTTAGAAAGTGATAGTATTCCGCAGCTTCATAAATTTATACAGTGCCTGTATAGAAATGTTTTCCTTATGAATATTACAAATAAAATTATTACACTAGATAAATAAATAATTGGTTATATATATACATAAAAATCATACCAAAAATCGATATGCAAAAAAATGTGTTTACTTTATTAGTCAATGTTTGTATAGATTTAAGAAATACACTTAAATCCATTAATTACTTATATTTACTTAAAATTTTATATTATAGAATTGTAGAAAAATCATAATAAAAGTTAAAATGTTTTTAAACACTTTGGTAAAAATTGGAAATGAATATTTGTTTACATTATTTACTTTCTGTTTATATTTTGAAGATAAACATTAGAATTACAAACTTTTTCTTTCTATAGTTTTTTCAAAACTGAGAATAAATAAATGAATAAACTTTCATGACTTTAACAATTCAACTTTTTTTAAAAGGGAAACTGTATTTTAACAAAATATCAATACTTTGAAACAGAGTTACATAACTTTGGACTGATATTAAAACTCTCATCATTTCTCTACTTGAACATGGATTTAATATAAGACCGTGAATATTTTTTATTTTAACTGTTGTTCAAAGTTGAGAATAACTGCACATTCACATAATTTATGGATAAGTTAAACATCTTGGTTTAAAAAGGGTTATAAAGATGATTGTGATTTACCTAAATATTTTATATCAAATAGTTGGTATAATTTGACATTAAAAGTATCTGCATTTGTTTTTTTAAACTGAACTTTTAGCTTAGGATTACAAAAGTTTTGATTTTGTATGATATATAAAATTGTTATAAGTGTATCTTCATATATCTTATGAAGTTAAAATTCATAAAAGTGTGTATGGTAGGATATTGTACTCTTTAACTAATATTTTTGATATAGTGTTCTAATGTCTTTTCATTTGAAGATTATTTTTCAAAATATAGTATGTTTTTGTTTTTATATGGTGTACATATTTAAAAATTTATATGTGTTTCACTATGTACATCGCGAACATATAAACACATTTCGACCTGACTTTTAAATATACTATTCAAATTTTTGATTGAAGCATGTCTTATACTAATTGTAATATTTTTAAATATTTTTGTGATGTCACATTAGCTAACTTATTTCCGAGTCTCTAATTGTATAAGAATTTCTCTTATAGTATTGCAGATTTTCTTAAAGCAAATTATGCAAATATTAAATACAAAATAAAAGTTACTTGTCAAGCGTTCTTAGTTCTTATCCGAGGGGTCATCGCAGCCGCCTTGCAAGCAAGTAGTTGGTTGCAGACGATTGTGGGTTCACGTTCCAGCCAATGCTATGACATATGAAAAAAAAAGTTACTATATCTATTAGGATTAAGTCAAATATTTTTTTTTTACTTTTGGGAAATATATATATATTCTAGCACGTGTGCGTTTGCGGCGCAATTGTTCCCAAAAGCTATAAAGTGTTAATATGAAATAGATAACTAAAAACAAACGAGCTGAGCACTTTCAAAGGATCTTGCCTTCATAATCATAGCTTGCTACTACGTTTAATGATATGCAAATATGCTAATTCCATTTCTTCGATAAAGCATAGCACGTGTCCTTCCTATTTATGGCATCCTTGTCTCGTGAGATGAAGAAGGCCTCTTTGATTTTTCTTTTAAGGTCATGTCTCTCACTACACACGATAATGGGATTGCCTGGAATGCACTCATGGTGACTTGTGCTCTGGTGCTGATAGAAAACTAAATAGGTGGAAGGATCGTTGCGAGCTCTATTGTATAAATATTTATGTTATGCTAATCGTGTGGACAAAGATGCTCTGCTTTCCCCATAATATGTGCCTTTACAATTATTGTTGGAACATGCAATATTATATATTGTATGGGAGTCTGTAAAAGTGGAGTTTGGTCTTTAGTGTTATTAATTAAATTGTTAGAGTTTGGAGTGGACTTTATAGTTTTTGGGAACAGTTGCGCCGCACACGTGCTAGAATATATCTGTTAGGATTTATACTTTTAGCCTAATGTAAGTTTTACTTTATTTGTATTACAATCCCGCCCAATTGGAATTTAACATTGAACAACAAGTGATATGTTATAAGTCCAGAGACTAAAAAATATTCTAAGCAATTATTCATTTATATATACAGATAAAATGTATACACATATATATTTTTAGAATTTTTTTTTTTAAAGCATGCTATTGCATATAAAAACATTGCTTATTGTTTTCTGTGAAGCACATTTGTTATATATCGAATAAAAGTTCCGTGAACATAATTAAGACGCGAAGTTCATTGATGCTTAGGGAGTAATTAAAGATTAATGAAAATCTGAGTAGACAACTGCTGAACAGTAGCTATGATTTCTTTCAGGAAAAAAGCCAAACAATTTCCAACTCAAAATAGCCATTTATTTCTTCACATTGACAAAAGGCAGCTGAAACTTTCAAAATTTAAAAGGGGGAAAAAACGTCTGCTAAAATAAGTAGCAAATATCCCGTTAATTAAAAATATCAACATCTGAAAATACGCAACCATAAATCTAAATAAAGTATTTATTTTATAGTAAACTATTGTTATGTAATAGGTCATAATGGCGTGGGCATTTTTATATCCGGGAGATGACCAGTGGCAAATATGTGTGAGACCTCCACACTTATCTGGGAATCAAAAAAATTTTTAATTTAAGATGGCAAAAATATAGGCTTTATCTGAAACTTTGTGGTTATGACATTTCAGTAGTAGTTATATATTGGACTATTTCCATCATGTAATATTAAATATTGAATGTTAAAAAAATTTCAAACTTTAGATCAACTTCCGAAATACATTCAAATGATAGTAATAGCAGACATTTTTGTATATAAAAATGTTAAGAGTGGTATTACTTTCCTCTTTCCTTCAGTTACTGATGACCTGTCAAGTGACAGTAGTGCTGTCATTGGTCAAACTAGCAACCCTCCATGAAGAGAGAGAATATAATATCATTAAAAACATTGTGGTATATACTAACCTGCATGTTATTACCAACAATTAAATGTACTTGAAAAGTTTAATATATAGGATGTATGAGCACAGACTTCCACACGACCCACCACTCTCCACTCTATCTCATAACACTGATACACTTGAACATATATATGTCAAAAAGATAATCACCAATATAGGTATTTCATGCTAAACCAACAATCATCAGTTGGTCCAGATTATTATCTCTAAACATATATGCAATAAGTGCTCACATATCTTCATACTTTAATGGACAAGCTTCAATCCATTCCACCTTCCAACTCTTCAACCATCCATCCAATTGAAAATCTGATGATGGAGCGCACAAAGGCCACCCTGAGACCGAGATAAATAAAGTTTGAGTTTTTTTCTAAAGTCAATCAATATTTAATATTAGTTGATAGAGATAATCCAACATATAATTAATTATTACAAATATATAGATCATTTATTTAACATACCTATAAGCATGGATACAAACTGAAACAATTAATTATTAGTTTCTATTTATTAAAAACAAAATTAATAACAATTAACAAATATTAATTAAAAAGGTGGATTAAGGAATGATAGTAATTGGTACATCTTTATTTTTGTGGGATGAGCAGTGCATGATATATGTGTGAACTGTTGCTTATTTGAAATTTGAAAAATACTAAGTTTAAAGAGATAAACTTATACACCCTTTATTATTTACTTAATATTGACATACAAGCAGAAACAAAAACTAAGGCAATTAACAAATAGTTAGTAAAATAGATGGAAGGAGTGTGGGTAATTAAGTTTGACTAATAATAAATAGAATAGAATATTAAACAAAAAATTTATAATATTTTTATGATCATCAGGATTTAATTTCATTTCACCATTTTGGGAAAATCCTAGATTGTGAAAAGTTTAAATAATTTAATTCTGAGGACTTGAATCCCGATTTTCCTACCATTGAGGTTGCTAATACTAATATAATAACACCTTATAAACATATGATAAATTCTTGTTAGCCTTAAATATGAAATTAATCAAAGCTGATAATAATATAGTAATCAAAGAGTGTATTGCTAGAAATTTATTGTTCAACTGACTTTTTTTAAAGTTGCATTGTTTAATTATTTAAAAATTATTTTATTGGCAATTTAAGTGGTACTGTAGACAAATATATATTGGTAAAAAAAATCAAGTCGGATGTCACATGACCTAATTTTAATAAATCTCATATTTACAAATGTTATATATAGAGTTTGCAAAACAAACTCTTAACAAGCTTTGAGAATACCCTCAACCCCAGACTGGTTTCTGCATCTAGCATCATCAGTGAGGTATTAGGATATTCGCTAGATGCAGAAACTGGTCTGGGGTTGAGGGTATTCTCAAGCTTGTTAAGAGTTTGTTTTGCGAACTCTATATATAACAAATATATATATATATATCAACCAATATTTCTAACTGCTGTCAAGGCAACCTTCACACCTTTTAATAGCAAGAATGGAAATCCATTCTTACTAATGGTCCATTGAATATATATGGACACTTAAAGATTGCAACTTGACTACAGAGTTTGAAATATTGTTACAATGAAGTTTAAATAAACCTCTTTAAACATGAAATAAACATGTCACTATAATGCAGACAAATAAATAGTCATCTAAAACATTACTTAATGCAATACTTTTAAATTGCCCATGTAAGAATGGATTTCCATTCTTGCTATTAAAAGGTGTGAAGGTTGCCTTGACAGCAGTTAGAAATATTGGTTGCTATATTTACTGTGAATGTTTAGGTGGTTACTGGTTGGAAACTAATTACATCATTATCCCAGATTAGCTTTAGGCACTATTTCGCTTATTATTTCTAAATAATACATGGGCAATTTAAAAGTATTGCATTAAGTAATGTTTTAGATGACTATTTATTAGTCTGCATTATAGTGACATGTTTATTTCATGTTTAAAGAGGTTTATTTAAACTTCATTGTAACAATATTTCAAACTCTGTAGTCAAGTTGCAATCTTTAAGTGTCCATATATATTCAATGGACCATTAGTAAGAATGGATTTCCATTCTTGCTATTAAAAGGTGTGAAGGTTGCCTTGACAGCAGTTAGAAATATTGGTTGCTATATTTACTGTGAATGTTTAGGTGGTTACTGGTTGGAAACTAATTATATATATATATATGTGTGTGTGTGTGTGTGTGTTAAAAGCATCAGTGTTGTATGTATATAAGTGTGTGATGGAAAACTTTGTATAATTACCGAACAATATATAAAAATGCATTTTTAAACAAAGTTTGAACTATTATTTTCTCATTTGTATTATCCACTTGGAACAATCATGCCAAATATAGTGGATACAGTGGTCCACTGCATTTCAATCTCTCTCTCTCTTTCTTTCTTTCTCTATGAAATCAATATAATGACAGCTTTTGTTTAATTAGATTTTAAAATTTTCAAATTATTAAAGATTATAAAGTTATAAAAGCACATTTGAGAAAACAAGTTGGAATAATTAATATCCACACATAAAATGAACAATATTACTTTCAAATCATTTAAACATTAAAATTATCTCTCAAAAATTATACTAATTTATTATCTTTTATTTAAATACCCCAGTAAGTGATACATTATTCTAATATTCAATACTTAAGAAATGTAAAAATAATGCAATTATATAAATGACACATCATTGCATAATTTTGAAGTATTATCATTTTGTTTGACAAGTTTCAATAACTTTTCAGATTTGTTCAGTTGTTTTTTTTTAATTTATACCCCAATCTTATGTTAAAAGGATTACAGGCAAGTTAACTTACAATTGTTTTTCTTTTATTACTGAAACCAATTGAAACGATTCTCTTTTTCTAATTTAGACAAACAATATATATTATAGATGACCTCTATTCTGGTGAATGGTTACATTATTATGGAATTGGGATAAGGAATGTCCAGTAAAAATAAAAACATGAATATTTATAAATATGTGAATAATGAAAGTATAATGAGAATTTCCATATATTTTTTGATTTAAATCAAAAATATATGGAGATTCTCGTTACACTTTCAGTATTTACATGTATAAAGCTGGGGAAATTTTTAATTATTATATATATGCAAACAAAGGATATATATATAAATAAATAAAAATAAAATACAATTACTTGTCTATACAGCTGCTTTCAATATGTTTAACATAGGTTTGATTTTCATCAGAAATTATAGCCAAACGTCTTTCTTCAAAACTTAAATAAATTCCCATAGGCTAATAATCCCTTTTACTCAATCATTTGGTGATTTATTGCGATAAATATCTAAGTTACATTATTTACAAAAATATAAAAAACAATTTTAACTATTTTCTTATCGAACTTTTCAAAAATAATAATTACTTTATTAATTGCAAGAAAAAGACATACACATATATATTTATGCAAAAATGCATATAAAAATTATCTGTACAAAAACTTATTGTGTATTCATATTAAATCTCAAATATAAGAAAAAATATCTTATTGAAGTACTATTATTTTCTTATTCTTCTTCTTTTTCTTATGTATTGATTTCTACTTTAACATATCATACCATTTATAACTTTCTTAAACACTTGATCAATACTCTTTATTTATATCAAAACTAACAGATTCGTCTGTCCTGCAATCATCATCAGAGCTCTGATGATGACTGTAGGACAGTCGAAACTGTTAGTTTTGATATAAATAAAAAGTATTGATAAAGTGTTTAATAAAGTTGTAAATGGTATAAAAATATCTTATTGATTAACATATAAACAATAATAATTAATGAATAAAAAATAGAGCATTAGGAAACCGGATTATTAAAAAAAATGGGAAGGCAACTGTTTAAGGAAGAGATAAAAATGACCCATCAATCTCTTGTGTCTCCACAGGGAAGAAAGTTTTTCACTTCTCTTCAAGAGGTATGTGTTAAAACTGTATGTATATTAATTTATTTTTACTGACTTCAAAAAACATGAAAACCAAAAATATCTGGGACGATAATTATTTTGTATAATTCATTATTTTATTATTATTAATAATACTAAATTTATATAGTATATTATTATTGTTATTGCTTAGTTATGGCTATAGTTTTAATTAAAAAATTGTATGGACTTTTTTTTTTGTTTTATTAGTGTATGTAATTTTTTATTCGATATGTTACATTCCTATGTTTTTAATAGGCAATAGAATCTCATTTATGTCACTTTATTTTAATTTTTTAAAATAATTTTGTTTGTTAAATTTAAAACTGTTTACCGTCTGTTTTCTCTTCTATGCATTATTATATTTAATTAAACGTCATTATTTGATTGTGTGATTAAAAACTATTAATTAATTAATTAGTTACAAATGTTATAGTTAATTTCCATATGTGAAAATTTAGAATTATGGGGCATATAAATATATGTTGTAAATAGTATATCCCCAGTTATATCAATTATAAAATTGCAAACTTAATATATGTAATAGAATGTAGCCATATACTTGAAGTACTATGTAATTGAATTGGCAAAAAAGTCTGCATATTAGAATAAATAACCATAGATTTGACATTTTACTTAAAATAAAGATAGACCAGTTTCTAAATATTTTGATTTGCTAAATCACTCAATTGGTGATTTAAGAGTGGTTATAATTCATTATATTATATGTGTTTGAAAAGGAGATTTTAGCAAATGTGTTTTTCCAGTTCTTACTTATGGATCTGAGTCTTGGACACTTAATAGAAGAGCAATACAGAGACTTCAAATCACTCAAACAAATATGAAGAGGTGCATGTTAGGAATAATAAAAAGAGATTGAAAATGCAATAAATGAATAAGAGAACAAGCAGTTGTTACTGACATTGTTGAAAGAATTAAAAGACTGAAGTGGAGTTGGGCTGGACATATTTCTAGGAGAGATGATAATAGATGGACAATTGAAATTTTAAACTGGATTCCAAGAGATTGTAAATGACTTAAAAAGAAACCACATGTAAGATGAATAGAGGAAATACGAAAATATGCAAGGGTGATATGGAGAAGAGATCGGAGAAGGTGGATTGAACTTGAAGATATCTTTATCATGCAGTGAATTGATAATGATGATGCTGATGATATTTCAGAATACGTTTTCTCCACACACAAAAAATGAAAACGCCATGAATGTTTTTTATATTTATTCAGACTTTACATCTTTATGACATGATCATGAACTAGACAATACTTCATCCTTGAATTACCTCATTACCTACTATTTTATTTTTCACTCATTAATTATTATTGATTAATATGTTGACCAATAAGATATTTTACTTAAATTTGAGATTTAATGAATACTCAATAATTTTTTGTACACGTGATTTTTTGAATGGATTTTTTGTACAAACATATATATATATGAAAATATTTCCAGTGCTACCTCAAATAAACATCAAATATCGAATCACTTTAAACGTTAAGAAATTTTCGCCTACACCGTCTGTAAATAAATGTATTAGAACTCACATCTCAAAATAGCTAATTCAAAAAGATGCTTTTTTGAGTTAGCTGTTTTGAAATGTGGGCTCTAATACATTATTTATTCACAGAGGGCATAGCTGAAAATTTCTTAACTTTTGAAGTGATTTGATAAATATATTGTACATATTTATAATTTAATGAATTAAACATTATTTTTATGAACTTTGATAATAAATAGATAAAAAAAATTTTTTTGTCTTTTTGTAAAAAATTAACTGAAATACAAGAGTTGGTCGCCTAGCGGTTAGCATAGCTACCTTCCAAGCAGCTGGCTCGAGTTCGCTTCCCAGTCAACGCACTTGACATATGAAAAAAAAAAAAACCTTTTAGAATATTAAAAAAATATATACTAAAATACATGTCACAATAGATCACGAGTTGATGATTACAAAAGACTACTAATCCAGAGGAATTTATTGCAGAATCAGATATACAAATAATTTTTAATATGTAAGTTTTAAAGGAAACCATTATGTTAAAAGCAGCTGTGTATTTATATATACACATATTTAAATTTAATATTTTTAAAGATTAATATAGATGTAACTTAATTTGTAAATTGGATCTCCATTATATAAATGAAGATAAATACATAATCATATTCAAGGGTATGGATGGCTGAAGAGTTGGAGGTTGGAGTGGATTGAAGCCTATCCATTAAAGTATGAAGATTTGCTATTTGAATATAAACTGAGCACTGATTATATATATGTGGGAGATGATAATCTGGACCAACTGATGAGTGCTAGTTTAGCATGAAATACTTATATTGGTGATTATTTATTTTTTCTACATGTATGTGGTCATGTGTATCAGTAGTATGAGATAGTATGGATAGTTGAATGGTGCTTAAAAGTCTGAATTCAAAACCCTATATTTATCCATAACCAATGTATATTAATGTGCAGTAACCAATAAGACCAGTTTTGCAGACTGAATAAAAATAATAGCAAAATTGTCCAAGCTATTTATATAACAGAGATTCCATTTATTAATTAATTTATATATATATTATATTTAAATAAAACAATGCATAAGCTAAAATCTATATAAAAATATTTTAAACACCCATAGCTATACTATATTCCTTCAGCCGCACTTCCCTATTTAGTGGGCTTCAAAAATTCAAGCTTTTTCTTTATTTAAAGGGGAGTGTGACTGAAAGAATAAAACTACAGAGGAATTAAAATATATTATATTTAATATTTTTATGGTTACATGATGTAAATAAAATATTTGAATTATATAATGGTATTATTTTGTTAAATTCCCTGGATGTTTCTATGAAATACTATTCATCATTGCCAAGGTTAAGGTTTTAAGAGTTTGTCGTTAAGATCTTAACCTTAACAATGATAAATGATATTACATCAAAACAACAGAAATTTAAACAAAAATTCAAAATAATACTTTATATATGTATATTCCTATACAATAATTACAGACAGAAACTTTCTTTCTAAGATTCATTTATTTACATAAATATATAAAAACATCAACACAATTTTTTTAGTTACATCTTATATAATCTTCATCATCAACAACCATTATCAATCCACTGCAGGATGAAGGTCTCTCCAAGTTCAATCCATCTTCTCCAATCTTTAACTTCTCTTCTCCACATCACTCCTGCACACTTTCTTATTTCATCCATCCATCTCACATGTAGTCTCTTTCTGGGTCTTTTACAATATCTTGGAATCTAGTTTAAGATTTCAATTGTCCATCTATTATCATCTCTTCTAGCAATATGTCCAGCCCAACTCCACTTCAATATTTTAATTTTTTCAATGAGGTCAGTAACACCTATTTGTTCTCTTACCCATATATTGCATTTTCAATCTTTTTGTTACTCTCATCATGCATCTCTCCATACTTCTTTGAGTGGTCTGAAGTCTCTGTATTGCTCTTCTATTAAAAGTCCAAGACTCAGATAATATGCATCAATAAATTCTTATTCAGTCCTACCTTTTTATTATATAACTTTTATATACTTTTGAATATTTGTTATATGAGATTGTATTGATATAAATATAATTACATGCTTAAAAATAGAGATGTATGCATATTAATAATCCTTTTTCATTTTGATATTTTTTTGTAACCCCCTAGTGGCAGTTTGGGTTGTGTTTTCAACAATTTGTTTATTTTTAAACCCTTTATTTGATAAAATATATTAATAAAGTGTACTTAATTGATTAGAAATTTAAGTTTATAAATGAAATACATATTTAAAAATAATATTTCACCTTTGCAAATATAGAAAAAAGTAATAAAGTAAAATAAGTAATCAGAATAATAGCTTTTTTCTTATTGGATGATTCGGTCATTGCTCACAAAAAAATAAATGAATGAAATATTTGTTGTTGAACTCTTAAGTCTAAAATCAGAACAATTCTTGTTAAGTCATTCCAAAGCAATGAAATTCTGTTTTAAAATTTATATTAGTATTTATTTAAGTAAGCATTTATTTTATATAGCGCTATGTTTATAATTGTAATACATTTAAAATCAGCCTTTCCAAGCTATTGTGCATATTCTTTTTACAAGTGTTAATAATAAATGAATACTTTTACTCCCAACATGAGATATAGTATTTAAGAAAGAATAAAATGAATCCACTTATTCTTTCCAACCCAAATGCTTATATATGGGCAAATCTTAAGTACTGGAAGTGAAAGCATAAGGATAGACCACTCACTTTAAATTACTGTTTATGATATCTGAATGTATTACAATTATAAACATAGTGCTATATAAAATAAATGCTTACTTACATATGTTTGAGTTTCATTTGAGAGTGACGTTTAGTAAATTCTAGATAATTTCACCGATGTCACTCATTCAGATATCATAAACAGTAATTTAAAATGAGTGGTCTATCCTCATGCTTTCACTTCCAGTACTTAAGATTTTCCCATATATAAGCATTTGGGTTAGAAAGAATAAGTATATTCATTTTATTCTTTCTTAAATACTATATCTCATGTTGGGAGTGAAAGTATTCATTTATTATTAACACTCGTAAATAAAAAGCGCATGCACAATAGCTTGGAAAGACTGATTTTAAATGTATTAGTACTTATTAAATAGTGAAAACATAAGTGCTGCAATGTTCATAAAGGTGAAGCCAATTGTAATTTGTTGATTACCATTATGATTCTTTTTTGAATTTGTTTTTTTAATTTGCTGATAGTGTTTGAATACACGTATAGTGTATATATTTAAGCTATATGTAATTAGATTGGATTTGAACACAGACTTTTAAGCTCCCTTCAATCATCCACCCCATCTTATATAACAGATACACATGACCACAAACATATGAAAAAGATAAATGATCTCCATTATACATGTTTTAGTTGAACCAGCACTCATCAGTTGGTCCAGATCATAATCTCCCACACATGTATAGAATCTGTTGTCAGTTTATATTAAGTTAGCAAATCTTTAAACTTTAATGAATAGTCTTCAATCTTCTCCATTCTTCAACTCTTCAGTCATCCATATCATTGAATATCTAATGATAGCATCAACAAGAACTTTGAGAATTCCATCGTCATATTTTCAATGTTTTCATGGCTAAAGAGTTGGGGAGTGGAGAGGATTGAGACCTGTCCATTAACGTTTGAAGATTTGCTATCTTAATATATGTGTGCTGGTTCAGCATGAAATGTATATAGTCGAGATCATTTAACTTTTTCACATGTAAGTAATCATATTTATTGGGTATATAAGATAGAGTATATGATTGAAGGGAGCCTGGAAGTCTGTATTTAAATCTCCTCTAATTTGTTGATAATGGTAATCAGTGTCTTACAGAAAACAGTGATGCCTACCTATGCTTCAGCTTTAAACTCTTTATTCAGCCTATTACTATTTTGACACTATTACATTCATTTT
Organism: Epiperipatus broadwayi; assembly: GCA_028023455.1. NCBI lineage: Eukaryota > Metazoa > Onychophora > Udeonychophora > Euonychophora > Peripatidae > Epiperipatus > Epiperipatus broadwayi. The sequence goes on along the minus strand of JAQFVV010006370.1, from coordinate 2,003,135 downwards.
GAAATAAACTTGAATTAATGTAAATATTTATTTATTAGTTTAAAAACACTTGAAACATCAGTAGTCCACAGGAAAAACTTCAAGTTGAATGACAAGAGTCTAGATATCACTGATTTTTTCCCTTCATATGTCAAAGCATCGGCTGGAAAGCAAACTCAAACCTGGGACAACTGCCTGTAAGGCAGCTGTGCCGACCACTCGACCACCAATGCTTGACAGATCACTGATTTTGTGGATAATTTGGGCATATAAACAATTTTCTAAATATCTTCTTACATTCTTTTAAGAATAGTCAAAAATACTTTATATAATTTTGTAATATATTTAAAGATTTATGATTATTTTTAGAATTTTTTTTTATTATAATTATTAAAAAATAAAATTTATTTGTGTTTACATTTAAATTTTTTTTTTAGAAAATTTGTTTAATTTTTTAAAAACACAACTTAAAAAATATGATATGTCGGACTATTTCCGTCATCCGTGAGTGAATGTTGAATGTATAGAAAATTTTAATTTTATTTAAACTTCCCAAAGACAAACAACTTTTATTTTCATAAGTCATAGCATGGGCCGAGAGGTGAACCTGCAACAACCGTCTGCAAGCTTGCGAGGCTGCGCTGACCTCTCGGCTAACAATGCTTGACAAAGACAAACAACTTGTTAGTAATAACATACAAATAGACAACACAGGTTTAAATAAAGTTAAAATGTTCTATACATTCAACATTCATTCATAGATGATGGAAATAGTCCAACATATCATATCTAATAATATACCATCATCACAAACCTTGGGACAAATACAACTTTAAAATGTTTTAAGTGATGAAAAAAAGGAAACTATTATTGTTATCATTCCTATACTTTATCAAATATTCTAATGAATGATTTTTTGTTATAATTTAATAAATATAAACGCAATTTTAAATTTGAAAACGCAGTTTCATAGCTTTTTTTGTAAAAAAAAAAAAACAACAACAAACTTTATTAATCGAGAAAAAAAAGAGAAATAATAATAAATAAATACATAGTATTGTATGTAAATAAATCAATTATTTTATATAGCGCGATGTTTTATAAACTGTAATAGTTAAACAGCATTAAGCTGTTGCACATGCGCTTTGCAGTCATTTATAGTTAAAATCTGCAAAGCGCAAGTGCAACAGCTTAATGCTGTTTAACTATTATAGTATTGTATAATAAAATCAATTGGCAAATTAAAGTTCAATAGCCGATTCTACCAAGTGTTAACTATTAAATAAAAAAGGTAGAATAAAAGTTAAATTATATATATATTTCTTTTCTAAAGAAAGGTAATTGATAATATCCAACCTGGTCTTTAAATGTCAATTAGATCCCGTGTGCTATTGAATAAATCTTGTGGTGATATTCGATTATCTCTTTCTTTTATCGTTCTGATTTTCCTAATTAGAATCTTCAGATGATCAGTACAATTGGAATTGAAGAGAATATCACATTGAGTTAGCCATAAACTATATATTAAAAAAGTGGTACTTGTAATATCGGCGAAAACTCCCGCTTTACTTTCTTACATCAATGCAGGTATCAATGAGCCTTTATGTTTATAAATTAAGCTTTATGATGGTATTATAATTATTTGTTCACATTTAAAAAGTGGAATTCATTCAACAAAAATTTTATAAAATTACCTTTTTTGCAATTCTTATGACAATTAATCAATACAAAAAAGTAATCATCATCAAACCATTTTTTTTTTTCATATATATTTGAAAAGTACATATGTGATTATTTTGGAATGTTTTTTGTTTGTAAATTTGTTTCTAACAAATCAAGATCAATTTATTGATTCATAATATTGAATAAAAATTTTAATATTCAAATTAAAATATTTCCCTATTAATTCAAATTACCACTAGGGATTTGTGGGAAAATGTAAAAATGTGTAAATACTTTAACTTTATTTCTTTTGCATTATTTGTAAATAAAATAGGATTGGTCAGGTCATGATGGAATACAAATTTACCTATAGAAGGACGATTATAACTAAATAAAACTTATTTTCAGTATGTAATTAAGAAAATAAAGGTATTATGCAAATTAATGTGAAAGTCGTACTCTTTAAAGATTTTAATCTAAGGTACTTTTTATATGGAATTTTTTTTCTCAAAAATAAAATACTGCAATGGCTAAACATAGAAACCTATCAAAATTTTCTAAAGTGGCCATGACAGTTGTCTTATATACCTGCTCAGGTTATTTTTTATAAACAACCCAACCACTATTACTGCTACTACTATTATTACTTCTACTACTTCTACTGCTACCACTACTATTACTATTACCTTTAAGTTTATTGATATAAATTAATTACACTGAATTACTATTATAAGTAATAATAACCAGACAATCATTTTTGATTACGGACAATAATTCATCAATAAAGATAAAACATATGCCACATCTTGAGCAAGAAAATAATAGTTATGTAAAACCTATAATAATGCATGCAATGTGACTAAGCTCTGGATATCTGCAAGTATGTCTGCAGGTGCTAAATCTTAGCCTCTGATTTTAATTTTTTCCAATTTGTTATACAAGAGAGACATGTTTGTATTTTATATTGGATTATTTCCATCATCTAATATATGTATTGAATGTCTTTAGAAACATTTAACTTTATTTAAATATTCCAAATACATTCAACTGTTAGTAATAGCATTTCAAACAGGTTAGTATATGTTTACTAAGAGTTGAATGTATTTGGAATATTTAAATAAAGTTAAAATTTTCTAAAGACATTCAATACATATATTAGATGATGGAAATAGTCCAATATAAAAATACAACTAGAACACCATCATCACAAACTTTCAGGAAAACACAAAGAGTGACAGTGGTTTGTAAGATGTAGGATTAAACACAAAATGGCACCTCAAAAATCATAATATGAAAAATATGAAGGTGGATATTCTAGTATTAAAGAAAAGCCCTCCATTTATGCCATTGATAAATTCAAAAAGAGAAGGAGTGTGAGAATGTGAAAAGTCTGTAATGTAGAACATCTGTAAATAAAATGTTCAACGGTTTCTTCTTCCCTATGTCATAATTGACAAAAGTCATCTATGTTAGCATTGACAATCTTTTTGATAAAAAACTATTGGTTGAAAAATCATTCAGATTTATTCTAATAAGAAAATCTAGATATTTGAGTTCAAAATATCAATGTTTAAATGTTTGAATAGTGTACTTGTTTGAGAAGTTTAGAGTGGGTTTTATATTAGTATCATCTTCATTTTGGTTTATTAAGTTATATGCATTGCAATAGTGAATTTTTTGTTTAAAATTACATGAATTGTTAAGGTATGATACTTTATTAATTTGAATAAGTCATCTAGAAATTTACTATTTGTTGGTGATAATTTGTAGAAGTGACAGATATGAGTTTTTTGAGTGTAAGAAAAATGGCAAGGATCCTGATAATTAATTTATTGCCATTTAAAGAAATAAGACATGAATGCAGTGCATAAATAACCAATTAATCTTTGAAGATTTTTGCAAAGATCTTATATTGATATCTACTGTTTTCCTGCCTCAGATCAGTTTAGTGCAGAAGGAGTTAATTTTTCTGGTAAATACAGTACTGAATTTAATGATAGAGGAGTAGTACATGATCTTGGGGAAGATAAGCATATTAATAAGAGAAATTTGGCATGTATTGAGAGCTAGGTTCAAGAAAGAAAATTAAAGGTATTTTTTACAGACGTTAAGATCTTGGTCTGAATAGATTTTCTGATTTCATTGACTGAAAGATGTATAGAGCATCCAAGGCATTTATGAGTAGATGCTGTGAAAGGGGAAGGAATAGTATTCCCAGATAGAATTTTCCAGGCAGATGATTTAATCATATTAAAATTTAGGAGATAGTTTTTAGTATATTGTTGAAATTGAGCAATTATTTGTGGTATGTATTGTTTAGAAGGAAGAATAATTGTAAGATCATCTATGTAAGAGATATGTTTGATAGATTGATGGATGGATTATACAAGGGCACCAAGGTAAACCACGAGGTATTGAATTATAAGGAGTAAAACTAAGTATTGTTTTAGCATTTAGAGTTATATGAATTTCTCTATTAGTGAGGAAGTTAGCAAGAATATATATAATAGATGTAGGAATGTTGTGTTATTTCTGGAGGTTAATTATTGGAACTGAGTCAAAAGCTGATATGATGTTCAGCTGTATTGGAACAGGATTAGCCTTCCTGGATTGCTAATTTGATCAATGATTACTTTCCAAGGCATCACAGCAGCAGTTGTTGAAGTTCGTTTCTTGGAAAATTGGTAAGCAGAAATATTGGGGAGCAGAATATAGTGAATTTTATCTTGATTAGACCTTCAATAGTTTTAATTAATAATAGTTTCACTGAGATTGTCTGTAAGTTAGTAAGAGGAATGGCATAATATTATCTTTTTGAAATGGTACCATTGCAATTAGATATAACTGATAGATTTTGTGAATTTGAGTGGTGATTGAGAAGATTGTAAATTATATGGATGGTAAAATGGCTAAGATGAGTATGAATAAACTTAGAAAATGTATGAGAACCTGGATGGGTGCCATCTGCAGTAGAGTTTAGTTTGAGAACAATTTGAAATTTATGAATTTCATGATTGCCATCACTGTGACTAAACAAATAATTGGGTATATTAGGTGCTTCAAGAGATTGAAATTTGTTTTTGAAATGGTAAAAAATATATGGCAATATTTTCTCCAATCATAAATTGAGAATTTTTAAAATGGAAAAAAAAGTAAACTTGTTGCTTTTACGGTTAAGATCCCAATCTATATAATCATTGAACCAGTTGTGAGGTTGAACTAAGAATGCTTTCGCCTTTTCAGTAGAAAGGTAGTCAGCTAATATTTTTTGGGTATTTTTATATTCTTGTTTCTGATATGATATGGAGAATATTGTATCAGGATCACATGATTTGCCTTGTAATGTTTGGTATAGCTTGCATTAAGTACCACTATTGTATGGAAATCTTTGCTACTGTTTTAACAGCTTGTATAAGCATAAAAAATGTGGTCATGTGGCATATTAATGGTTTGATTGTCCATACTGCTAAGAAAATAAAAGTGTATCTAATTTATCTATGGCCAAAGAACTTACATGGAAATAAAATTTAAAAAATAGCAAATAAGAAAATAAAATTGTAATCATTCAAGATGTAATACAATGATCAAAGAAAATGGCTCAAATGCAAGATAGAGTCATTAAATGCTCACTAAAATAAGTTTTACAAAGATCAAAGTTAATATGTAAATATTAGAAATTTATGATGTGGAATATTATCTAATATAATATCAAATATATTCAGAACTGTGATCTTTCCTGATCACTATCTGATTAAATAACATGTTTAAGTCTCATAGTATTAACATTGAAACTCCCTATCAAAATAAAAAACTGAATCACAATTTTTGTAAGCTGAAGAACTTATGTGAAAATTAATTTCAATTATAAGGAAGTGATTTAATTTTGTCTACTTAGTGTGTTAATTTACATAGAGTGATTAGAAAGTTTATAGCTCTAAATTTCTATTATTTGCATATTAACATTGAATATACGTGTTAATAATACAGGGTTCCTGAAACATTAACTTTTTTTTAAAGCTACATAATCATCATCAGTCAGAGAATTCATTATAGTTATGTTTCCTTAAATTATGTTTGTATAGCCATTTAATTGAAGTGTTTCATTAATTGTTTTTGTAAAATATTGCAAAATCACATATGTTTAAATATTAACCTTTTAACCGCTAATTATATTATTGGTTGTATGAGGTAAAAATCAAATCTTTTAATTGGCCAACTCACAAACTGAAGACAAAGCCTATTGTTAAAACATATTCACCTATAATATTAAATTCAACTCAGATACGTTTATAAAAAGTATATTAATAATTTTTCAGGTTATGAAGAGAACGAAAGTTCTTTCAAAAATAAATTGCTATTTATTTATTCTAAAATATTCAATTTCGGCAACATAAAAGCTATAATATAAACAAAAAGATCGACTTTTACGTTATAGAAAAGTAAATATTTCTTTTTACTACATCTTCAATATTTTTACTAAAATCTTCAATATTTTTCGAAAATAATTTTGTTTTTTTATTATTCTCTCTGAAAATAATTTTTAATTTCCATAAATATAATTTTATAATACTTTAATCATATTCGAAATGAAAATCTCAGCGTTTTTCTTTATTTTCTTTGATCAGGCGGTTTCTTTGTTCTTTCCAGCCAATCAGAATGTCTTTTTCGGCTGAGAGCTTGCTAAGAACCAATCACAAATAATGTTCTTTCTTTGTTTAGGTTTAAATGTGATTTTTTTTATTTTTTACTTGTAAAATAAGTCGGAAGAGGTCACCATCTTACAGAACTTTTAAAAACCTCTTCAAAACGTATCGAACGAATTTTTTAGCATAAGAATCGGCTGAGTTAGAGTGATGTCAGATGTCTACGAGGAGCCTCGTAAAAAACAGTCTTTTGGTTAATATTTTAATTTTTAAAAAAATCTGAATAGGTCAGTACAATCAAATAGGAAGCAATATAAAATTATTTTAGTCTTTCCTCAACATATTTGATGAATTTAGTCTTTTTGCAAGGTTATTTTGAAATATTTTTTGGCATTACTAAAAACTTGATTGTTTTATCAAGTTTATTTAATCATTCTGTTTTTAATTATGAAACTTTCTCAGGTTGAAAGTCAATACATTGTATTATGTTTTTCACCCTCTGCTGAAAAACTTTGCAAAGCTTTTTTTTTACAGTGTTAAAATTCACATATGTATTTTTTCTAATATTTTAATTTCAAAAACATTCAAAAGATGTCAGGATAATCTAATAAGTGGGTCTTCAAAATATATGTTGATGGGTACCTATTATATGGTTGATGATCTCAGACTTTACAAGATTACTTTGAGAAAATATGATAATCTAAAAACATGATTTTTGGAAAGTTTATGATCATTTTTGGATAGTAATTATTTGAAATCAAAATATATATTATTACATATTTATTTTTTACAAAATATTTGATTTTTAAATATAAAAGAATATATCCTTCTGAATATTGTTACTATAGAGATTATGGTTGTGGAAAATACAACTGTCTAGAAATGATGTCACTCAACAATCTGCTATAACATTTAGCAATATCATAAAAATTACAAAAATAAATAAATTTTTAAAGCATAAATTGATACATTTACTAATTATTAAAAATAATTTGTTCAGATTTTTAAAACAAACATCAAAAAAGATTTAATTCATTTTGCAAAGTGAATCTGCTCCACTTGAAATTTGATGATGTGACAACATTTTGTTTTGATTAAAGTCTAATTTTTTAAAATAATTCTGATATAAAATGTGATTTTTTAAACCTATTTAATTTTTAAACAAAATATTTATCAAATGAGATCAAATTAATTATATTCTGATATATAATGATGGTCTAATATGAAAGTAAAAGTTGAAAGCTTAAAGTAAATGAGAACAAAGAAATCTATCAGAATATCTAGCATAGTGCAAGGAAGTTAATATTAATGAATTTTATTTATAGAATGTAATAATTATGAAAAAAACAAATATGCACATGATTACATTTTTATTTTATGCATATAAGCTTAATTTTTAAAAATAGAAGATAATAATTTTAATATGATATTAGCAAAGAAAATAATGACATTCAGATCACTAAGCCTTATGAAGCTGATAAAGCAATTTTAATATTTTAAAACAGAATTTGATCAATTTGTCAGACTTATTTATTAATTCATGTTTCAAGAACAATATATTTAATGAAACAATATTTTGTTCTTTTTCTGGACTCACTCTGTTCCTATCATCCTTTGTTATCATCACAAATACATTTTTTTTATATTTGCAAAGATCATGTATAATTTTAAAAAAAAAACATTTTTATTTGTAAGTTCAATTTATTGAATTTTTTTATTTAGAAGAATGGTTCAATAATAAACACAAAAGTTGAAAGGTTGCAAGAAGTGTTAGTGGGGAGAAAAATAGGCCTATCACATTGCAAGAATATTATATTGAAACAAAAGTTAAAGGGCTGGACTAAAGATCTAAGTGTTCATAAACAGTAGCCAAATCTGTCATATGATCTTTTAAGCCACTGACCATTCAGTTATTATATATAAATGAATTGTAATTAAATTCCAAGTGCTAGGAATGCTAAATAAGGAAATCTCCAATGTAGATATGCCTTAAATTGTAAACACTTTCAATATCTTGATTATGATATCATATTTATAGTAATGAATAGTGAACAGGAGATTGGTAGGTATAAATAAGATGTAAATATATCTAAATGTATCCAAATAAATTAGATAACCCACTTTTTAGAAAGGGGAAAGCAGGAATCCTTTTTATTTATGGTTTGAGTTATTGGAGATGTACCATGTCTCCCTTTTTGTGCTTGGAATCATTTCATTCAATCCACACAATGCTGGCTAAAGTGCTTAACTCAATTTAAAATATGTCTACACTGAACTTTTTTTATTTAACATTCCTAAAATGTAGAATTTAATTATATATAAATGAATGGACTATTACGTAACATTTCTTAAAATGTTGGGAATCAGAAGTGATGGAGCTTCAATTTTCTACTGCACAAATTATGCTGAACATTATATTGCTTTTAAATATGCATGTACCAATAATATATATAAACTGCACTTATATATATATATAAAGTATTGTTACATTTTTATTTACCATTGTCAAACTCACTCCACTCACAACTTCGACACCATCCATTTCAGATAAATACAATAATGATTATTAATAATTATTTTCTAAACTAAAGATTATCTCTAGCACAGATATAAACTTTAGACCTCAGTTAAAGATTAATATATCTGATTTTTTAATTTTAAACATACACACACATGGAGTTATTCACATTTCTTTTTCATATGTGTAATATTTTTTATAGATGTATTAAACAACCTCCATACTTCCCCATTCTTTTTAAATTCGTATAAATAAAGATACAATAAAAGAGCAATGTCCCCAACATGTTTAAAATTAAAAAATCAGATAATCTTAATCTTTAACTGAGATAATCTCTAGCTTAGAAAATGATTAGTGATAATTATTATTGTACTCATCTGAGGTGGATGGTGTCAAAGTTGTGAATGAAGTGAGTTTGACAATAGTAAATAAAAATGTAACAATTTACTATAGATAAGTACTCTTCACATAATAGAGATATAGATGAGAGATAGTGACCTGGGTCAATTGATGAGTGCTGTTCCAGGACGAAATGCATCATGGGAGTCATTTGTACTTTATTGTATTTTTATTTATATGAATTTAAAAAGAATGGGGAAGTATGGCGGTTGTTTAATATATATATAAAAGAAATAAAATTGCAAAATTGTAACCATATGAAAATTAAGATGTTAATATATTTGTAGACCATCTGTGAGCGTATGACAAGGACAAATTTAATGGAAAGTAAATTTTCCAATTCATAAAGCTAATATTCAAATTCTTTTAAATGAACACAAAATGATAAATATTATTTTTTCTTTGTTTTCTGAATAATGTAAGCATTCTAACGGGAAGTTAAATTTAAATTTTTTTTCGTAATGTTTGTCTTTCACCCTCTTTTTTTTTTATTCGTGTACATAAACGTGCATAAAATTAATAAAAAATAAGATCCTATTAAACTACTGCATCATAATATGTGTGATGGTTAAAATATTTAAATTTGTATACAAAGTCGAATAGTTCACAAAGCAATTTGACTTCAAATTTTAATTATACTTCATTATTGCGTCTTTTTTTACTGATGCCACATTCTCTAATTTGAATTATATTATTCCCTTTGAACTGCTATGTTTTTAATTATAGAAAAGAACAGTCTTGCTATTTTCTCATTCGTAAGCAAATTCTCTCGTACTGTAACTGACATAGGAGAGAAACCGTAAAATATTGATTGTTTTTACATTTCTTGTTTCCTTTTTGCTAAAATAAAACTTTCTATTTAAGTTTTTGGATTTTTTACAATGACTGTTCATACTTAAAAAAATTAAATAACATATATCAATTTTAATTAATTGGTTTTTATTATTTTGAATCATTTACGATATCATTTTTTATATAAAAAAAACTAATTAAAGATAAAAGTTATATAATGAAAATTGAAATAGATTTTAAAAATTGCTATATCAAGAAAAAAAAGTAGTAAAAAAAAAAAGTATTTAAAATATATAACCATCAAATAATGTGTTCCTGTTTGCAAAGAATTATATGTACTATATAAAAAATATAAATTATTTTTTAAATAGCCAACAGCACGCAAGTCCCCACTCCCATTTCTTTCCCTTCTTCGCGAGGAACATTGGTGGCCTAGTGGATAGCAGAGCTGCCTTCCAAGCAGTTGGCCGGGTTCGCTTCCCGGTCAACGCATTTGACATATATAAAAAAAGATGTCTTTAGGAGAAATTGGGCGTTTATTTTCCAAATAAGAATACTAGATACCCATTTATCAACCGATAATGAATATATTCAAATGTAAACAAATCTATTGCTACAGTAAGAGAATGTTAATTGGATACTCTTAAAAAAATTTGACTGAAAAATAACTTTGACAACTTTTAAAATCTGTTTAAAATTATAATAGAATTGCTGCCCTGTACGGATTGGCGTGGTTTGTAGAACATCAGACTTGGGATCGATTCTCGCAGGACTAGAGCTCAACTTTTTACTAACTCCTGACCAATAATGCCACATGTCTTTCTTTTTATAAAATTGCTTTAAAAAGTTCCATGATTGTCATATTGTTTTATTTCAGCAAGAGTTAGAATTGCTCAAGTAATTTTATTATTCAATCTTGAGTACATACGTATTTTAAAAAATGAATAAATAAATAGAGTGTCAAAAATAAATTAACATATACACTCGTTTAAATTTTTTTTAAAAAAAAATATGTCTGAAAAGTTTCATGTTTTAATTTTGTCTTTCCTAGTTTGTCCATTGATTCGTTTAATTAATATATTCATTCTTTTTTACATAAAAAAAAAAAAAACAACTGGAAAAATTTTAAACCACTTATGACACTGTCTTTGATATACATAAAAAAAGATAGACTTTATTCGCTAAATCTCACAGAAAGTACTTGCAATAAGTGAAAAAACAACAATTCATTAAATAAGATGTCTTATATTTTACAACAACAACAAAATGAAAACACAAAAAATAACAAGAGTATTTTTATGTCTAATTGCTCAATTATATAAATACAAAAAGATGATAGTGTTGAATATATAAACTTTAATGGAAATCCTATAGATTGTATCTTAAATAGTTACAATACTATTACTATTTTCAAATTATATTTAATAAAGTAAAACTAATTGACAAATACATATGTTTCTCATTAGTATTGTATAATAAAAATATACTATATGTAAAAACTAATAATTACAATTAAAGTTTTCAGCTACATACAAGTGTGTTAAAGTAGTAGATGTTCATACTGAGAAACTACCAAAAATACTATTGAAATACTAGTTTATGCTCTTTTAATTTTGCATAAATTAATAGACTAAAAAACTAAAAAAAATGAGACTACTAAGTAGTGATATAACATTTGTAATATATATACTAAACCATAAATGTCATTTGCTATCTACTTAATAACAGATTTCGGTTACTCTATTAATTTATTTATGCATGGAGAATGTGATGAAATGATTTTCCCACCGACACACATATACATATATAAATAGAATATCACGTGAAATTTACCACGTTTGTTTTAAATAATAATTGAACTGCCCTCTACCTGCCACGTTCAATAAGTTTTTGCAGTAAAAAAATTGACCACGTCTCACCATATTTTAGATCTTTTTATTTAAAATTATCCAGAACAATTACAGCCAGAGAGCAAACTTAAATATTTTATTGTAAATTGATTTTTAAAGAATTGGTGTTAAGTTTATAGAGCGAAAATATTTCATTCACTTCTGAAACTCTATATATCATTACATATATATATAAAGCAAAGACAAAGTCCGTTTCTGCCAGCAGATCAGTCTTTTACAACCGTGAGGAAGAACACAGACACTGTTTTGATCTAAGTATTAATAAAATAATGTGCTAGGAAAGAAATGCCAGGATGTGGAAGATTAAAGATGCTGCTGGTTCATGGTACAAAATGAATACATAATGAACCAAAAATCAAACGGTATTCAAATTAGTAAAAAATGTATCTCTTCAACAGAATAAACATGATTTTAAAGTATACTTGGTTCAATTAATTCCGATAAAATATATACAAACATAGTAGTGGCACTTTATATTAGTATTAATAATGACAGAATATCAAGATATATATATAAAGAAAGTTACTGTTAACACTAACTGAAATAATTATAGAAAATATACAAACCATTATACAATTACAAATATCCAGTAACGCCCTCTGTTTAAAGATCTATATCTCAATAATAGCAAACCTTAAAATGATACCATATATATATATATATGTGCCCTTTTCTATAGGTCAGTAATAGTTTATAACAGTCAATTACTAAAAAATTTTAAATTTAGAATATGTTCTTTTAATACATTAATTATATTAAGTCATTTATATCTTTAAAGTACAATTTGAGGCTAAAGTAAATACGAAGTATATAAAATTATAGCGAATTGTTTGAAAATAGTTATATAAAGCTTAAAATATTGTTTCATATGGTTGTAAAAGCTGGCCATATTAAATAACACAGCTATAAATAATTAAAAGTATATTTAAAAATCCGATTTTAATAGTGTAAAACGTATGATTTAATAAATGCTATATTTAGACTTGTAATCATATTTAAATAGTAAAAATTAATATAGTATATTTTAAAATAAACTTTATGATGGTGAAAATTATATCTAGCTCTATATTTTTTAAATTATTCTTCCAAATTTTTTATAATTATTTTATATAATATAATAAGTGTATCATTTTTATTAGTCTAGGCAGAGAAATAGATTGAAAATCGTCTGTCAAAGTTATTTATTAATCACGTGATTTTTTAATGTATACTATCACACATGCTTGTTTGTTTTAATAACAAAGTTTAATAAAGTTATATTATAGAATTGGATAGAATTATTGCCTATCATAAAAGTAAATAGTATTAAACATTAAGTTAACTATTGTATGTAATGTTTTAAGTAATGTAATAAAGACGAATACAGATATATAAAAATTAAATATTTTATTTAAATAAAAATAGATAAATTGAATATTAAAAAGTGGAATAGGTTATTTAAGGTTATTTTAAAAGTTATTTTAAATGTTTAAAAAGTCTTAATAAAATAATAATTTATTTAAAAGTAATATTTTAAATAATATTTTAAGTTCATTACATCACAATTTCTAATTTTGAAATTCAATTCTACTATAAACTGGGGATATGTAAATTTTTTTCTCAAGCTAAAGTAAGAATTTGCCAATAAGAATAGGTATCCTTACAGATGATAAATATCGTTGTAACTAAGTTATAGCGAGATATTAATAATGTATTGAAACCAGAGAGAGGTAAATTATAACTATCAAAAGATAGTATTTTTAAAAATCTTTTATTTTAGTCAATTTTTTTTAGTACTTTCTTATAACTTTATCTGCAAAAAACTAATTGATAATTTTAAAAAATATTTTTTTTTTGCAAAAGAGAGTATAAACTAAAATATTTTAATAATTTCGTTTAAAATGATTTTCTAATTTTTAAAGTACTTACCAGTCGTATGTTATCTAAAAGTTTAATCTAAACTACACAATAAAAAATGTATATACTACGAAATAAAATGGATATAAATTGTAATACTGAAAAAATATTTGAAATATTTATTGATACAGCTTTATTTATGCATAACCGGAGAACTTTTTTGGTACATAAAAACCACAGCTCGGACATTATATGAGTTTAAAAAATGTATTGGAACGTATTATGTATAAGCTTATTCAAGATTTATTTTTAAATGGTAATAACATAATTATATATTGCAGGAATTATTTTATATAATATTATGTTCAAAGGAGTAAAGTGTTATATACTTTCTGAAGGTGGCATTTTAAAAAGTGTTTTCAAGAATTAAAGAAAGAGCCCGGGAAAATATGTTACAGAAGCGTTTTGGTATTAAAATATCCGTTCTTCGAATTATTTTAATGTACTTGGAAAAGATTTGTTCAAAAGTACTTGAAGTTTTATTTTAAAAGAGATTTATAAAAAATACCAAACGAAAGTTTAAATGTATCAAGAAGGAAACATAGATAAAAAGTGAACACATAGATGAATATAAAAAATGGATCCATGGAAATACAAATAGTACTTAAAAGTTTATCGAATATTTTTTAAAGTTAAATTAGATGGATTGATGCATCAGATACGCAGAGAATATTGATAGAGAAGATTAAGAAGCTTCACGGGATTAATTAATATTATCGTCCTAAAAATACTAAAACCAAGGATTATTTTCTAAAATTTTACTAAATGGATTAATAATTATTTTGTTTTAAACTTTAACGCGCTTGGAGAACATTTTTAAAAAACTCTAGAGAAAATAATAAGCATTTTGGACTTATCAGGAAATATCGTCAAGAAAATATGTAACTATAGTTTTGATTCTTTTTATTTTGTTAACCTAGTTTAAATCTAAAATTTTATATAAGATTAGGAAAAACATGAAAACATTAATTTATTAATATTAAAATTTTATAATATAACAATCTAATAATTTAGCTAAAAATATTTTAATATAAAGTGTATGGGTGTGAATTTTTTTTATATCTGCAATGCTCAAGTGGATAAAGAAAAGCCTACTGAACACGATGACTAGATAAAGGTTATTGGTAATAATAATCACTATTGATAATTTATAATGTATATTTTTTTTTGTTTTCTTTAGATCATCTATAAATTGGAAGAATGAAGTGTAAAAGTTTTTTTTTTTATTATAAATGTACCGCATTTCATACAACATTTAAAAAAAAAAAAAACATTATGAGATAGGATTGATTTGAAAATATGCATACGACAATTTTTTTTTGATTTTTTTTTATTTAGTGATATAATCCAACATAACAAATAATTATGTGATTCTTTTAAAATTTTCATGTCATTGGATATTCAAATATTGTCTAAGTAGATTGTATATGATTAAACATACAGAGCAATGAAGTAAGCAACTTTTCTTATGGGATAGTAAGATTGTTTAACTATTAATGAATTTTATTTATTGTTTTGTAAATGCAGATAGTTATTTTATCGATGTAAGATGTAGAAAAATCTTGAGAAATAATGTTGAGATAGTGGCTTGGAAGTACTATAGTTAGCAGGAAACCAAGATGATGTATATTTAAAATAGGATATGATAAGGAATGGGAATAATATTTAGTCTTTATGTGGTTATCAGCATAGTTAACATAGCCCTATGACTGATACACATTTTATTTGGACAGTGTTTATATTACTTTAAATATTGATGTTCTAATAAAGATGAAGAAATAGCTTTAACATCGTCCCTGTACTAGAGGATATTAGGCAGATAAATGTCCTACCTCTTCGCACTATGCCATGATTTTGAGATATGTTAAGAATAATACTCTAGCTTTCTTCGTCAATCCTATGCATCTGTTTCGCTATCTTTATTTCATGTAACTGCATCGTTTAATAAGATATGTTTAAGAGAAATGATAAATAATTTACAACTAAGGTTGTGCTATCGTTTTTGGATAAGATTAGTTTATTTGCTTATAAGGAGCAGAATATTATAACTTAAAATTGAAGATCCAAAGTGTCCTAGGGGAAGAAAAGAATTATAAAATATATTTTGAATTTTATTTCGGAAATGAAATATAAATTTTTTAAAATAAAGTATCTAAACAAAGATATTTTCTTTAAAGTAATAATAATTTTAAATGCTTTAGTATTATTTTTTTTTAAAGAGAAAAATAAGTATTGCATATTTTAAAATACCATAGTACAAAGTAAATTATGTAAACAATATGCATAGTATATTTTTTGTTTATTGATTAACGGACATGTATTAATGATTAAACTTATATCATATTAAAGTAAGGCTTAAAGAAGAATATATTATGATTAGTAAACATTGTGTGATAAATACTAAAATCTAGTACTGAATTTTGGATAATATTTTGTGTAACATCTTTGACTTTGCAAGATGAAATTTTTTTTTAACATTATGAGAAATCCATACTCATTATAAAATTTTGTTTTCTATAGAATGTTTTTCTAACTATGAATTTTTTAAAAAAAAAAAAAAGATAGATTAATAATATTAAGGATAAAATGCTGTTGCTAATAAAGTAGATAAATATACTTGTAATAAGTTAACCATGATGAGAAACCAAATAATAACATTTTTTTAATTTTGTCCTAAATCTAAATAAAGACATGATTAAAATATAAATTATTATTTTTTTTATAACTCGTAAATCAAACTGTAAAGTGAAAAAGGTTAAGGATATCCACTGTAAATAATGTAAATAAATTGTTTAGTTATTTATTGTTAGTAATAAACTTTGTTAAATTTTGTTATTTAAAAAAATTTTGTGTCAGAGTTATTTATTTCTCCACATCGCTGCATGAAAACACAATATATGCATAATAACGGAAACAAATATATAATTTTGCACAAAAAGATAAACAGAGAATTATTTAAGAATTTAAATATTTTATTGGTATTCATTATAATTAAATAATCATAATCTTACATTATTTATTGGTCATAAATCAGTTATCACAATATTATATTAAATTATATGCTATCAGTTGCCACACACATTTTGTTTGTCAGATTATTGAAATGCTGCCAGTATTTATTATATCATTACATGAAGATATAAGATCATATTATATTATTTCACTATTTTATTATGGTAATAAAATTATAGTAAAAAGAAAAGATACACAGAATTAGTTAAACAATGAAGAATATTATTATTGTTATTTATTATTAGTAGTAGTTTAAGTGTAGTAGATTATGACATAAAATCCCTTCTCATATTTTACTACCGTATTTTAAATTAACTTAGAATAAACTTTATGAACCTGAGATTATTTTATTGAGCTAGATTATTATTAAATAGAAGATTAAGATTTAATTATTAGTTTAATCTTAGTGAGTAGAAGTTATTAAAGTCGTAAGAATACTATGAGTTTTGTTATTTGAAATAGTAATAAAAGGGGGGGATAGTGTTCTTATGCCATTGAGGTAGTATCCTGTAGGATATCGGCTCAATGTAATCTATCTTGTCACCTGTATTTTCACTTCAAGTCTCATGAAAATATTAAATATTTATTTAATATTTTTTTTATAAATTGAACCTTATTCATATTGTAAATTTGAGCTTATGAAATATTTTAATTTTAGTACTGAATATTTTAGTTATTAATTATTAACTGAGATAGAACCTGTTTTATTTTATATCATATATTATCTGGAAGTGAAGATGCATAATTACAGGGCAGAATATATATATATATATAATAATATAAAGAGCGTGCTAATAGCTCTAAACAAGCTTATTTATTTTATTTTTTTATGATAAATGCTACAAGAGAAAATACCTGAAGATTTGGATCTTTTTCTTAATATTTAAGAATTAGATAAATGCTTGGCTTGAGTTAATATTTTGAATCTAATGTCCTAGCTCCTCTCTGATAAGAGTCATAGCTCGAAACCGGTCTGGGGATGGGGACCATCATAGATAAAGGCTTCAGGTATTTTTTCTTGTAGCATTTATCATAAAAAAATAAAATAAATAAGCTTGTTTAGAGCTATTAGCACGCTCTTTATATATTACATATTGGTAATACAAGCTATATAGGACATGTGACATATGACTGATTTTTATTAATATATATATATATATATATATAAGGAGACAGTTGACTAGCTTTCAACTTTATATTAGTATTAAAAATGGCAGATTATCAAGATAATTATATATATATATATGAGATGACTGACAACTTTTCTATCACTCTAACCAAGCAGGTAAAGGTTGCACAAAAATGGATTACCATTATTAAATATACTCATTCCAATCTGTTGAATGTATTCTCAGAATTTTTATTAAATACATCTAATCATATTCTTCATATTCTGCAATGAATAAATAAAATTATACTCTTTATTTCATATTTTCTCTCACTAACATGCATTTTTATATATCCTACAGAACAATATATTTTCTAGACTTCAGATAATATATTAAGACAATAAATAATTTTAATTATCAATGAAGATACTCTAATATTTATTAATAACTTATTTTTAGTAAGGTTTATCTCAAACTTTGATTCGATCTACATTTTTTTTTTGTTAAAAAATAGAACTGAAAGAAAAATATGAAACAAATAAACACTTTTTTTATTTATACTATTAATAGGTTAAACGGTATATTTTGAATACTTGTAAAAAAAAATTGGAGTTGATTAAAAAAACAAATTCTTAATTTTCTCTGCTATGCTTATATTTTTAACAATTTAAAAAAAAAAAAATTAAATTGTATTTGGGTTCATAAAATAATAAAATTAAAATATGTATTAATCTAGAAATTGAAGGCAAAATATTAATAAACAGATCATAATTATGATTGATGTATTGAGACGGCAAATAGAAGCAATACTCTTCTACTCATAGATATTTTTTATCTTTAAGACAATTGAAATAACATGAATCTGGAAACACTAACGTAAACTTAATCCAACGTTGTACAGCACACTTTTATAGGAGAGTAATAATGTTTTCATCAGATAAAAGTAGAATATTGTTGTTGTTTTTTTAACAATAATAAAACAATTCCAGTAATTATTTTTTAATGATAAATTCATCATACAATTTAACATTTAATTTGTATTGATGTATCCAAATGATGAAATAGATTTTGAAATTTTAAAAACAGAAATATAGGTTTTACTAAAGTAATAAACTTAAAGCATGTGCGGTTGAAAATGCGAAGGTAGGGACCTCTACAGGTCTTAACCACAAGCTTATGCATTATAAGAAAAGAGAGGAATCCTTCTTTACTTCAACATACTTTCTATATAAATAGACGAAGCTGAAGCGGTTAGATCTGAGAGCGTGAAGCTATTCAATACTTCACTGATTAAGTCTACAATTCCTATTATATATTAGTACTCGAGAAATTTTTCAATTTACAACGAGTCAATGGAAAGATCTTATAGTTAGAAATCTATTACAATAATGTAAAGTTGTAATTATAAATTTATTTAACGCACATTGGTTACACATTGGTTACGTAAGTAATATTTACTAAAGCAATAAACCTAAAGCATGTGCGTGTTTAGTTTCAAAGCGAATGAATTGTTTTTTGGAATATGTAGTGCCTTGAAGTAGTTTTGCTAGTGTAAGACTGATTTTATATTTCTAATTAGTAAAATTTATTATTATTGTCATTAACAAAAGCAGTAGTCACAAATGAGTATGGTCATTCTGATTCCAAGAGGTAAAAATAAAAATTTCAAAGCAAACAAATAATAATACAACACTGAATAAGTAATGAGTATATAAGCCAATCCATAAATCACAAAAAAAGTTCCTATATAAACTGGTCCATTGTTCTATTTAATTGATATTTTGTGATGATGTCTTTTAACCTCTTTTGCAGTACCCTTTTCTTTCTGAAAGACTTCAACACAATATATAATTAAAGTTCTTACATTGCATTGCATTCTCAACCATATCTTCCCATTGATCACCATTCTTTGTGCTTACACAAGCTGTTTAACACAAAAGGCAAGCTGTCCATACTGTAATGCCACTCAATGCAAACCAGAGTAATCAATGGATTGGATGCAGAAAATTATAAAATCCTTATGAGTTCAGGTCTATACAACTATACAAGCTGATGAGCTTGAATTGAAAACATTATTGTTCTCCTTTTGGATTCAAAACTTTATAGTTAGCCAATAAGATAAAAGGTGGCTGCTGGAGGGTTGCATAATATCCTAACATCTAGGTGCAGCACTCTCAGATCCAATGCTTCTCACTGATGAAAGCCATAAGCTACAAACTAGTCTGGGGATATTGGATGAGTAGGTACCAGATAGAGATTTTATGCACAAACCTTTCTGTATCCATTGATTGTTTTGGCTTTGCACTGAATGGTGCTATTGTATGGAGATTTTTGCCTGTGTGTTAAACATTTCATTTCTTTAGAATATTTTTATAATATAAATGGCATCTGTCTCACCCATGAAAACCATGTTTTAAGTCTTGCATTATTCACTCTTTTGCATATCCAATATAATAAAGAAATAATTCAAATTTGCAAATATTTGTTCATCTGTGGATAGAAGTGATTTCTTTCTTCTTTATACCCTAATGCTATGTGCACTTTCAGAGAAGTTCATGGAGGTAAACTTCCCCAAAAGTGCATTTAGCATTAATGGTAAAGTTTTCTCAAAGTGCACTTAGCATTAAGTTATAAAGAAGAATGCAGACAAACAAAATTTTACAAATTTGAATTAAGAATACAAACAAAGGGAAAAATCTGTATTAAATAATAATAAAAAATAAAAAAGATAAGGGAAACATTGATATATTTATTGTGGGAAATTATTGCTAAATAAATGCAAATATATATTTTTTTAAATTGCATTAATTTTTTCTTACAGATATAGATACTACTGTTAACCAATTACATGGTTTGTATTAAAAGTATAGTTATTATATCTGATCTAGCCATAGTTTATGTATTGCTTTTATCGATTTGCTCAAAACAATTGATTGAAAACTTTTGGCAATATTTGAAAGTAGATAGTTGTCTAGATTTATATAAGAAGAGTGTAATGCTATATACTATAGAATCTTGCTATATTATATAGACATTTCCATATTTTGTGGCAAAAACCTAATATATTTAAAATAATTTGGGTTTAACATAGGTTTTGCATTGGATTTAATAATATATTTTTTCTTTGTCATAATGATCATATAAATAGATTGTAGATAATTTTTGGCAACAGATGTAATATAAAAGACATAGTCATATATATAATTTGCATCAACAAAATTAAAATTATAGTTTTCTGGTGAGTGTAATATTCTTGTCAATTCAAATAATAATCTGTAGAATATTATGAATGTTTTCAAGGCATTCTCTTTAAAAATTTTGTTACTGATTGAAGTTTATAAAATCTAAGCATCATTTTACTATATGTTTGAAGTAATATTTACTAAGGCTGTAACCTCAAGAATATGCACATAAAAATGCGATAGTAGAGACCTCTACAGGTCTTAACCACAAGCTTACATTTTGGAAAAAAGAGGAGAGCATAAAAGTGTGATAGTATGGACCTTTACAGGTCTTAACCACAAGCTTACATTTTGGAAGAAAAGAGGAGAGTTTTCTCTTTTCTTCCAAAACATAAGGTTGTGGATAAGACCTGTAGAGGTCCCTACTGTCAGATTTTTATACGCATATTCTTGAGGTTACAGCCTTAGTAAATATTACTTACATAATCAATGTGCATTTAAATAAATTTATATGTTTGAAGGAAAAATCTTCAGAAACTTTTCCCATAGATTGTTTTTGTCTTGAGAATATGAATCAATTTAAATGTCTTGATAGGCTTTGAAATAAAACACAATTTTTAATATTGAAGTTCATAACAAACATTTTAGATTATTTAGTTTTTTAATGATCTATTTACAACTTTACTTGTTTATTTACTGTCCTAAATTTGAAAAACATATTTTGTGAGATTCATTTTGGACTCTTAATTTCTTCAATAATGCTAAAAATATCTATTTGTTAGCTAAGTATTCTACTTTCAGTTTGCTAATTCTGACTTAATTTTCTTTCATAATTCACTATGTATTTATCAATCTTTATAATGCTTTACTATAAATGTTTTTAGCCAATTGTGGGACAAACCTCTAATACTATTATAAGTTTTGATTTCAGTCAAGGAAGCATATAAGACTCTATATATTAATACTTATAATGCAATTTTATGATGGATTTTTCCAATAGAATAATAATAAATCAATACTTTTGTTATAATTTTTATACCTAGGTGTCAGGATTTATAAACAGATGAGAAAGTTTTTGCAGAATTCAAATTGTACAAATTTATGACACTTGTATATATTTTAATTGTTTAATGTAGAAACACTTCCAAAGATAATATTTTTGTTTCCATATTTTCCCTTATAGTATGGATAATAAAAAATATAATACTCTATTTGTATCAAAAGTTCAAGGATAGAGTGAAGACTATTCTTTAAACTTTTGAAGAAATTCAGAATGAATTTAATGTTTTAATTAAATGAAAATATGACCTTTATAATTATTAAACTAATAGTCAATTCCACATGCAAATCTTTTTTTTAATAATTTTATTTTAATAGTTAATTATTAGTTTAATAATTCTGAATGCCATTCTCCATATATTAAGTTCACTGATTTTTTTCAAATGTTAGCAAGATTATAGATACCAAAAGCTTAAAGAATAGGTGAATTTACCCTATTCTTGTTTGATTATTAACAGTGTTATTTTTATAGCCTGAGGTAAAATGGTTTCTATTTTTATTGTATATTGCATTAAGCTTACTAATTTTATGTTTATATTTTTTCACTTCTTTTTCTTTTGGAGTTAGAAGAACTATATTTATTTCTGTGTAGCTTTTAGTAATATATATATATATATTCTAACCTCTTCCCCCCCCCACCCTCACGATCGTCCACTCCAAAAATTTATAATATATTTAAAATTTTACGGGTTCTAGCTCAGTCTAACAAATAAATAAATGAAATATCCAGCATTAATTAAAATGATTACTAGCTCTAATTTTTAAAATACAAATACGGTTATATTTTTTAAAATGAATTAACAAATATTTACTATTTTCATGAGACATGGAGTGACGACACGGGGAACGAGATAGACTACATTGAGATATTATCCACATGATACTATCTCAATGGCATAAGAACACTATTCCCCTTTTTACTATATTAAATAACTAACTCATAGTATTCTTACGACTTTCTAAGCTCTTTTCATTACGATTAAAATAATAATCATGTCTTAATATTCTTTCTAATAAGAATCTAGCTCAATTAATTAAAAATGAAGAAAATAAATAAAATAAATAAAATGACATAAATCTCAGGTTCATAAATTGTACTCTAACTGATTTTAAAATTACGGTAGTAAACTATGAAAAGGGAATTTTATGTCATAATTCACTACGCAGTAACTAACAATAATAAATAATAATAATAACAACAATGGTATAATATAATCTTATTACTTCCTAAATGAAATAAATAATTACGTACGTGGCAGTATTTAAACAATCTGACTACAGAATACGTGTGGCAACATTAGCATATAATTTAATGTAATATTGTGGCAACCAACTTATGACCATTAAATGATATAATTATGATCTTTTAAATTTTTAATATACCAATAAATTCTCAAAAATTATTATAACACTTTTATGTTTACCTTTTTTTTGCAAAAACTATATGTCTGTTTCAATTATAAATGTATTGTGAGATCATGCATCCATGTGGAGAAATAACAACGAAGACACAAAACTTTATAATAAATTTACAACAAAGTTTATTAATAACATCAATAAATAACAATATTTACATTATGTACATTGGATATCCTTACTCTCTTATCACAAAATTATTTTACTAGTTTATAAAATGAAAATCAAACTTCTATTTATTTTTCTAGTTAACTCTTATCTTTTAAAATGCTTAAGAAAATACAGTATTATTATTATTGGATTTCTTATTATGTTTCGCTTGTTACAAAATGAATTTCTTATCGGATTATCATTAACACTTTGTATCCCTACTATTATTAAAATCATATTTTTTAATTTTATAAAATTACATTCGTAGTAAACTTTATACAAAATAATAAAACTCTAGTTTTATATTAGTAGTATGGAATCCTATAAATTCAAAGACATTCTTCTACATTTGGTATTAAGTTTTATAGTTCATTATCCGATGTTTATTAGTCCTAATATACTTATTAAAGCCTTATTTCGGATGATATAATTACCATCATTAACATACCATGTACATATATATGTTTATTATACATTATTGAATTATTTTCTTAATAAATATGCAATATTTATTTTCTAAATATTATTAAAAATTAAAATTTTATTATCACTTTTATAAAAAACTTTGTTTTAGATTTCTCTTTTAAAATCTTATATTCGTTTCCGAATTAATTTATAACTGTATTATATGATTCTTTCTCTCTTTATGATATTTTGTACTTTCACTTTTAAAATTACACAATTCTAAACATTCCAGCAAATAAATTATTCTTACATAAATGATAACATCTCTGCAATTCTATTTTATTCATTATTTCTTTGAAAATGTCTTTCTGACGATGCAGATTCACGAAACAAGGATAGCGAAAATAGATGCACAGGATCAAAAATATAACTAGAATATAATCCGTCATAAACCTTGACAATAATGGCACAGTGAATTTAAAGACACTATAGAGGAGTGACCTTTGTCTGTCTACCAACCTCTATTATAGGAGTGATGCTAGAGCTATTTCTTCAGCTTTATATAACATCAAAAAAATTTAAAGATACGCAAAAACACTGTCCAAAATATATGTGTTCAGTCATAGGGCTTAGTTAGCTATACTGAAATCACACAAACTAACTATGATCCAAATACTTTATTTTTCCAATTTCTTAACAAAACATCATCTTGGTTTCCTCTCCTCCAGTACTACCAAGTCACTATCCGATCTTATTTCTCATGATTTTTCTATACAGTACATCGACAAATTCCTATCTGCATTTCTAACAACAATAAAATTCATTTTATTTCAAAAACTATACCGCTGTTCTTTAAGAAAATCTTTTACTACTTTTCTCGTGTATTTATCATATACAAACTATTTTAAAATATCTGAATACTTTATTACATGAAAGTTCAAAAGAATCACACAATTGTTCTGTTATATTATATTATTAATTATACTTTAAATAACTTATTGCATGCATATTTAAAATTACTCCTATCTCATAATATGTTTTAATGTTGTATAAAATGTGTACATAGAATTTAAACTTTCACACATCATTCTTAATCAATAGATGATCTATAAAAAAATACATTATGCATTATAAATAAATATCAAAATTACCAAAACGATCTTTATCTTCTCGATCGTGTTTTGTAGGCTTCACCATCCCATTGATTCTTGTAGATATATGATTTCCATACATACTCTTTATTTTAAAACAATATTTCTATCATTCTATTAAGCTATTATATTTAATTTTTCAATATTACTAAAATTATGTTTATATGTTTTCCCTAATCTCACATAGCATTTTATATTTAAAATAAATTAGTAAAAAATATTTAAATTATATTTACGATACTTCTTCATCAACTTTCTTGAACCGTTCATATTAAAGCTAAAAAAAAAAAATTATTTATTTTTTCTTCAGTCACTTAAGGTTCTATTTTAAGGCAAAAACAATTATTACTCTGTTTGATAAATCTTCATAGACAACAATCCTTGGTTTGAAAATAATTAATACTATTATTAATTCTTGATATCAATTAATCCTGTAAAGAAAAAAAAAAAAAAACGTCTCCATATTCTCTTCTAATATTGTCTGATAATATTTTCCCGCGCGACTTTTCTGATGCATCTTTTGGGTACTTTTTATTTAAATCTTCAATAATTTTCCGGTTTCCATGGCTCCATTTTCATTAAGTAATTTAATTTTATCTTTTCTAAATCAAACATTTCTTCCATTGAATACTTTATAATATTTTTTAATTAGATAAAGTTTTCCGCTCCTTTTCTATAAACATAGAATAGCACTTTCATATTATTCTTTAACTTTTCTTTACTTTAAAATTCTGGAACTATATTTTTGTAATGTCTCTTTTTAAAAGATAAATACTCTTTCTTCATTATACATTTACATAATTTTTCTTTATAATAAAAACGCATATTAAATTTTTCCATAGAGAAGAATAAAATAACTTTAAAGTAGCCTTATAGATTGTGCGTCATAATTTTTTCCTGACGGCAAGTAACTTCTCTTTTAAATTCTCACATAGCGTCCCAATTATATTTCTTTGAGTGACAAAAATTAGTTTCTGGTTGAGCATAAATAAATCTGTATTAAGGTACTTTCCAAATATTTTTCCTTCAGTAATATTTTTAGGTATTTTTCCTTGTACTTCCATTTTACTGTAGGCTTTGGTTAAATTCGAATAAAATTCCCTGGTAAGACAACTTTTAAAATTAGCAATTCATGTAGATACAGTCAAAATATATTATATGTTACAAAAAAAACTTTTAAAATAAATACGAAATTTTAAATTTATATTACTTTTCTAGCTCCGGTGTTATCAGCTAAAAAAATATGTTACTTTCTCTTTCACTTTCACATTACTTCTCCCTCCTGCTTCGTATAATTCTTATATTTTTTCTGCTAATTTACCTCTGTTGATTGGTTAATGACTTTTTTAGCGCGAACAAATTTACACATTTAGTTATATAACAGATTAGACTTTTAAAATTGAAGAATTGATGACGTAATGTCTCAAAATATTATTTAGACTAGTATTTTTAAATTCAATTTTAGTTTTATAAAAATTATTTAAACTTTTAAAATAATTATTAAAACAATATTTAAGACTTCAACCTTTACTTTAATGATCGATGGCAATTATATTTAGTTTCAAATTCACAAACTTTATTATTATTTTAACAAGCGTGTGTGTGAAGGTATATAATATACAGTCACGTGTTTACTAACTTTATCAAATGATTTTTTATTTATTTACGTCTCGGTCTAAATTACCAAAACTAATACATTTTATAAAAATTTTGGAAAATAATTTAAACTTGTAGAACTAAATATAACTCTCACCATCCTAAAGTTCAATTTAAAATATACTCTATTAGTTTTGACTATTAAATACAATTATAACACTACATCTAGCATTTATTTAATTTATTAGTTTTAAAATATTATATTCAAATTATTAATATCCTTTTAACTATTTATAGCTGTATTATTTTATATGGCCAGCTTTCACAACCATAAGCAAGAATATTATTAAGTTTTATTTAACTGTTTTCTCTTAAATAATCTATTACATTTTTATATACCAGGTATTTTCAGCTTTAAATTCTACTATAAAATTTAATTATCCTACTAATATTTATATATCATACAAATATAACTTAAAATTTAAAATTTTTTAGTAATTGACCTTTCTAACTTATTATGACCTACAGACAAGGGCACAATATATATATATATATATATATATATATAAACATTACAAGCATAAAGCTAAACTAGTCAATATATAATTAAAATTACCCCAAATCCAAAATTCAACCAGACTAGCACAAAAATAATACTAAAACACTACCTAAGGTTTCACTGCTACAAGCAGACGTCTCAAGTGTAAAGAACTACAAAAACTACACAATATATATAATATTAAACATTACCCACAAATCCATTCACTTCCCATCCACCCTTAATATTAAAAGTACTCTTAAATAAATTAATTGCTTCAGAATAATAAATTTTCAATAATAAAGATTCTTTAATTCTTCTTTTAATTTCATTCCTCTCAAAGAAGACAACCTTAGCTTCATCACAATCAATAGTATGTAGAAATAGTAAATTGTTTGGAAATAAGAAAATTGCTTGGAAAGGGGGTGTTACATTGAATAATTTATTAAATAATACAAAAGAAATTTTTAATAGAAAGACTATTCCTGGTGTAGTACATTTTATTCCTTGTTTATTTTGTAAGAAGGTTCACATAGGTCAGAGTAGTTTGAGTTTAAATGAAAGAATAAAGGTTCATAAAAGTAGAGTTAAAAATAGATATCTTAGTTCTGCTTTGTATGTCCATGAAAAAGATACAGGCCACACTATTGATTTTGATGAAGCTAAGGTTCAGACATTATTTTCACGGGCAGATCTTGCTGTTTTACTGGACTTTAGGATAGAGACAGCCGCATGTTTTCCATGGTTTTAACACTGCATTCTTAGTTGATTCATAATAAACTGAACTGTTATCTGAACTGGCTGACTGAACTGAACTCATCTGTTATGTCTGATGCAATTAACTAGACTAAATGTCTGTTATACATGATGCGTGTTTTCATTTTGATATTCTCCGGCAATATCTGTTGTCGAAATTCCTTTGATAATCCTTTGACTATGTGCTTTTGAGATTGTTTAATTAGTAGCCATGCAAACATGTTGTTTTTATATCTTTAATTAGTAGCCATTCTGTGTTTTTAAATATATTTTCCTTTATTTCATTTTAATATTTATTTTCATGTGTTTTTTCCAATATGATTTTAACATGCACATATACACACATTTATTATATATTTTATTAACACGTTTACATTTACACACATGTATAATTTATTCTAATAAACTTGAATGAAAAGAGATTTGTATTTTTAAATTTTACATTACATTTTAACTGATAATAATAAGAAAAAACTCTTTAACTTCTTTTATGAAACTTTTAGTTTGTTTCTACAGGAAACTCCCCCCCCCCCCTTTAATCAATTAATTGTAACTCTCATTTCAAGAAATCTTAAACTTTTAATTTTACTTTTTCTTTTACGAAAGATTTTTATTTTAATAATTTTTTTAAACAAAATTATTATGTGCCAACACAATATTGGTACAATATATATGTTGGACTATTGCCTATTGTAAGGAAAATATTAAATGTTGATAATAGAACAACTCTTCCTATTTATTAATATAGTATAATGGAACTATTAACATTCTGCATAAAAATAAGCTACTTCCAATCTTATAAAAAAATCAAAGAATGACTATGGTCTCACCATTGTCACCTCTGATTATCAATATTTAAATTGAAGAACTTGAAACTACAGCAATAAAACCTGCTCCATATCCAGTTAATGTTTGGCTTCACTATATAGATGATACACTTGTTGTATGTTTACATGATGAAGCACTACATAAAATTTCTGGAAATAGATTAGCAATATATCCCCTTCAATTAAATTCATGATAGAATCAGAACAAAAACAAAAATTAGAATCCTTAGATGTTCTTGTGACAAGACTCCTTCATGGCCAAATAATAACTACAGTTTACCCAAAATCCACCCATACAACAAAATACTTGTTCTATATATGCAATCACACAAAACATGGAGTTATACTGGCATTGTAGAAGAGAGCAAAAGAAGTTTGTTCAAAAACCAGTGATTTCAAAAAAGATAAAATCTATATAGAACAAACTCTTTATGAAAAATGGCTATCCATCAACTGTTATTAAGAAAATCTTAAATAGACAACAAAAAGAACCATTGAAGAAAAAAATTATTGGTACTGTAGTGTACCTATATATACCTAAAATAGCAGACAAATTAAGGAAAATCTGCAATCAATATAATATCATAACAGCTTTCCAGAGCCATACAACACAATGGGGAGTTCTAACATCTACAAAGCCTATACTTAAAATGCTGAAAAGAAAAAAACTGCATTTATGAAATACCATGTGAATGTGGAAGAATATATATTGGTAAGACCAGTCACCCCATTGAAAAATGTTTGCAAGTAGACAAACTGATGATTAGAAAGAGAGAAACTGAAGTGTGTAAGGTAGCAGATCATGTATGTACCAATAAATATATGTTCAATTGGAAATATACAAAAATATTGGATAGAGAAGAAAAGATACAAAGAAGAAAATGTAAAGATGCTAACATGACAATGGCAAACAATCCCATAAGCCAAGCTAGTATGACTATACAGAATGTTATGGAAATCACTAATCAACTTTCTCTCAGGAAAAAGTGGAGAAATCAAGAGGAACCTCATAGATAAGTATATGAAATTTCTATTGGCTGTAGCCTTTGACAGGATAGCTCAGTTTGCTAATGCTTTACCTTAAAATTCAATACTCAAGAATCTAAGAGTCTAGTTTTGATTTCTATACTAGTACTGTCACAAATTTCATTTAAATCATAATGTTATATTAAATTCTTAATTTAATTACATTTTTATTTGGTTAGATTTTTAAATCAATATTTAACTTGAATTTTTTTTAAATATTACTATATCCATATATTGAGTATTAAATCGTTCAAAAAATTATTTAAAGAAGTACAAAATTTGCTATACATATATATTTTATATTAAAGACATTTATTTGCTAATTTATAAAAGTCTGATTACAAATAATGTAAAACGTCTTAGTGAAAATTACGTTCTGATAAAATTACATAACAACGAACTAGATGTTATAATCATAGGGTTTCCATTCAGAAACTGATGTGATACTTAAGCATTGCAGTAATCGTCTGAGCACAACTGATTCATTTCATTGATTAGATAAATTTTACATTATTCAGCTGAGAATCAATCAAAAAGAATAAAAAAATTCACCTGTATAATAAATTAAGTATTATAAAAGTAGATATATAGGTGTGCAAATAGTGAAAATAAATAAATGTTTATAAGCAACTCATTAGAAAACTAACATGTAGATAGATAGATAGATAGATAGATAGATAGATAGATAGATAGATAGATAGATAGATAGATAGATAGATAGATAGATAGATAGATAGATAGATAGATAGATAGATAGATAGATAGATAGATAGATAGATAGATAGATAGATAGATAGATAGATAGATAGATAGATAGATAGATAGATAGATAGATAGATAGATAGATAGATAGATAGATAGATAGATAGATAGATAGATAGATAGATAGATAGATAGATAGATAGATAGATAGATAGATAGATAGATAGATAGATAGATAGATAGATAGATAGATAGATAGATAGATAGATAGATAGATAGATAGATAGATGGGTGGGTGAGTGGGTGGCTGGGTTGATAGATAGATAGATAGATAGATAGATAGATAGATAGATAGATAGATAGATAGATAGATAGATAGATAGATAGATAGATAGATAGATAGATAGATAGATAGATAGATAGATAGATAGATAGATAGATAGATAGATAGATAGATAGATAGATAGATAGATAGATAGATAGATAGATAGATAGATGGGTGGGTGAGTGGGTGGCTGGGTTGATAGATAGATAGATAGATAGATAGATAGATAGATAGATAGATAGATAGATAGATAGATAGATAGATAGATAGATAGATAGATAGATAGATAGATAGATAGATAGATAGATAGATAGATAGATAGATAGATAAGAAGTAGTTATATAAATAAACAAATATATAGATAAATAAATAGATAGATATATTAATATATATATCCATATCTTGATAAATAATCATAAGTGCACATAGCTAATTGTTTTTTATGTAATTCACAATTGTCACAGCAGAACCCAGGTAATAAATGGAAATGCTTTATTATCTGAGTATTACTTTTTCAACAGATTGGTGATTATATATTGGTTAATTTTAAACATTCGCTGAAATACTGTAAATCTAAATAGATATATAAATGAAATATATAATTAAATTGGTGGATAAGTTGTTTAATTGGTTACATGATAGTTAGGTCAATAGATAAGTAGACATATGTGTACATACATTTATAAATATATATCTAAGCAGGCAGGCAAGTAAATAATAGTGGTATAGAATCCTATCTTTTATTGTAATGATTTTTAGACTAGTATTTATCACACTGCATGGTTTGGTACATTGGCAGAATTCCAAAATCAGGAGTTCAAGGTCCACAAACTATGAATCAGATCTGTCATTTCTGGGGCTGAAACCACTAATGATATTTTGAGCAATAAATCATTTGGATTTTTTATTATTTTAAACTATTTATTGATAAAAAGTGTCATAGGTAATGCTCTGTGATGTTTAAAGCAGTAAAGATTGGGAAACTCAAGAATTGAGTTGCCTTTTGTTAATTAAAATTCTTTATGAGTCATTACCTTATCACATTATTATCATCATCATTTTCAACCTTTATCAATCCACCACCAGATGGTCTCTCCAAGTTTAATTCATGATCTCTAGCCTCTCTTCTTCATATCACTCCAGCACACTTACTTATTTCATCCATCCATCTTATATGTGTTTTCTTTCTATGTCTTTTACAATCTCTTGGAATACAGTTTAATATTTCAACTGTCAATCTACTACCATCTCTTTTAGAAGTATGTTCAGCCCAACTTCACTCCAGTCTATTATTTTTTCAATGATGTCAGTAACATCTGTTTGTTCTCTCATCCATAATATTTCATTTTAAATTCTTCTCGTTACTCCAAACATATGTCTTATATTTCTTTATGTATTAATTAATAAAAATTGTCACAAGATAAGTGTTAAAAAAACCCATAAAATGAGATGTGTATTATAATCAAAAAACATCTATTTTCATTTACATGCTAGTAATTCATTATAATATAATTATCATGTTTATGATCATCAGAAACCATAGAATCAATCAATTTCTATAGATATATGATGTTTCTTCTACAATTTTCTCTCTCCCTCTCTTTCTGTTAGAATTCCAGCTAGATAAAAAAAACATCTCATAATATTACTTAACATCATCCATCCATATTTTAAGATATATATATATATATTATATATATATATATTATTTTTATGTAACACCAAAAATTAGAGGTTTTAATTTCTAATCAAATAATTGTTAAGTTTCGCTTTATAATATTCTTTCTTTTTTAGTAATTTTATGCAATATATATATATTTTTCAAATCTTTTTTCAAAAACAAAAAACATGTGAGAAAATCAACAGATATTACTGACATTATTGAAATAATTAAGAGGCTGAAGTTGAGTGTGTTTGGACATACTGCTAGCATAGATGATAGTAGATGGATAGATAAAATTTTAAGTTGGATTCCAGGAGATTTTAGAACATCTAAAAAGCGACCACATGTGACATGAATAAATGAAATAAAGAAGTGTTCTAGTGTGATGTGGAGAAAAATGACAGAAATTGGATAAACTGGATTAAACTTGTACAGACTTTCATCCTGCAGGAGATCAATAGTGGTTAAAAATGATGATGATGATGTTTTCAAATGTCTAAGAATGACCTTATTGAATATTTTGCTACCATGATATTTCACAACCTTATAATATATTAATAAACTGCTGAACCTGCATATATCCATGACATTTAATTTGGTTTGAACGTTGATGTTGTTTTGTTTTACAAAATCTATTTATGATTTGTAGGTATATTTAATTTTATTTAGTTCAATAGAATAGATCACAGATTAGTATATATATATACACATTTCAAGTGGTATTGTTCTCTTTTCTTCACGTGTTGGTGACCTGATAAGTGGCAGTACTAGCATGAGAATTAAACCTGGACTTTTATATTCTTGAATATTAAATTTTAAGGTGAATCTCAAACTATCCGAGCTATTTTTCTAAAAACAATAATTAGTAAAAATTTCATATACTTTATCTATGATGTTTCTCCTGATTTCTCTACTTATTCCTAAGATCAATGTTAATTAGTAATTTCCAAACATTATGTATAGTTTTACTAATTTGGCTACCTATCTGACAATATAGATATATGTGTATGTATATTTTCCACAAATCTCCCTTTTGGTTTTCAAATTGTATTTATACTTTTACCTTTTATGAGTCAACTAACACATGAATACAGTGCTGGCTGACCAAAACTTCTGATGGGGATTTGATCATCATTAGTTACCATTGCAGTATTGAATGACTTTAAAAAAAATCAACTTTATGTCAATTATATTCATCTATTAGTAATAGCACCCAGGTTAGTATATGCATATCATTTCTAGCTGTATTATTCTCCTTTCTTCTTTAGGTGTTGGCCTGATCAGTAACAGTACTAGCATGGTGTTCAAAGGGTTCAAGTTTGTATTTGGTACATCCATATTAGATGGTGGAAATAGTCCAAGATATAAATACAACAAATATTACATATTTGAATTCCATTTCTTATATTAAAAAGAAA
Source organism: Epiperipatus broadwayi (assembly GCA_028023455.1). NCBI lineage: Eukaryota > Metazoa > Onychophora > Udeonychophora > Euonychophora > Peripatidae > Epiperipatus > Epiperipatus broadwayi. The sequence goes on along the minus strand of JAQFVV010006370.1, from coordinate 1,969,001 downwards.
TTTTGGTTTAATTATAATGAAAGAAGGAAATATATTTTAAAATTAAAGATTAAAGTTATTATTGTTAAAATTTTTAAAAAAATCATATCTCTATTAAAAACAAAGCAAAACTCTCCATATAGTAGTGCCATCTTGTGCTAACAAGAGCAATCAATGGATGCCAGAAAGCTTGTGCATAAAATCCCTATCATGTGATGTTCAGTGGTTTAACATTATCACTATTAATGAAATGTCATATTTGTTACCCAATAGTAACTCTTTCTATTTTACTGTAACACACATTTTACAGTTTGTCTTCTTAAACATAAATGTTTTCAATTTAATTGCAGTCATATAGGTTTTGGTTTAAAATAAGTATTTTATGAAATCATTGCATAAACAATCTTTAATATATTAACAAATTACTTAAAATTACATTTTTTCTTTTCAGAGATGAGGCAAAACATTCCACCAATCAGAAATTGTCCTTTCTATTGAGATCAAAAAAGAAAAGTTCTGACTTCTTTGTTATATAAAGGTCTATCTGATGCTGACATCTTCAGATTTTTTTTTACTAATAATTTTTAAATGATTTCTAGGGTAAGATAAAAGTGTACATGGTAATATAAGAGTATAGATAGGTTCAAAATAACAAAGAAAAGATACAGTGATTATCATTGTAATACCAAAAACATATCAAAATAAGTGATTTTCTAGCTGCTGAATAATAAACATTTTAAAATATGAATATTATATCATTAAATGTGTTGCAGAAAATCAGTTGCTTTAAATTTCAATTAATTTGTGCTTTCAAAAGTTTAGTTTTTGTTCCATATAAGAAATATTTCTATTAATACAGAAGTTTATTATAGTTTAATTATGGAGTTTAATTTGTATTACATTTTATGAGATATAGGTAGTAACTATTACACAGTAATAATCATATATATTATTTCATGGTAACAAATTTCATTGCCAATGCTAAAATAACACTACATTTAACATACTTTTTCTTTAATAGACTACAAATTGAATAAAATATAGTACAAGTTTTTAATTTCTCCTAAATATTAACTGTTTTATTTATATCATAAGTTTCATTCAATAATTAAAAATTGTTTTAGTATAACATTCTTAAGTAACTCAAATTCAAGAAGAGAAAAATGTTTAAATCATTTTAGAATTTCTATTGCTTTGCTCACAATGTGTGAGAGATGTTGATACAGACCAACTGATGAGTGCTGTTTCAGCACAAAATACATATATTAGAGATCATTTTTATTACTTACATGTATGTGGTCATATGTATCCGTTGTATGAGATGGAGTGGGTGATCGAAGAGAGCTTGAAAGTTACATCTAGCTTAAAGTATAAATACTATACATGTATTTAAATATTATTTACTCACAATTGTAAAAATATTACTAATTGTAAAAAAATTGCCTTATTATGCTTTCTTTTTAGCTCATAATTAATCTCATATTTTTGTAATTGTCTCATTTACTTTTCATGCAGCGATCTCAGGTTTTTTTATTTGTTTTATTTCCCTTGAGCTTTATTAATACACCATAAATCATGTGACCCAATGTTAAGAGCGAATCTGTTTCTATTACAAAGGACAATTTAACTTTTATTCATATAAAGCTTTGTTTTCCTCTGGCATATTAGAATATTAATGCGAAGAAGAAGAGGGAAAAAACTCCATAGAAAACATGCAATAAAAAAATCATATTAATGCAATTTTAGCGAAGTTTTATCTTACATATTTTTCATTTATATTAAGTTATAATACTAGAGAGAGTTATTATAGCCGTGGATTACTGTTAATAAAAATAATAACGAAATAATGGAAAAAATACACTCCTTGGTTTAAATTTTGATTGAGTTTATCTTGAGTGAACGTGAAATGATTTGAATTATAACTAAAATGTAGCTAGCTCATTTATATTGAGTAATTTTTAAAAAAAGTAATCATTTTTCTTGATATAAGAATAATCATTATTGGAAATAAAAAATATGGTTTATTTTCAGTTATTACAAAAAACATAAATCAAAACTAAATTTATAATAAATACAAAAGTCATATAATCTGTTTTTTTTTTAAACACAAATTGGCGCATTATTTCTAACCGCTAACACTTTTACCATCAATCAATATATAAAGAACTAAATATTTTTGTATAGTACAGTATACATAAAATACCATTTATCAGAGTATCCATTATTTCGACAACTTCCGACAACTTCTATTATCCAAACATTTTTTTAAATTTTAAAACCATAAATTAATTAATTTGCACTTTATTGTAAATTAGTATGCATTTCTGTAATGAATTCCTGTTTGTATTAAAGTTTTACAGTTTTTTTTTTCATATGTCATAGCATCGGCTGGGACGCGAACCCACAATCATCTGCAAACAACTACTTGTTTGCAAGGCGGTTGCGATGACTTCTCGGGTAACAACGCTTAACATACAGTCTTGAGTTTATAATGAAAAAATAAAACATATTCTTAAAACAAAAAAGGCATAAATCTAAAAAGCTATAGAAATAAAAATTTTAGCTAAAAAACGTTTTATCTATGTACAGGGTTTTTGAAATGTAGTATTCCAGTGTTCACAGACACTCACATACAAGTAGATGAATTCAAAATAATTACGTCAATAAACATCAAATATATATATGGATTTATATTGTTTGAATAAAAAAATGCATGTGCGAGTAAATGATCCAAGCAAGCTAAACAATGGGTACTTCATCCCCTATCACTGTTATCAAAAAAGATGGTAATTGATTTGCTCTGTAAGACATTAAATGGCTCCCAAACACAATAAAAGAGAACTTATTGCATATTCACTGATAAAATACATTATAAATAAATTCAGGATAGTTAAAATAAATTTGAATCAGTATAATGAAGTGGTATATTGGCATCCATTATGCTAATTTATATATATATAGACAAACGGTCTTATATACTTTCGGCCAAGTAAAAAAATTTCTCACTTTTTTTACAGACAAATTCATCAGATTAATCAACAATTTTTCAATGAAGAATTTTATAATATTTTTTTTTCACCCTCTAATTAACTATTTACGTATGAAAAATTTGATGTCTGTATAAATTAGTCACAGACTACATATTCTGAAAAATCTCAAACACAGCTTTGAATATTCTCAAGCTACCGAAAAATAATTCAAAATTTTATCTATCTCTACAAACTTACGGGCTTGGTATGCAAAATTAATATGCTAATTACTTAATATATTTACATATTCTTTAATACTTTGGTGTATGTATGTGCATATGCTTGATGAAATAGAAATACAAATGTTATGGTTTTTGGCATTTAAAGAACACTCACGCAGATAATAAAGTAAAAAGAAAAATACCCTCTTCACCAAGCATCCACATATATGTATATAAAAGTATTACATATATAATGAGGGGAAAATTACAAATCCTTTTACACTAATGATTTTAATGAGCACGTGAATAATTTTATGACTTAATAAATATGTAATGCTAAGAATATAAGTCCATTCATAGAATAAACAAGTCGTGATGTGTTACTGGAATAATTCACAAGTAAGATTCCCAAAGAATTATTTAAATGAACTTGCAAATAACAACATCATTTGTTATAATAGTGTCAATATATTTTGTCAAATAAAACATTTTTTCTATCTAATAAAATGGATTGACCTTGATAAAAGAAAAATATAATTTTTTAGATTGTTCATTTTTAATGATTCTATAAAAATCTATCTTGTGATTTATCTGAGTAATGCATTCAGTGTGTTTATTCTGTTTTAATAACTTCCAGCTTTTATTAAAAACTAAACATATGTAGAAAAATATAAATTCAACATATACAATTCTCTGGGAAAGTTTAATTATTATTTGTAGGATATCAAGGAAGATGTTATTCTGCATTCAGATATCTATAAAAATAGTTTTCTGGATTTAAATCGTTATGAGAACTTTGACTTAAAATCACTAAAGCATCATATGATCACATTTATTTTTCCTACACAATCTGGTTGAACAGTAATGCCACCCAGTGCAAGCCATAGTAGTCAGTGGATGCTAGAAACTCTATGCATAAAAATTCCTATCTAGTGCCTACTCATTCAATATCTTTTCTGAGGGTAAATAGGAATTTTGATGCACAAATCTAGGATCCATTGATTACTATGGTTTTGTAATGGTTGAGACTATATGAAGAGAGTTGTTTGTTTAAACTTGGTTTTGAAGTAGAAAAGTTAATCTTTTATTTCAATAAATGCCAACAAAGGTGCTATTATATGTTAATGGTAAAAACTTGTTTAGCCTCAGGAGGATTGTCAGTTAGTAGTAATTGATAATTTCCTGGAAAAATTTAAAGGTAAAGTTATCTCTGTTTACATTGATATAATATTTTAATTTACATTCTTTATTAAAAATTAAACATCCATGAAAAATATAAATTCAATATATATATAATAACTAAAGTATAAAAATATGGATGTAATGGATGAGATTATTTAAAAACATGGAAATAGTATTGTCATGTATAACAAATGAATAGAAAAGTAATTGAATCGTGTTTTGCTTTGGAATTTACAAAAAAATTAAGCATTGGATGTGGCCGAATGGTGCTACAACTCATAGATCTTGAATTCCACTGCACCACTAACACTATTAAAAGGAGAAGTTGAGAGAAAAACAAATTCATTAATTAATTCATACCAAAACGTTAAAAAATTTAATGGAAAAAAAAAACAGGTTTAAAAAAACGAAGTGAAAGATAAAAAGTAAATAATTAAATGTTTTACAAAAATTAATTAGAATTAATACTGCTTTTAAAAAAATCTATTACAGTCATACTGAAATTATTTCTAATTAATTTTGTTTTTATTGCGATTTCTTCTGATAAATATTGACTTATAATAATTTATAAATATAAAGATAATATCTGATAAAATAAAAATATTAACAAAAAATGTACTATTTTTTAATATTTAGCTTCATTATGGCCTATCATGTTTTCAATACATTTACTATATCATATTCTTGGCATATAGTATATATATTGAAGGCATACTAAGTTGTTATAAAACTAAATATTTAAAAAAAAACACCATATCTATGAATATTTTCATTTTACTAGATATTATGTTGGCTCAGAAAAGAAGGAAATTAATAACAATTGAATTATAAAATATAATGATAATATAAATTTTAATTGTATAATATGATGCAAAATTATTATAAAATTAAAGTAAAGATTGAATAAAACTTTATTATTCAATAATTTTAATTGTGTAGCAATGATGTTTACTGCTGACCAAATATGAAATGTTTATGAATATAAATATTTCATGGAATAATTACAAGCAAATTCTAAATAAAACAGGCAAAACTCTCCATACAGTAGTGCCACTCTTCTGTATGGAGAGTTTTTCCTGTTTTAATAACAGTAATGTGCTAGCATAAGAAATAGTGATCATGTGATGTTTAGCAGTTTCTAAATAATCATCTAAAAATAAACCTCTACTTATGATTACTTTTTATATATTAATACCAATCTATTTTGTTCAATTGGCATTGATATACAAAAGGTAAACTGATTTGCAAGTTTATTTTAAAACCAAATATATATCCAGCCTATAGAAAGGTCATCATTCTTGTAAAATTCTTTTTTTAATTGATTGCTTTAATAAATTTCAACAATGCATGATATTACTAAGGAACTGTGATCTGCATAATGTCAAACTACATGACATCAATTATATGCTAACCAAAACTAAATTTAAATCCAGTACCATAGCATTTTTTTCTCCTTATGAAATATCACATTTGAGAAATGAATTTATGTACTGTAATTACATTTTCTTCATGATTTAAATAATACACCTATTCAGTTCTGTAATGTAGTTAAAAGTATGTGTACTGATTTTTTTCAAGCATTTTTTTTCCAAAGATTTATTCCATGTCTTTTGTAAAACACCATATATTTTTAGAATTTATAAATTTCCCCAGCCTATGAAAGGGCTATCATTTTTGTAATAGTCTTTTTAATTGTTTGCTTTAACAATGTTTTTTTTTTTTTTCTTTGAAGAATTACTTGCTGGTAAATGTGCCCAGCCTTTTGAAGAGAGGAATTATTTTCTTTGCATAAAATGTTTATTATTTACAGTTTATTAATGGTGGAACAAATAATTATTTTTATCCTTGAAAAATATGCCCTCTAACAAAAAATATTTAACTTGAATATCATGTGACAGCATTACGGACAAACATTTTGAGATTTTATATATAAGATATTTCTTTAGAATAGTAACACATTAAGATGTGATTGTTCCATAAAGAATTTATCTGATTTATTTGGACAAATTTCATAATAATGTTATAATGGAAACTGGATTTCTAACAATTAAGCAAATTGGAACTTTTTCCCACTCTCAAACACAGAATGACAAACCCACTTAATGAATCTTCTTGCTATTATTCACAGATAAATTATCACATGGTCAAGCTATATAAGTGTATATATTTCAAACTGCACTCAAACAATGTATTAAGTTTTAATGATAATAATGTTCAAGGTTTAATAGGCTATAAATTTAAATTCATTAAAGGCAGTCAACATTTGGACAATATCAATAACAACAGGCATCTCAACCTGTTGTCAAGGCAACCTCATTTTAACAAGAAAGGTGGAAATCCATATTTATTTATTGTCTAATATGTTTATATAAACACAAAAAATTGCAATTTGACCACAGAGAGTGAAATTAATGCTATTATAACTTTCAAAAATGTATAAACATATCTAGCCTTGAGAATTATTAGCTTTATTATTTAAGTAATACATTGTTTAAGTGCAGTTTAAATTATAATTGTAGTTTGAATGTTATAATTAACTAATTGTTAGGCTGCATTCAGAACAGGTTATATTTACCTGTTTAATGAGATTTATTTGAACTTTTTTGTATCAATAGTTTCATTCTCTGAGATCAAGTTGCAAACATTAGTGTCTATATAGTAACCTAAAACTAATGTCAAACAAATTGAGATTCATTTTGCAATCTGTGAATAGTGAACAGAGATCCAACACAAGACCAAGCAACATGGTAGTGTGTATAAAACACAACCTTGATTAAACAGCAATACTACATAATGTATAACCTAAACTGTCATATAATAGCTAATCAGTGGGTCTATACAATAAATGCCATATGCTACAATAAGAGGATATATAGGCATAAGTGATTACAATAAAATATAATTAAAATACAAAATAAGATTATGAATAACTTAAGGGGAGGAGAACTTTCAACTCAATCTAGTATACATAAAAAACTCTTAATATTGTGAGCATATGCCACAAGATTACATTTAAATGTCTTTTTTTTTAAATTATCTACTACAATTACCACTTAACTTATCACTTCAGTTTCTCTTTGCCATGATAAAAAAATCATTATATTATAAGATATGTTCTTTTAAATCTCCACCATATAAAATTCATATTTTGAAAATAATTTCTTTATTAACAAAATAAATTTGAATAGTATGGTTTTTTTAAGAAATCATGGTATCTCAGGGTAATATGATCTCATTTAATCATTTAATAATTTTTTTGATCCTTCAGATTTATTTTACATTGAATGTAGTTTGAAATTAACAACTGTTCTTGTGTCATTATGGCAATAGTAACAACAAATTTTAAAGTCTTTTAATGTAAAAAATTAACTGATAAGATTTCAAACATTATAATAAGTAAATTGTCTTACCAATAAAGTTGTCTGCAAATGAAAATTTTAGTTACTTGATGTTAAAATTTGGAAATTTGTTTCCAGATACTTTACAATTACAAACACCATTAAGATAAGAAATAATAAAGTTTAATTAAAATTATACTTTTAATGTTTTAAACTTGAAGTTTTACAATATAACTGCTATAAACAAAATTAAATTAAAACAATTAAAGAGAAATAGTTGATAATCATGTCAAGTGACAATTTCATTTTATTTATAGTTGTCATGTGAGCATCTTACAATACTTTTGATTGAAATTTTAACCTATAACCTTTTCCCTGAATAGATCAAATTCTTGATCTAATGTAATTAGGGAATGTTATAAACTAAAATTAATTAATTATTATCCAATTTTTAAAAACAAATTAACTTTGTCTATATAATCAAAAATTAATTTTTAAAACATTTCCTGATACAAATAAAATAATTGTTTAAAATTACAGACACCAGGATAAAATAGAATATTAAATAAAGAAATATACTTTGTATTAAATAAAATAAATATTACAGATAATATTTAATACATTTATTTATTAATAAATTTAATCCAGACAAGTCTTTTAGAATAGGCTTAAATTGCTTTTTTAAAATTAGACATTTGATAATACTTTAAAATAAATATTATTAAAATTAAAACTTTTATTCATTCACTTATTCAGATATTCAATTATTTATTATTTTAAAAATCATATGTTTAATCATTAATTTTGTTAAACCTTGTAAGTAAGTGAGTTTAAAATATTTAACTATAATATTATGTCAAAATTAAAATGAAGTAACACATTATAGATATAATTTGAATGCCAGAAAACTAAAATATAGGGGTTGAACTTGGTTTCAAAATTTAAAATTGATATGAGCTTTTTTTAAAAAACATTTTAGGTAATTTAAGCATGACTAGCTTAACACTACTAAGTTTAAAATTCATCATTTACAAATCTACACTAACATATGTGTAAGTTTTAAATAATTTAGTATAATAAGTATTTATTTAAGCTTAAAATATAATAATTTAAGTTATCAAAAATTATATTATAGCTATGCAGTTAATAAAATTACTGACACAATAATTTTTCCTATGCAAAAATTATGGCATTATAAAGCATTAATAAAATATATTGATTATAGAAGTAAACAATGATATTTTAGATATTTTATCACAAAGCTTGACATGGCATTTAGGTTCTGACAAAGCTAAAGGTCACAATATAAACATATTAGACTACAAATAAAGGTGGATTTTTACCTTTATTGTTAAGTGAAGTTGGCCTTGACAACAGATTGATATTTTTGATTGTTATTGATATTGGTATTGTCTAAGTGTTGACTGCCTTAATGTGTATTTATTGTAACCATTTTTACATCCCTAAAGGTTAAATATGTTATAATAATGATTTTAAAAAGTCTTAAATAAGTCTATGCTTGTTCTCAGTTAACTTTGTTCTAATTAAGCTATATAGTTATTAGAGAAACATCCCTGTTGTCAATAAAACCATTTGTTAAATATAATTGTTAATAATCATTTAAAATATTATTTAGCTTGTTAGTAGATGTATAGAATTTCAGTTTAACAGTCTAAACTGAAGTAATGTTAGCTTAGAGTCTACTATTGTTAAAGAAATCATACTAAATAAATTTACATAGATACTTGCCGGTGATAGTTCATTAAGTGTGTTATAGTTTATTTGACAGCAAATGCCTTTAATAATATTTAAAATAATATTTAAATAAAGTGATAGTTATCTAAATCATAACAGAGTAATCAATGAATGCCAGAAGGCTTGTGCATAAAATCCCTATCTAATGCCTACTCATCCAATATCCCCAGACTAGTTTCTGGCTTGTGGCCTTCATCAGTGAGGGTCTTTGGATCTGAGAGCACTGCACCTAGATCTTAGGATCTAATGCAACCCTCTAGCAACCATCTTTTATCTTTACTTAACTATAAAACTATGAGAATGAAATAGTTTTATAATTAAGTAGAGATAAAAGATGTTTGCTGGAGGACTGCATTAGATTCTAAGATCTAGGTGCAGTGCTCTCAGATCCAAAGCTTCTCACTGACAAAGGCCACAAGCCAGAAACTAGTCTGGGGATATTGGATGAGTAGGCATTAGATAGGGATTTTATGCACAAGCCTTCTGGCATTCATTGATTACTCTGGTTGGCACAGGGTGGCACTACTGTATGGAGAGTTTTGCCTTGTTTATAAACAATTATGTGCTAGTATAAGAGATGGTAATCATGTGATGTTTAATGGTTTATCTAGATCATATTTGAGTGAAATTAGAAGTTTTGTATTTAATAAATTGTATTAAGTAATGTTTAAGTGCATGAGTGTAAAGTGGGGCTAGGAATTAATAAAAGTATTAGTTATTTTAAAAAATGAAAACACTTTATAACAATATTGGATAATAATAATTATAATAACAAACTCCCATGTAAAATAAAGTCAATAAATGTTTTACATAAAAAGATATTTAATTAATCATGAGTGTGTTTTAAAATAAATATATTATTCTATTAAGTTAAATATTTTTTCTTACTTCAAGATAAATATGTAACAAGTCTAGATATCACATGATTTAGAAGTTTCTTAATTAGAAAGGTCAAGATTAAATTAATTAAAAGGTCAGCTTAACACTAGTTTTGAATGTCCCACCTCTAACACATTAAATTTAATTGGACAATGGCATGTCATGTGAGAAAAATGCAGCAAAATTACACACATGCACAGGTGTATAAATAAAGAAATTTTAAAGAATAAAGTTCATTTTGAAATTAAAGAAAGAAAGGATGGTGGTGTTAAAATTTAAAAAGGAGGAAATAAAATTAATTAGTTTTCTTTTTTTTTTTGTCATCTTATTATTTTATAAGTTATCTGAATGATGGAGTAAAAATATAAAACTTATCCTTGTACTACTCTCCTACAGTGTGTGTTAAACCATGCATTGATGAGAGTTATGAAAGAATACCAATTTTATACTATTTAAAAAATGATAACAACATTGCAACTGAAAATTACCAGAAGCCAGTAAAACATTAGTAGATGAGTATTCATTTTATGTTATCATAAAAATATTGTTAGTTCATTTGAACTTTTTGGCTATTACATATTAATCCTAAAATTTACCATATATATTATACTTTGAAACTGATATCAAATCTAATATGTAATCAATTTATTTATTTTGACTTCACCTATTTTAACTTTAAAACAAATAAGTTTTATAAAATATCATTAATAAAAGACCCCCACATTTTTTTGTTGTTGGCTATGAGTAAAATTTAAAGCTGTATATTTCTTTATTTTAAACTGAAAGAAAACTAAAAAATGAATTATTTTCATGTCTCAACCAACTTTAAAGATGAGACAAAATATGATGTCTTAAAAATGTTTTTTTATAAATTTAATGGAGGAAAAGGTTATGAAAATTGATTCTTTTAAAACCTTTAAAAGGTCTTTATTGATTTTTTCTATCTTTCAGCCAAAGTCAAGAAAAGATACCATCATCACTATTATTAATAAAATATCCAGAAATAATCTACTTGTTTATTGTGGTTTTATTTTATCACTCAATTTTAAAAAAGTAGTTCAAATTCATTTTATACATAAAGCTTAATTAAATAATGCTCAAACTTAAGACTGAACTGTTTAATTATTAAATCTGATCTTAGCTTTGCCGATACATTATTTAGTGAGACAATATTTAAGGGATTCCTAATTTTAATTGTTATATGTATATGGGTTTTTTGGGCATTATAATAAAGTACTGTTATGGTATTTCAGATAAGAAGACAACAAACATGACTATTTGCAAAATGAGATTAATAATCATTATAATTGGGAAGAACTTTTAATTCTTTCAGTTAATTTAATGTGTAAAGGTCTCTGGCATATATAAATATGTTTTATAAATTTAAAATTTGTTATTTCTATTAGGTAATTATAATTTTATATTGTATGATTATGTACTTAATATATTTCATATGATATTATTGGGGATATTTATGACAATATTTGCTGAACAAGAAAATATAAGTAAAAAGTTTTTATAAAATGCATATATCCAAGTAATTTTTTTTTTAAATAATCATTAAGAATTCTTTGGTTTAGTATTTAATGTGATATAATGAATTGTCATACTAGGTAAAACAGCCTTTATATTTGGTATGTGTAAACATGTAAAATGTCTGAGAGTTGAAATTTGAAATAGCATATAAAATTATAATATGTAGTTTTGTTATATTATCATATCTTGTGAGTTCATGTACATTAATGGATTTAATAAATATTATATTATACATATGAGTGTGTGTGTGTGCACGTGACACATTTTATTTTTTTAAACATTTTAAAACTGACTTATAAATAAGACCAATGTACTGTAAACATGATCAATGAAGTCAGTGAAAGCACGTTTTCTGAAAGTGAACAAATTATTTTTTATTTTATGGTTGTTTTTTTAATGTAAAATAAATATACATTTATAACAAGCAAAACTCTTTATAAAGTAGTGCCACTCAGTGCAAGCCAGAGTAATCAATGGATGCAAGAAGGTTTGTGCATAAAATCCCTATCAAGTGCCTACTCATCCAATATCCCCAGACTAGTTTCTAGCAAGCTAAAAACTAGTCTGGGGATATTGGATGAGTAGGTACTAGACAGGGATTTTATGCACAAACTTCTTGCATCCATTGATTACTCTGGCTTGCACTGAATGACACTCCTGTATGAAGAGTTTTACCTTTTTAAAGAGCTTGAGAAAGCATAAGAAATGGTGATCATGTGAATATAGATTTATAATAAATCCATCAAATTCTGTATTAAAATGTGATAGTTATTTTAGAATTGTTAAAATATTTAAAAAAATTATATCACCATGTCAATTTTGACAGCAATGAGTTTCACATGTGAAGTGTCATCAAAAAGGCAAGAATGCCTTAAAATACATCTTTCCTTTAAAGAACAATAGAGTCAAGATGATTGATATTATTTACTGATTGATACTATTTTTTTTCAATTAGGAATCAATAAAACATAGTATGGTCTAATTTACCATATTAAAAATATCTCATGTTAATACGAATTAGGATAATGGTAAAACAGCAAGCTGCAGAACTACAATGCTTTCTTTGAGGGAATCATCCAATGATTCAAATCAAATATGAGTGAAATTAACTGAAAATAAAAATTGCCAATGTATGCTTGATTTGTTACTATATAAAAATTATGGTCAGATAAAAGTGATCATTTTTATCTGACAAAAAAGATTAGTTTTGATATAACAAAAGACAGACTTTATTTACAAGTTTATTTATATGATTCTTTGAGGATATTGTTTATAAATTACCTTAATCATGTATGTGGACTTGTTGTTATATGAAATAGGTTGTTATTCTTATTTGATAAGTTGTAAAATTAGTTACATGCTCATTACAATAATTAGTACATCTTTACAGATATGTGCAATATGTAACATATTTAATTCATGTACACATTTGTATGCTGTTATGATCAATGCTACAATAATATTTTTATTAGATTACATCAGTTATTGTTAACTCAACAGACAGCTTTAAAGAGATGTTCAAAGATCCTTCTGTAATGTCCTTGAATGACTTCTATTTTTTGGTGAATATGCTATATATCCTAAGTGCCAAAATAATGTGGATATTAACAAGTAGGCGTATATGTGGATAATTTTAAAATATGTATTTACATTTTTTATTTATGGAAATGTTCACTTTAATATATATTCAACATATAGACAGTTTTTTTGCAGCGATTTTAATAACATTTCTCCTAAATAAAACGTGGTTTGAAAAATAAAAATGTTATAAAAATAAACAACAATAGTGCTTTCAACAAAAAGTCGTAAACAGCACAGAATAAAGAAGACCTGTTAAATAAAATGTGAGTAATCTGCTCTTAGAATAGAAAAATAATAGCTTTGCTTAAAATGCGTTTTGGAAATATTTTATTTTGCTTTTAAAACTAAGTAACATAAAACTTTCAAATGTGTTAATGTTTATATCTAATTAAATATAAACAGATCTAAGATTTTTTTTTTTTTAAAAAGAGAAACAATAAGATATATCATATCTTCTTTTATGTAGCTACAATTTTGATGCTTACCAAATGTAAGTATTAAACACAATTTATTTAATTTAATTATTATTTCATTTGATTTTTTAAGACGAATCTTTTCTTTTAATGCCTACTTTCAGTAAATAATATCAATGTTTGTATACTTTGTATTCAATAAAACAACAAAATAAAAAAAAACTATTATAGTTATGTTTAACATCAAATTTTTTTATGTTTTATTGGTATTTTATAATTTACAATAGATTTTTGTATTATTTTTAAAATTTTGATGTTTTCTATGAATTCCATTTGAAATTAATTCAATTTATAATTTTAAAATGTCAAATAAAAAACTTGACTGTAGCCGCAATATTAGAATATAAAATAGTATATTGAGGCCAACCTTTTCTCTCAATGCAACTATCTTTAAATCTTTGTATGTGTACATATATATATAACGAGCATTAATAGCATTTAATAAGCTTTTCTGAATATCCATATCCCCAGACCAGTTTCTAGCTACTGGCTGTCATCAGTGAGGTGCAAAGACATTCAAACATTAGCTCTAAAAATATCAGCTCAAGTCAGCATTTATCTAATTTATCTAACAGCTGATATTTTTAGATCTAATGTCTGAACATCCTAGCATCTCACTGATGACAGCCAGCAGCTAGAAACTGGTCTGGGGATTGGGATATTTAGTAAAGCTTGTTAAAAGCTATTAATGCTCATTATATAATATTTGTAGTACAAGCTTATTAATTTAAGACATGTGATGATGTATGACTTGATTTTCTTGTAATATATGTATATATGAAATAGTATCACATGAATATTGCTAAATCAAATTCAAATATTACTATCACCTAATATTTGAAAAATAAAGTCTGAATAAACAATACAGGTAAATGATCAACTTCTTACCTATAAACAGCAACATTTTATGTTTGTTTCTCAAGTAACACTGATCATAAAATTCACCTAGTGATATGCATCTCATTCTATTTCTCATATAGTTATGTTTAGGGTTTTATTAGCTATATGATCTTAGCTGGTTTAGATTTGCACTTTTTGTTTACATTATTCTGAATTTCAATATGTTTAATCTTATAGCTTATAAATAAGAGATTGACTTTTTAAGGGTGATGCTTTATTCTGACTTCAGGTTTGCATCTCAGATTGGACTGCTGACATAATGTAATGTTAGTTAATAGCGATATATATTTATAGAATGGACTTGAACTCGAACTTCCAAGCTCCCTACAGAAATCCTCTCCATCTTATACAATCAAAATACATGGCCACATACATGTGAATCAAATAAATGATCTCCAACAAACATATTTGGGGTTATATATATATATATATATATTTATGATAAACAAAAACAAGTTAAAAAATTTTTAACCTGCCTATAGCTTGCATTTTATGATCACAGATGGAGCTCTACCAATAGCCCACTCAAGCTTGTTTACAACAAATGCTGAGAGAGAATTGAATATCAAATATCTCTTTCAAATTGTCTCCAACCTTTAAGCCATGGTTTCAAGCTAATTGGCTTTCATCAGTAAAGGGTAGGAGAAATAGAAACTAGATTTAAATCTCAACTCTACTGAACAGCACTTAAGCAAACTGTTCCTATAAGTTTGAAAGCACGGATTTTTTAGATACGTAAATATCTTAAAATCCAGCTAAGCAAACTATATAGCTACATGGGTCTGATATCAGTTCAGATTCACCACATAGTTAAAAGGTTCTGCAATCTATATAATTGCTAAAACCTTCAGAGGCACATTTATGATAAACAAAAACAAGTTAAAATTTTTTTAACCTGCCTATAGCTTGCATTTTAAATGTTCCTTTGAAGGTTTTAGCAATGATATAGATTGCAGAACCTTTTAACTATGTGGTGAATCTGAACTGATATCAGACCCATATACCTATATAGTTTGCTTAGCTGGATTTTAAGATATTTCCATATCTGAAAAATTTGTGCTTTCAAACTTATAGGAACAGTTTGCTTAAGTGCTGATCAGCAGAGTTGAGATTTAGATCTAGTTTCTATTTCTCCCACCCTTTACTGACGAAAGCCAATTAGCTTGAAACCATGGTTTAAAGGTTGGAGACAATTTGAAAGAGATATTTGATATTCGATTCTCTCTCAGCATTTTTTGTAAACAAGCTTGAGTGGGCTATTGGTAGAGCTCCATCTGTGATCATAAAATGCAAACTATAGGCAGGTTAAAATTTTTTAACTTGTTTTTGTTTATCATAAATGTGCCTTTGAAGGTTTTAGCAATGATATAGATTGCAGAACCTTTTAACTATGTGGTAAATCTGAACTGATATCAGACACATTTAGCTATATTGTTTGCTTAGCTGGATTTTAAGATATTTACGTCTTTGAAAAATTCGTGCTTTCAAACTTATAGGAACAGTTTGCTTAAGTGCTGTTCAGTAGAGTTGAGATTTAGATCTAATTTCTATTTCTCCTACCCTTTACTGATGAAAGCCAATTAGCTTGAAACCATGGTTTAAAGGTTGGAGACAATTTGAAAGAGATATTTGATATTCGATTCTCTCTCAGCATTTTTTTGTAAACAAGCTTGAGTGGGCTATTGGTAGAGCTCCATCTGCAATCATATATATATATATATAATCAGTTTTCAGTTTATATTGATACCAAATCTTCAAATTTTCATGGACAGGCTTCAATCTTTTTCATTCTCTAATTCCTCAACCATCCATATCATTAAAAATCTGATGATGATGTGCTCAAGAAGCTTGAAATTCTGAGTTCAAATCTCTTCTAATTATATTAAATTCAGTACAGACAATATACTAGTAGAGAAATTATATATAAATTCAGTATATACTATATAGAGAAATTATATATATATATATATATATATATATATATATATATTAAGGGATGTTTTAGATGAAAATATTTAATGTGTGGAGATATCTATTTACAATTACTAAATTAGAAAGCACTTTACCTAAAAAAGTAGCTTCACACATTACATGTTTAGATATATATATATTGGTATGAAGATTTTCATGGGTTGCATATATAAAAGACATATTTTGTGGGTTCATCCATGTTAAAAAATTTAAATATTGATATACCGACATTTCAACTTGATCACACAAGTCACCCAGTGGATGACTTGTGTGATCAAGTCAAAACATCGGTATATCAATATTTAAATGTTTTAACAAAGATGAACCCGCAAAATATGTCTTTTATATATATTATAATGTGATAAAAATGATGACGCTGGGGAGATGATCAATCTAATCTAAATAAAAGATAGCCCTATCATTGGCCATCATTTTTGAAATGGACTATTAATTATAATATGGGATGATAATACAAAAAAACTTTACAATATCTCCAAACTGAGACATCATTCATAATAATATAGATCTAGCCTAAATGTGGAATGACATTTTATAAAAACCACATTGATTTGGAATTTTGTAATGATTGCCCCCTGTATGTCATCATCATTGGCTAGCATTGGGTAGCTACTTTGTCACAATAATAATGGATTTTCTATCTCACTACCTCTCTACATTTATTCAGTCAACATTTGTCATAAAGAAATACCTTTAGTCAAGCATTGGTGGCCTAGTTGTTAGCATAGCTGCCTTCTAAGCAGCAGGCCTTGGTTCACTTCCCAGTCAACACATTTGACATATGAAAAAAAAAAGATTTATATTCTTTATCACAGAGCAAAAACATGCATAAGCAAATAGTATTCGGTTAGAACCTGTGTAAAATTATCTAGCTCAGTTATTGATCGCACTAGGCAATAACAATATTTTCCATATATAATTATTTAAATTGTCCACTACCCTATCATAAAATACTGACAATCTCTATTAAAATCTAATTTATTCAGATATTTGAAACTAAATAAACCAAATGAGATCATCACCCCAGACATTAACAAATCTAAGCTGCAATAAGCAGCAAAATCATAAACTGTTGCCCTTAGCAATGATGCATGCTTAAGACATCTATTTGATTAATAATTAAATAAAACTAAATTCAAATCAATAAACAATTAAATTCTGACATACTTTATTAATCTAATATTATTTATAGCAATGCAAATTTACTTTAATATTCAATAACATTCTATTTAAATCAACGAATTTCTAAATAATTATTATTACATTTTGAGAACGTTTTCTAAACTATACAATATTTAAAATGTTTAAATAAAATAAACCTTTACTCAGATTTGTATCTGTTTTAATGAAATGTTAAATATAATACAAACATTTCATTTATACCCTACATTAGATTGTTGTGTATGTATTGTTTCAGTTATGTTCTAAATGAAACACCCCACAAGAATTTATTATCAATAAATATATTATGTAATTTCACATTTTACAATACCCAATCATATTATATAAAATATACCATAGGTTTCTATTGGATATTTACTGACTTACAATCACTGATATTATTCATCTATTTACATCTCCAATTAATCCATTATAAAAATGGATTTTATAATAATTAAGCTATATATGATGATAATTGGCCGTTAACCAACCCAAAGATAATATTATATTAAACTAGTCAATAAAATTTATTATCTCCACTTCAAAGAAATTTAAGAAGGTAATTAAGACAGGTCATTCAGACTAATGACAGAACAAAATCTATTAAGATTTTCATAACCAGACAAGGTAAGAAAATAAATAGTCAACTCTGAATTTAGATAAGCAAACAGTTATTTCATTTCAGGAACAAATATAAAATTTATATTCAATGTATTTTAAAATGATGTATAAAAATATACATATATTTAATTATATTTCATTTACCAAAAGGAGTTTGATCTTGGATCAAACTTCAAGTACTAAAATTATCTTGCACATTCAAAAGAAATAATTAGACATGTAATCTCTAAATAATTAAACAAGCATAAAGAAAAAATTACATTTAAACCCTTTTCTATCCAAATCTCCAAGTTAAATCTTGAATATACAAAAAAAATTAAATATTTGAATACATGAGGTCACATTAACTTACATCATCAGATAAGAACTTAAATAATAAGAACAAAATGAATATCTCCAATTTTGTCATTGCGTGAATTCTATCATACCCATATATATATATGTTTTTAAAGTAAAATGTAAACTCTTCTTTTCTTTTAACAAAATATACACCTGGGTCTCATTTTATGCAGCAGATAGGTTCCTCAGAAAATGTGCACAAAAGAAATCACACAAAAGTAAATTTAACTTAAATTGAAAAATGGAGATAGGTTCTCGTAATTTTCAGAAATTGGCATAAAAGCAAAGCAACGAGAAAAAATTACTTTAAAATTCGCATTAAAAAAATAAGGAAATAAAGTATGACTAATAAAAAATTTCAAATAAATATAAAAAATTAATATAAGACAAACTTTTTTTACTTTTTTTATTAACTACAGCATTTAATTTTACATTTTTTCATACATATTTTAATCATTACCACTACTTTACAATATGAGTTCGTTTGTGAACTAGTAAGAAATCAGATTCATGACATGTGTACAACAAATGCCACTTCCAGTTTTGTGCTGTTTCTATATTAAAAAAATTAAATCTTAATCAAAGCAAAAAGATTATACATTATCATTAGAAAAATTATTTTCGGTTTATAAAATCAATAAAATCTTCGTTATTATTTATTTTTAAAAATCTAAAAAAAAATATTTATTTCTGTTAATATTTAACAAAATATATTTTAAAAGTTTCAAATTTTTGAATATTAATTGTGATATTTTTATACATATGTATAAATCTATTATTATTTACTCATTAGTAAGAGTAGGTTATTTACATAGAAGTTAAGTTTCTAAATACAGCTTATGGCCATATTAATGTAAGCTGCTAATATAACATTATATTTTTGAAAAAAAAAAAGTATTTCAAGTCAAAATAAGTTATTAATAATTTAAATTTCTTGTTATCTAATAAATATAGTGAAATATAAAGGATATTAAAAAGAAACATGAATCACATAACTTCAAAATCGCATTAAAATAATCCGCATAAAATGAGACCCAGGTATATATAGAAATTATACCACCTAAGTGAAAGTCTGTCTTTTTTTCACTCACTATCTATGGATCCATCATAGCTTCTGGTTCTTTATTTCTGATACTAAGGCATAGAGAAGATTTTCCTTTAAGTAGAGAAGGTAAACATGAATAATAACTAATGCAAATATGAATCCAATTATTTTCACATCTAAATTCCAATATTTTCTTTTAAACATTTAAATATATCCAAGCATTTAAAATGATAGATACTTTTTTGATGCAAAATTACATATCACTGGTTTTAATTTTCCTTTATCATTGAAAATAATGTGCAAAGATAATTTCTTTAATGACACAATCTAGTTATAATCAAGTAAAGAATAAATACTAGCCCTTTTATTTCCGAATTATGAAAGTGAAGTTTAAATTGTTTAATATCATGCATAAATTGAGTTAATCGAAGTAAATTTTTTTGATCTGAAATATGACATCCATAGACACACAATGGGGTTTATATCCATCACAAATAAATAAATGAAGTTTTGTATTTTAACCACAGAATATCTTTATATAGCTAATATGCAAAACAATGCATTTTGATGGGTTTTTCTTTCTTTCACATTCTTGCCATTTCCCCTAAAATTTCATCAGCAAGCTGCAACAATTAAACAGGTAGATAGTTAAAATTTTATTCTTCTATTGTTTTATAGATTAATCACTTAAACAATAGAATTTAATAAATTTTCAAAGGCAGATCTAAACACATCTGTTCTTACAATGATAAAATTACAAGAAGTCAAATTACAGTGTTTCTCTTCTGTTTATACATTATTGTTGTCATAACAACTGTTGAAAATTGCTCAAATTTGACTCAATGATTCAATGATGTAATAAATTGTTCAAGAAAATTTGCTCCCAATTCATAAGTGAAATGGAGATTTTAAAATAATTGGATACAGTAAAATAAAATAATGTTTTACAAGTTATTTTTTATTTTAAACCAAAATAAAGAATTCATATTATAATTCTAATATATTTTAATGAATATAAATATTTTTACATATGTTTTTAATAATAATTTTTTATATAACTAATTTATGAACAAAATATATGAAACATAAAACATTTAATTTTGTAATAGGTGTTGCTATGTTGATTGTAATAACAGAAATTGAAGGATGTAATACTTAATAATAATATTTATTCTCTTCAATTAAGCTTTTATGATTCATTTAGCTATTTCCAAAATCTATTTATTTATTCGCATGTTCATGTTTTTTCTGAGGTTGATCACAACAGATTTATAAATTGATGCTAAATGTTAATAACAAATAAGAATGTTGTTTGAGTAGTATAGTTTCTTACCTGGTTAATATTAATACTTCAATACCTCCACTATCCATAGATCAAGTGAAATAAAAATTAAACAAGACCAACAAACTTCTTTATTTTTTTTAAATACTGTGACATACACCAATATGCTTACTTAATATATATATATATATATATAATATATATATATATATATATAATATATATATATATAATGACAGTTTGATATTCTGTTATTATAACTATTAATGTAAAAAATACTAAAATAGAGTTTAAATATAAAATTTAGTAAGATTTATTATAAAATATATAGGGTATATTAGCACAGACTTTCACATGACCAATCACTCTTCACACTATCTTATAACACTAATATACTTGAACACATATATGTTGAAAAGATAAATAATCACCAATATACATATTTCATGCTAAACCAGCAATCATCAGTTGGTCCAGATTACCATCTCTGCACATATATGCTATAAGTGCTCAGATATATATTTAGATAGCCAATCCTCACACTTTAATGGACAGGCTTCAATCCACTCCACACTCCAACTCTTCAACTATCCATCCAATTGAAAATCTGATGATGGAAATGCTCAAAGGCCACCCTGAGGCCGAGATTATTGTCACACCCATGTTGGCCTAAGGTCAATATGACCCTCATACACAGGACATAATCCATTTAATACAAGGGATGGGCAGACATCTCTACTATGTAATAACTGAAACACACAGGCTTATTATATACCTGTGTTTACATATACAATATATAGGGTACATGAGCATAGACATTCACATGACCCACCACTCTCCACACTATCTTATAACACTGATACATTTGAACACATATATGTTGAAAAGATAAATAATCACCAATATACATATACCTATATATTGCATATGTAAACACAAGTATATAATAAGCCTGTGTGCTTCAGTTAAGATTTATTATACTAAGTATACTTTCAATTATTTCACATCATATTTATGGTTAGTCTGCTGAGAACATTAATATTTGCTGATTTAAATGGTATTTGATTTTTGGTTCATTATACATTCATCTTGTGTGTAATGAAAGAGAATATGGCCATAGTTTGTAATCCAAGTTTTGTTAAAATTGTGTGCAAATAAAGAAACAATTACACACTTAAAATAAAAGAGGCATGGTTCATTATGCAAAATGAATATATAATGAACCAAAAATTAAATAGCATTCCAATCAGAAAAAAATTAATGTTCTCAGCAAACAAACCATGAATATAATGCAAAAATATTGAGGGCATATTTGGTACAATAAATCATATTAAATTTAACATTTAATGTTTTAGTATTTTTTCTATTAATCTTACTCTCTTTATATATATATATAATCAAAACAATACAATAATTAATACAGTAAAAAATATTTTAAAAACAAATATATATCACAATTTAATAGAATTACTTTAAACTATCTATGTAGTCATTATCAACTAGATTACATAGATAGTTGAAAGTACTTCTATTAAATTGTGATATATATTTGTTTCTAAAATATTTTTACTGTATTAATTATTGTATTGTTTTGATTAATTATATATATTTTATTATAATTGGAATACAGACATTGATTAATAATTTATATATACATATATATATATTGTACCGGGTTCAAATATGTGTCCTCGAAACACCGGCCTCTTAGGCAGAGCAGAACATACTCGAAGAGTATGTATGCCCAAATGATAGCTATAAAATATATAACTAGCATTACATTTCCAGGACATAACTTTTTCTCAACTGTTGAGCTCAACACCAAGTTCAAAGCACTTTTTTGTTTCATGTGGACACAGGCGCCAGCTATTTATTCTGAAAAGAATAAACAACGCACTTTGAGCAATGGCCACTAACTCAATGCCTAAGCACCCATGGCTAGCTCAGCTATTTGTAATCACTAACAGATTATACATAATTAATGGTGAAGAATTAATAAAAGAATTGGTAGAAGGAATTGATAAAAGGAATTGTAAAAGAATTGATAAAAAGAATTGACCGACAAATAAAGTTTAATTTTAAAAACAATTTATTAAATAACATTTACTAATTTTAAACATTTTATAATTCTAATAAAACACGCATATTTTAAATTAACATTTCTAAACTAGTTTAAATATTCTTGTAGATTTTAATAATAGAACACTGGTATTTATCTAATTTAACTAATAACACTGATATAATGATCACGCACATATTAACTCATACATATATAATAATAAAGTCTTACATAGCATTCCAAACTTAAACACACATATCAATAGTTCATTTTATGTATGATATAGAGTTCATATAATTAGACTCTTGGAGGATTCACACGAATTAATGCAATGCAATGGCTATTACAGTATAAATGAAAATAAGCAAATGTTTTACCTAGGATTTTGAATGTAGATGTAGAATTTTGTTCTCTTTGGTTGCTGCTTTCAGTGAGGATATTTCCATTACAAATACTTCCAGCCAGCTGGGACTTTTCCTTGATGAGTTTCATTATTCTACATGATTATTATTATTGGAGACAATTAGATACTGATGGAGATTTTCTAAGATGTTACGCTGACATTATTTCACGGGCAGATCTTGCTGTTTTCATCAGGCTGTGGAGAAAAACATGCATTCCCAAAAGCTGCTCAGCACCGCATTTTGTTTCTAGATACAATTAACTCAACTGATTGTCCTCTCTTGATTTAACTGACTTAATTAATTTATGAACTGAACTCGCTCAATTAATTTGTGAACTGAACTCGCTCAATTAATTTGTGAACTGAACTAAATGTCCGATAAAAAAAAGGTCTATTTATACCTGCAATGTGTTGTCCTTGTAATATCCTTCGGCAATATCTGTTGTCGAAATTTCATTGATAATCCTTTGACAACATGTTTTGGAAGATTGTTTAATTAGTAATAGCCATGCAGAAGTGTTGTTTTGTATTTTTAATTAATAGCCATTGCCATGTTTTTTAATGATAATCTTCTTTAACTTCCATTTATTTATAATTAACATTTATTACGCATACATTTATTCTATCATTGACAAACGCACATATATATGCACATATATTACTAGTTTTAAGATTTTTTTTTTAATTCGAATGAAAAGAGATTTGTATTTTTTAAACTTTAAATTATTTATATTTTATGAATACTAATAAGAAAACTCTTTACTTCCTTTTTATAAAACCTTTAGTTTAACTTTTCTAATGAAACACTCCTCTCCCCTTCTGATTAATTAATTGTAGCTTTTTATTTCAAAAACTAACGATGGAAAACTATTTGATTCATATCTTTTTCAAAAATAAACTGTAATAAACTCTTAAACTTTTAATTTTACTTTTGACAGCAAACTGATTTTGCTTACTTAAAGAAACTTTTTAGATTTTTGTAACTTATTTATTATTTAATAATTTTTTAAGCAAAATTATTATGTGCCAATTTCAATATTGGTACAATATATATATATAACAGTCTGGTATCAGGGATAATTCTAGATAAAGTTTATTTGAATGCCTTCTCTTGTAGCATTTATCATAAAATAAGCTTGTTTAGAGTTATTAACATGCTCTTTATTTTACATATTTGTAAATGCAAGCTATATAAGTCATGTGATATATATATATGAAATAGATGAATCTTGAAACAAAATCTAGGTTACAAACAAGTTCTGGATTTTATTTTTGAAGTAGCCTGTGTATAATCAACACAATAATTCATCCAGTATGATTTATTGTACATTGGTATCTAGCTATTACTAGATAATAAGCAAATACCCCAAGCTAATTTGATTAGATGAGCATCATAACAAAGAGTCTATAAAAGTACTGTGGTTCTCACTAGTTGTAAGTAAGCATTATATTAATATAAACTCTGTGTCCATGGCTTACAATTAATTCTATTGGTGAAGTTCAAGGCCCATGACTAATATCTTATTTCTATCATTTCCATTTCACAAACTTTATATAACTCCAAAACAAAAAGCAATTTGTTTATTTTTCCCTTGTATAATTAGGGTGATAATAGAGGGGTAACTTTAGGGATGAACACATCTGGATTGTAGATAATGTTGCCACTTCAGGGACTTGAACTTGATATAAGATCCTTAATAGATATTTGATTCTTTGCCTTGAATAAATTCATGAAACAATCTAGTCTGGGAATGTTGGATGAGTAGACACTAGATGAGGATTTTATGCACAAGCCTTCTGACATCCATTGATTACTTTAACTTGCTGTGTGTGGAATATATATAGTGAGTTTTGCCTGTTTTAAAACAGTTCTAAGCAAGCATAAGAAGTGGTCATGTGATGTTTATTGGCTTAAAACCAATCCTGTCTAAACAATAAATATATTCTAAAACTTAGAAAGCATGGATAATAACCAAATTCTGTGATTTTTAATACTTGAACTTCTGAGTTACACATTAAATTATGTTTTATGACTCAATATAAACAAAGTTGGGGACATGTGCCCAAATAGTACCACTTAAGAAATTTATGATTTATTTATTAATTATGTTGTTTTGGGGTATTAATTAATGTTTGTTTTTTAGATAGCTATCTTAAGCATTTTATATTTGCAAATTTAACATTTTTTTCTTTAAAACGTGTTCTTTAGACCATTTTTTCAAACCCTAAAATCAGTACCATTTAAAAAACATATCTCCTAAATGGTACAAATCTGTTTCCAAAATCGTACTTAAAAAATCTGTCCACTTTTTAACCATTTATGTAAAGAAATGCTTTATGTTTTGACTTTTACCATCAAGATATCTTGGTTTTAGTATCTTAAACCATCTGCAACATTAACTAAATCCATTCTTTTTATAATAGCATGTTTCTAATGCCTTTTACATACTTTCTTGAGACCATGATAATATTTTCTTTTTGCATGAGGTGTAAAAATGAGTGACTTTTGCAAAAAATTAATAATTTTCATTAGATAAAATTCAAATGTGATTTAAGTCCAAATCATACCAGTATGATTTTAAAAGTCTTATAGTAGTATAATTTAATAAACTTTGGAAACTTAAAGAAAATCGACATAACTTCAAAACCAAAGTCAAAACATTCATAAAACTGATGTAATTAAGAAATGTATTGAAGTTAGTGTTAAAAAAAATTAGCAATGTATCACAAAAAATATTATTCAAATAAAATTAGCTAAGCAAAATTTACATAAACTCATCTGATTTTCTTTTATTGTTATAACTGTAATCTATGATTAAGTCACAGTAAAAACTTTTTTTAAAAAAATATATCAAGCATTGGTGGTCGAGAGGTCAGCACAGCCGCCTTACAAGCAGTTGTCCCGGGTTAGCGGGTTCGCTTCCCGGCCGATGATATGACACATGAGAAAAAATTATGATTTATGCAACGAATACAGATTAACCTCCCCTATCTTCTATGAAAGTAATTTATAATCTAATTAATAGTCGTTATGATCTTTAATATGCATATATTAAAAACAGTTTGAAAATTATTAATCATTAAAGAAAATGTAAATAATTCTCTATCCCATAATTTAAAACGATATTTACAAAAAGTTTTATTTAGATCCATTAACATTTATAAACTCAAGTAAAGAAAGTAATAACGAATCTTACTTAAACAGTTTGCATTGACTTTAAGAATTATTTTTATTTCGATAGCTGTTCACCTCAATAACTTACTTAAAACCTTGAAGGTAAAAATTGCTTTACTTTTTAAATTAGAAATATAAAGCATTGACCATATGTTTTATACGTGAAAACAGTAATTAAATTATATTAATCTTCAAGAAGTAAACATCTGCATGTGAAATTTTTAATCCCAGTAAATCATTGAAGAATTCTGATGTTTATACTAAATTACTAATAAACCATTATATATATATATATAAACAATATTATAAATAATTATAATTAGATGTACTAAGTTTTTAATTTAACCTTTAATTTTAAAATATTTTAATTTAAGAAATATACAAATAGAACACAAATATTTATTTTAAAACATATAAGTTGTTATTCATTATTTTATAAAAATAGAGGGAGAGAAATTAATATATATATATATAAAATCAAGCCTGTTATTTTTACTTTAATATTTAGCCTGTGGTAGTTGGTTTTCATTAACTACTGTTCTAAGTTAAGTGCTTTCTAATTAAACAATTGTAAATGGATAATTCCACACATTAAATATTTCCATGTATATATAATTTATTAAAATCCTTTACAGAAAAATATAAAAAGTATTTTGATCTAAATTTTTTTGTTATCATTATAATTAATAATTATTAAATTTAATAAATTAAATAGACAACTTGTATTAACTCTTATGCTGCTTGCTTTTTATGTAAACTACTAGATGGTTTTAATTTGTTGTAATTCCAGCAGTTTTTACATTATTGTAGCATATTTAGGCTTATTTTAAAGCTTAAAAAATACTGTAAGATACTGTCCTTTCTTGAATTATTTTACAAGTAAAAATAACAATAATATAGGCATTCAAAACTACAACAAAGACAGAAGCCCAACCTCTTGAGATAGTGATTGGTAAGTAAACATTTCTGACAATGGGAAAACATCTATCAATAATTTTCACTGCTTCAACTTCTGTTTTGACTTTGAAAATGAAAACAATGTCTTAGAATGTTTTTTTTATTATTTTTCTTACATATTATGAATTATTTTCATAAAATATACTGAAAATATAGTTATTTTAGAAAAACAAGGAAAAACTCAATCTATACAGTAGTGCCACCTTCTATAAGCCAGAGTAATCAATGGATGCCAAAAGGCTTGTGCATAAAATCCCTATCTAGTGCCTATTCATCCAATATTCCCATACTAGTTTCTGGTTTGTGGCTTCATCAGTGAGAAGCTTTGGATCTGAAAGCACTGCACCTAGATCTTAGGTTCTAATGCAACCCTCCATTGATTGTTCTGGTTGGCACAGGGTGGCACTACCGTATGAAGAAAGTTTTGCCTTGTTTAATAACAATTATGTGCTAGTATAAGTAGATGGTGATCATGTGATATTTAGTGGTTTAACACCAATCCTGCCTAATAGGATAGTGGTGGCTATGGTTGTTAAAGAGCCAAAGACACCAAAATGTATGGGTGCTGAAATGAGTTCAGACTCATATGACTATATAAGCTATTGAGCTTAGTTTGAAAATATTGTGTTTTCAATTTCATTCTCATAGTTTTGTAGTTAAGTAGAGATAAAAGCTGGCTTCTGGAGGGTTGCATTAGATCCTAAAATCTAGGTGCAGTGCTCTCAGATCCAAGGCTCCTCACTGATGAAGCCCACAAGCCAGAAACTAGTCTGGGGATATTGGATGAGTAGGCAATAGGGATTTTATGCACAAGACTTCTGGTATCCATTGAATACTCTGATTGGCACAGGGTAGCACTACTGTATGGAGAGAGTTTTTCTAAGTTTAATAACTATAAGTAGATGGTGATCCTGCGATATTTAGTGGTTTATTTTAAAAAAATAGTTAAGATTTTAATAAAAATTATTTACTTTTACACAAACATAAATTGAGAAAGAAAATCATTGATGTAAGCAACATTTTTTAATAGGTTACTAACATTCTTTTTAAATTTGCCACTATAAAATATTTCTATAATTATCAACAGAAATGTATTTTTGAAAAAACTTTTGTTCACTTTCATATTCTGACAAATTAATTATTAATTTGCTTTTTACAAACTAAAATGAATATAAAATTAAAAGATGAATATATTTTTACTGCTGATTCTGTAATTGACCAATCAAAAGTTTAGAGCTTTAACTTGCTCAGCCAAAAATAATATTGGGCATCACAAGAGTTAAAAAATATTTTTTATTTTAAACTTTTCACATGTCAATGTTTATCCATTTACATTAAAGGAGAATTTGGATTAATAGTTCAATACTTCAATTTCAATTTTAAAACCATTATTTAATAATATAAATCACTATATTAAGTGAGACATGTTATAAATTTAAGTTTACAAACAAACAAAAAATTCTAAAAAAATATATTTGAACTTTCCATACATATATATATATATATATATATATATATATATATATATATATATATATATATATATTGTAACGAGATATATATGTGTTACATTCAAATTTAATAGTAACTTTTTTTATCTAATACAGAATTAAAAACAAACTGTCAAAATGCACAAATAACGAATTATTAATTTATTAATATGTTAGATTGATTGAAATATTAAAATAAGCTTTAAAAAAATAAATAAATTATAGAATCGAAGCAAAGATTCTAATCTTTAAATAAAATATATAATAAAAAACCTTTTGATTTTAATAATAGCGAAGATTTTTTAATTATAAAAAAAAAAAATACAAACAGATCCTTAAGGCAAAGTCACAATTAAAGAAATGATTATGAAATAGATAAGAGTTCCCGCCCAGAGATAGACACAGACCTCAGTGGAAAACCCAAAATCTTACCTTAGACACAAACCAAATAAACCAATGGAATACAGACATGAAATATGTTTGATGAATCCTGCATTCCAGAAATAAGGTACCTGAGGACTATAAAAAGAAATCCAAAACAATAATTAGTTAGTTGGAGAATCAGAAAATTAAAGTTTTGAATTCATCTGTAAAAATAATTTTAAAAGTTATCACCATCACAAAAGAAAAAAATGTAATTAGCTTCATTGTGCTTCCTTCGGTGCGGCCGGCTGAAGGAAGCTTTCTTCTCCACGGATCCCAGGATTAAACCACTGGTACCGTCTTCAGAAAACATTGTAAATGCATCTTCATAAATTGTCATCGCCCACAAGAAATGGATCTTGTATAAATTTGGATCTTCCTTGTGAAGGAACAAGCATGAACAAAGAAAAGTATAAATTTATAAATGGAATATAAACTGTAAATTTTAAAATCTTCGAACTTTATCTGTCTTTAAATGAATAATAAACTTTCTCTCTCAAGCAAACTGAACTTTATTTTTATAAACTTTTATTTAAAGTCTTAAACATAATCTCTTAAAAAAAATGTATTTTTTTTATATTTTTATTCATGCTTAATTAGTATCTGTTTGTAATAGGGTAGGGGTTTGCGATTGCAAACTTAAATTTAAAAATAGAAACACCTCGTTATTTGTGCATTATTAAATTTTAAAAATAGGTTAAAGTAGTATTTCTGGAAAGAAAATAAATTAAATATAATGCTCATTTTAAAATGATTTTAAAACTATAAACTAAATATTTCTTGTTTTGAATTACATTACTAAAATGATTTAAATATTAGTTGAGTATAGATGGCTGCTAGACTAGTTTAAATATGTTACTTTTAAAGAGAGTTTTGATTTTGGACTATTTGTTTCATGGTTGTGTCAATGCTGGTGGAGATATATATGGACGTTTATATCAATGTAATGTGAAGTATGTTAGCACCTAGGGCAATGAGTCCAACTGAATGCATGACCCCAAAGAGGTAGTCATATTGTTGAAAATGGATGCAGACATATTTCCTGCGCCATTGGCCCATTCCAGCTCTATGGATTGAGAAAATAAGTCGGCAAGATAAGACCGCTCTCCCATCCATACGTAGCATGTTCTCTTTATATTACATACATGATTCCTTCGCCAGATAGAAGCACTTTCCTATACTGGTTGAAGCTCATGATTTCTCCAATAATATCACGATGTTCAGATGCACATTCCTGGTGGTGTGATTCGATGCTAACTTGTTCATATTGCATTGGTTGCTGATATATATCTGGAAGCAAGCATTGGTGTGGCTGCAGATTTTTTAGACCGGAATCAAATGTTTGAAAGTCTTTTAGGTGTGTGGTCTAGGTAGCTCATCTATACTCAACACTTCTAAGATTAAGAATAAAAGTTAAAAACAAATAAAATAATAACTAATGAAACAGAATAAAACCACTTTCTTTTGTTGTAAAAATTATTTTTGAAATTTGTGAGTTATTAATTATATACGTAAATAAAATCCTTTTTTTGTGTTATTAATACTGACAGTGATTGCCTTTATTGTTATTTATTATTAAAAATATATTTTACTAAATATATAAGTTTCTGTGTCTACTTGAGCTAGTGACTAGGGCTGACGGCCGTGATCTTAACAGCACGTATCTGTTGACTTTATAAATTTTCTAGGTTCAAATGCCTACTGGAGCCCTGTAGTGCAGATTACGTTAAGTCTCCTTCTCCCCCGATCATTAAAGTGGTCTCCCAACATGGCACGATCTTTTAATAAACCATGAGTGCCCTGAGAATTTTAAAAAATAAATCATGCCAGTAGGATTTTTCTTTAAAAATGAGTATATATATTTGTGTATTAACGTAATGTTATAGTCCGATATTAATAAACCACGAGTACCTATGAAGCCAGTAATATTTTTTTTAAATAAGTATATATTTTTTGTATTAACGTATAGTTATAGTCTGATATTTAATAAACCACGAGTACCTTGAAAATGAAGCCCATAATATTTTTTTTGAAATGAATAACTATTTTTTTTGTATTAACGCTAAGTTATAGTTTGAATATTGTGTAAAAAAAAAAGAACTTTAACGCATTATTATTGCCAATTAGTATTAACTCTAACTAAAGTCTTTTTTTTTATCATTTTTTTATAAGTTCAGTGATATGTAACGGGATATATATATGCGTTACATTCAAATTTAATAGTAACTTTTTTTTATCTAATACAGAATTAAAAACAAACTGTCAAAATGCCCAAATAACGAATTATTAATTTATTAATATGTTAGATTGATTGAAATATTAAAATAAGCTTTAAAAAAATAAATAAATTATAGAATCGAAGCAAAGATTCTTATCTTTAAATAAAATATATAATAAAAATTTTTTTGATTTTAATAATAGCGAATATTTTTTAATTATAAAAAAAAAAAAAATTACAAACAGATCCTTAAGACAAAGTCACAATTAAAGAAATGTTACGAAATAGATAAGGGTTCCCGCCCAGAGATAGACACAGATCTCAGTGGAAAACCCAAAATCTTACCTTAGACACAAACCAAATAAACCAATGGAATACAGACAAAAAATACGTTTGATGAATCCTGCATTCCAGAGATAAGGTACCTGAGGACTATAAAAAGAAATCCAAAACAATAATTAGTTAGTTGGAGAATCAGAAAATTAAAGTTTTGAATTCATTTGTAAAAATAATTTTAAAAGTTATCGCCATCACAAAAAAAAATGTAATTAGCTTCATTGTGCTTCCTTCGGCGGCCGGCCGAAGGCAGCTTTCTTCTCCATGGATCCCAGGATCAAACCACTGGTACTGTCTTCAGAAAACATTGTAAATGCGTCTTCATAAATCATCATCGCCCACAAGAAATGGATCTTGTATAAATTTGGATCTTCCTCACGAAGGAACAAGCACGAAGAAAGGAAAGTATAAATTTATAAATGAAATATAAACTGTAAATTTTAAAATCTTCGAACTTTATTTGTCTTTAAATAAATAATAGACTTTCTCTTTCAAGCAAACTGAACTTTATTTTTATAAACTCTTATTTAAAGTCTTAAATGTAATCTCTTAAAAAAAATGTATTTTTTTTATATTTTTATTCATGCTTAATTAGTATCTGTTTGTAATAGGGTAGGGGTTTGCGATTGCAAACTTAAATTTAAAAATAGAAACACCTCGTTATTTGTGCATTATTTAATTTTAAAAATAGGTTAAAATAGTATTTCTGGAAAGAAAATAAATTAAATATAATGCTCATTTTAAAATGATTTTAAAACTATAAACTAAATATTTTTTGTTTTGAATTACATTAATAAAATGATTTAAATGTTAGTTGAGTATAGATGGCTGCTAGAGTAGTTTAAATATGTTACTTTTAAAAAGGGTTTTGATTTTGGACTATTTGTTTCATGGTTGTGTCAATGCTGGTGGAGAGATATATGGATGTTTATATCAATGTAATGTGAAGTATGTAAGCACCTAGGGTGATGAGTCCAACTGAATGCATGACCCCAAAGAGGTAGTCATATCATTGAAAATGGATGCAGATGTATTTCCTGCACCATTGGCCCATTCCAGCTCTATGGATTGAGAAGATAAGTCGGCAAGATAAGACCACTCTCCCATCCATACGTAGCATGTTCTCTTTATATTACATACATGATTCCTTCACCAGATAGAAGCATTTTCCTATACTGGTTGAAGCTCATGATTTCTCCAATAATATCACGCTGTTCAGACACACATTCCTGGCAGCGTGATTCAATGCTAACTTGTTCATATTGCATTGGTTGCTGATATATATCTGGAAGCGAGCATTGGTGTGGCTGCAAATTTTTTTAGCCCGGAATCAAATGTTTGAAAGTCTTTTAGGTGCATGGTCTGGGTAGCTCATCTATACTCAACACTTCTAAGATTAAGAATAAAAGTTAAAAACAAATAAAATTATAACTAATGATCAGAATAAAACAACTTTCTTTTGTTATAAAAATTATTTTTGAAGTTTGTGAGTTATTAATTATATACATAAATAAAATCCTTTTTTTGTGTTATTAATACTGACAGTGATTGCCTTTATTATTATTTATTATTAAAAATATGTTTTACTAAATATATAAGTTTCTGTGTCTACTTGAGCTAGTGACTAGGGCTGATGGCCATGATCTTAACAGCACGTATCTGTCGACTTTATACATTTTTTAGGTTCAAAGTAGCCTAGTGGCGCTCTGTCAGCAGATGCGGTAAGACTGGATGTTTCATCATTTTCCCTGACTGTTATAATATATATATATATATATATATTATAACCATATATTTAAACTTTTGGATTAGATATATGTTTTAAAGCATTAATTTTTTTAATTATATAAGATTGCAATAAAATAATTTCTTTGCCTGTGCTTTCATAATAAAATCTTAAATTATATATTTCAATAATATCAATTAAAATAATTCAGTTAGCCCAATTAGTTAACAGTGTTTAAAAGATTATCTTAGATTGTTTAATATTTACTTGAAAAAATAAAATTAATATTTAAACTAAAGAAGAGTTAATATAGAGCTTAATACATTTTAAATAGATTTAATAGATAAAGTTGTTTTATGATGTCTGAAATGATTAGTTAATTTTATTTGGATTTTAATTATTGATTTTTAAAATAAATAATGTCAAACTAAGTTATGACTTATTACATACCAATTTATATGAAAGTATTTAAAATTTCAAAATAGTGATATAATTGACTGAGAGTGCTTCTAATTTTTAATTAATCTTAATGGTTATATTAATGTGTCTGTAAATGTTTGGAGCATGCATGAGAAACATTGAAAGTTAAAAAGACAAATTAAAATTAATACATGTATTTTAAAAATTGGGTACAGTCAATCAATTTTAAAATTATTAAAAATATATATAAGCTTTTAAATTATACAAGTGACAGAGTGAAAAAGAGATAAATTAATAAAAGAAATGTTTAATGTAAGAAATCAGTTAATGATTTTGTTAAATAATTGATTTGCTAATTGTTTGGAGTTGATAAAAATTGTTGTATTAGCAAATTCATTTATTATCTACTTGTCACATGACAAAATTATCTTGTTTTAAAATACAGAGTTCAAGGGCAAATCAATTAAAAGTCAATAATAAACATTAATTTAAATATTATAATGCAGATTTGTAATTCATTGGTATACTAAAGAGGCAATGTAGTATTGATCTTGGTGCATGGGTGGAAATAAAATTAATCACAAACACTAATATAAAAATAGACCTAGTTAAAAATTTAAACACTTCTAATTTTTCACAACTCATTTAATTTTCATTTAAAATTTTATTTTAGTTTTGAAGTAAATTGTGTGGTTTTTATTTATTTTAATTCAATATTAAAGTTTATATCATTTTCATGATATGGTAAAGAATCAGTAAGTTATCCATGCAGTGTTTCTTCTAAAAACATAGATTTATCTGAATTATTAAAAAATAATTATAAAAGATACTAAAGATAATTCTCACACTTTTTCTAAAAGAGGCCAATGAAAAAAGTCTTGTAAAGAAAAGTGTTGTTTTCATTGTTATAATATTAGTTATATTCTGAACTTTGCTGAAAGACTATTTTCAGCATGTTTTAACTAACTTTTAATTATTTATAGATACTAATTATTTGCTGCTAATTAATCAATCTACTTATGTCATGCTCAGTTATAAATGATGAATTTCTACAAGATTATTTAACCTAGAAAAGAAGCATTGACAATTATTTAAGATTATCTTATAAAGTTATCATAAGAGACAAATGTGTGAAAACTAAATTTCTAATTATTGTAATAAAAAACTATATCCAGTTTGTCTCATATTAAGACAAATAATATAGCTAGTCATCTTAAGTTTACTTATTCATCTAATTATTTGAATACTCTGTTTTTAAACTGCTGATTGCTTCAAATATACTGCTTTTATATTTAAAAAGAAATACATATAATTTAAGTTGGTTGTTTTATAATAGCATGTTGAAACTGTCAGAGTGTGGGCTTTGTTTGTAAACAAAGATAAATATAATGTTTATAGGGCCACTGCCACTGCTGGGTTTGTTTATTATCACATTTCAAAGTAAAGTTAATATCAAATACATTTTTTGAACACACAACAACAACAAAAAAAAATATGCAGAAATCAAAAAATTGAATTTAAAAAAGTTCTTAATTTTTTTTTTTTTTTTTTACAAAATAGTTTCTTCCTTTTACTCTTCTCATTACTTACATTTTTTGTTTTGGCAGCAGTCAAGTATTCTATGACAAAATCGGCTTCTTTTCTTTTTGATATTTTTGTTGTTTTATAATAAATTACAAATACCAAATCAATTTCCATTTAACAGTACCAAACATTTCCAACTGAAAGGTCCAACTTTGGGAACAAGGGGGTGGGTGGTTCCAATTGCTAAGTGGACATAATGCTCTGACTCGAAGGTTGACCAACTTTTTACCCGTAATTACCAAAAACCACATAAATATATTTACGGCAATTCAAAGCAACTTTTAGGGCTGTTCAGGAACAGCATGCATGCAGTTTCAAAGCCCTCTTTTGTTTGATAAGTTGGTTCCAGCAGCTAGCAGTCAGAGAATCATTGACATTCGGAGGAGAAAGTTTTCTGATTTCAGCCATTCGACGAAGCTCACTGTTGTTCTCACAGAAATGGGGCTTAGAGCATGATTTCATTCCGAATGCCCTCATACCTACACTTGCCTAATTTTTTGAGCAGGAAATGGGGGCTAGGAAAGCATGAGACTCTGCTGATAATTCTTAGTAGACATTCCTAAAAGATGGCAGATAGAGGGGGAGGTGGTGTTAATGAATATTAAAATAGTTTTGACACTCGGAATTACAGACACCCTCACCCAATACTGTAGCCAAAAGTGAAATGTGATCACACATCGAAAATGCTTAGCACAAATCTGAGCTGTAAGCTGACATGATAGCTTTTTCTGTGTCAGATTCAATGTCACGTTTCTGTGCATTAGCATAGAAATAGACCTTAACAGCCACCCCATACCAACAAACTATTTCTAGGCTTACACATTAGAAATAGAATGTTTGCTAGCGGTAGTAGGCTGCCTAAATGGCATATTTCTGTGCACTATCACAGAAGTAATGCCCTCCGGAAGTTTTGACACGCTATTGTAAAACAACCTTTAAGTTTACCACAGTCAACTTATAATATTAATAAAACTTCACAAAGGGTAACTTGGATAAAAATTATTATTCTGCTCATTGATCTTTTGATTTTATTGTCATTAAAAATGCATTTTGACAGAACTGTTGACCATTAATATCATTTGCTGTCAGCTCTTATTATTTTACATTTGTAAAATTATTGCAGATTCCAAGATATTTATATATGTGTCTGCTCTATCTTATTAAATGACTTCACTCTTAATACTGACATCTTCAGATATTTTTTGTAATTAATAAAGGAATATATACATTAATTCAAGTTATTAGCACAAAATGACTGTTAATAGCAATAAAGAAGGCAAAGAAAAGATTTAAACCATAAACGCCAGTGCCACCACAGTACTCCATTCCAAAATGATTGAAGTATTGAGAAAATTAACTATTGGGAAATGTATTTACAAAATATGGCATAAATTGTATTTTTATATAATACAATAAATTGCATAGGACATAATATGGCTTATAAAATATTAATGAGATTAAATGTGACAAGAAAAGAGTTCCTAAGTCTATCGTTTTATTCTTAGGGCAAGACATATTGGGTTTGAACATTTCTCCTCTTTAATAGTTGGTCATCCAAAATTAAAGTGTGCATTAAAATATTCTGTCCTGCTTTTTATACTATCCTATATTCAATTATTGTGTTTCTTTATTTCTGGAGTAATTATTGTATTTTTTGATTTAATTAACGTTATAATTATTTTTCTCTATAGAGAGGAAAATTTATTTTTTCTTAATCTCCTGACTACAATTATTGTCCAAATCTATTCTTTAATTAAGGTTTTAAATTATTTTAAAAATCACTTTAAACTGATATTTTTTCTCTTTTATTTTTTTTCTTCAAACTTATCAGAACCTTAGAGAATTATATATCACTATGTTTGATTAAAAATCATCTTACCTCTTGCAGGACACACATTTTTGGTAGTCAAATCTGACATCATCATCTGCTTCCAAAACCAGTTAAGTTCCTACCAAAACAAATCAATTCATTTTCTATTTAAATAGCCTCACAATGCACAATTTAATGTTAAAATTTGGACTTGAATTTTAGCAGTAATTTAACTAATAATACCTTCCTTGTATTGACTTAATATAAATTGAGAAGAAAGAGCTAATAATTCAATTTATTTTAAAATAATCTTGCCTTCAAATAACATTTTAAATATGTAAATATTAATTAATTAAATATCACATACATATGTAATTTATTAACATTATTTTCTGTGCCTATTGTAAATATTTATAGAAACTTATCTTCTTATACTCATCCACATTTGATAAAAAAATCAATTAACCTTTTGCAAGATGTAGGTCTTGGTCAACAGGTTAGACCATCAAATATTGCTGAACATAAGATTAAGATTTGAAATACAGGCATTCTTATACTTGGAACTTACTTGTAAATATAGGGGATTTGAACTCAGACTTTCAAGCAACCTTCAACTATTCACACTATCTCATACTACTAATACACATGACCACATGACTAGATCAGAAAAGAGGAACATCCAGCCTGGACATTTTTAAAAGCATTTATAAAATGGCCCTGATAGAACTTCTATTTAAACACGTGAATGGTGCAAATATTGAATTAAGATTAAATAAAATAAAGTGCTCATTTTCTTAACGATATCTTTTTCTCTCTACAACCTTTATAATAATTTAAATTCATTCTATCAGAAATGCAATATTCCAATAAATTATTTATATTAGGTGTTCTATCAAAATACAGATTTAATCTTTAACACTAAGGATAATTGTTTTATAATGATTTTCACAGACAAAAATATACTAGAAAAATTAAAGCTCAAATTTTATTTCATTTTATTATTATAATTTTGCATTTAATTTTATTTTTTTATTAGGATGTCTATATTGAATAAGATTTTAAAAATGACACAGAAAATCACACATTTCAAAAAAGAAAAACAGATCATTGCATATATATATATATTAAACTTTAAATCACCCCACAAGGTTAAGTAATCCAGTACTGCCCTCTGTGAACTAATATATAAATACATATATATAAAGAAAGAAATAGTAAATCCATATGCCCACCCCTAATGATTATCTGTAAATTAATTAAATTTTTGACCAAATATAGCAGGCTAATTTTTAAGTCGATAATTTTGTATGGCTTACAAATGATACTATAAATATCCAAATGGCTCTTGGAAGAAAAATGATTCCTCACCACTAGTCTAAATATTATTTTTATTGCTTTCTATGTTTTGTTTATTATTAGTTTCAAGGTATTTTGTGGTAGAATGAATACAATGCAAATTTTCCTCAGATATAAGTTCGAAAAAATAATCTTTTAATTGATTCTTAGAAATGTATTAAAGTATACTATAAATAAGCATATATATATTAATTATTCTAACAATTAATATAGCTAATCAAATAATATTTTTAAATCGAATAACTTAACAGACAATAGCAAAGAAGTATTAGAGTATTTGCTTTCGTAATTTTCTCAGAACTTATAAACAATTGAAATGTCGTTGATTTTTTAAGTGAGTCCTGAAAAATTTCAATATAGAGACTAAACTCTCTGACTATTTAAAATATAATAAAAAGAACGTAATCTACCTAAATAAATAAGCCGCAAATCTTTATAACAGCTCACGTTTTCAGCCACTAGATGTCCGTTTTGTTTTCTTTTAAAAGAAATAAATTGTATTTGACAGTGCGGTTATAAAAGTAGATATTGATATTATTGGATTTAACATTTTTTTATACAATAATAATTTTTAAAACTATTTTTAATGTAAAAAGTTTGTTTTTTTTTAAAAAAAATTATAATTGATTGACTATTACTTGGGAAGTCACGTGACATTGAAACACCAAAGTGACAGATGGAGATTCGATCCAGGAATCGTCAGCTCTGACTCCTCATAGTGTTAAACCATACAGAGTTATAACAGTAATTTTTAATTACAAGAATAATAGCAAAGTCTTGAATCTTAAAAAGTAATTTACTCCATCCTTTTTCCTGTAGAGATGAAACTCTATATTTTAAAAAAAAATACTTTAATAAAAGTAAATTGTTAATTATTTTAAAGAAAGTCTTTTAAAATTTTAAAATGTTGAGAATAATTAGCACCTGAGAGATGATAAAAAAATCCACAAAGAAAGAGTTTCTTCTTTATGATATTGTGCACCTTGATACTCATATTTTATATCCCGAGGTTATATTCTTTATTAAGTAACAAACTAATTTATTCATATATTTTCACACAATGTCACAATTGAAAATTTAAGACTTGAGTTCAATGAATGTTTGTTTACTCTTTAGATTAATAAATTTATTAAAGAAGAAAATTTAAAGGTTAAAAAATAATAATAATTTGATATAATTTATTAAAAAAAAAAATACAAAAATACATCCCCTATTTGAGTAGGATATAATTATTTATTATATATTTGTTTTTATTCTTCTGAGTCTATTTTTTTTTCTACATAACTAACTATACATCTATGAATGTATTAGCATAAATATGTGCGTATGTTTTGTGTATGTATTTGTGATACTTATAACTGAAATGCTATTGAGTAGCGCTTGTAGGTGTACTTGTAATATATATATATCACAAAATATAATAGTGCTTGCCTTTCAATATTGTTTTCACTCTATGAGATTAACTACAGTGACGGATTGTCGCCCCTCTCTGACTCTTCCAATGCTCGAATTATTTATGACATCACGAGCTACAAATCATTTGATATATTTTTTAAATATATTTTTCTGCCTTAATGCTTATAGACCAATATGTACTACCAGGAAGCCTAGAAAGACTATGTTTTCATGTAATATTGTAGCAATTTGGTGTTTAATTTATAACGTATTTAAACTGTAAAATATTCTGTTATTATCGTCAAGATATTTACCTAGAGAGTATATGCATTATATAAATGTTATAAAATTAGATTTTAACAGATTTTATAATTAGTATTCTATTGGATTGATTGTTTTTTGTAAATTAAATTTCGCGAATAAATTGCGTAATAGCAAATAATCACTAGTAATGATTGAGTCATATCATATTTTCTATTGAACACATTTGCCTCCATTTTTTGAATGCAAAACATGCAGTTATATATATATAAGTAGGAAGGTAGATATGTAGGTAAGTAAATAGACAAACAGATAGATAGATAAATAGATAGATAGATAGATAGATAGATAGATAGATAGATAGATAGATAGATAGATAGATAGATAGATAGATAGATAGATAGATAGATGGATGGATGGATGGATGGATGGATGGATGGATGGATGGATAGATAGATAGATAGATAGATAGATAGATAGATAGATGGATGGATGGATGGATGGATGGATGGATGGATGGATGGATGGATGGATGGATGGATAGATAGATAGATAGATAGATAGATAGATAGATAGATAGATAGATAGATAGATAGATAGATAATTAGTAGATAGATAGATAAATAGGTAGGTATGTAGATAGAGATAATTGACCCTTGAAATATTCATCAACGCATCTGAAGAGATGTCATCTGCAATCATGGTGAATGAAACATTCATTATCCAATTCCATATGGCAGGAAAAAGATTGATAAATGATTTGGCTGTATTTGCACCAGTATAACAAATGATTTAAATATTGTAATTAGAGGTGATAACTCTCCATATTTATTTACATGTATTTCAAGGTGCATTAATCTACTAACTAATTACATAATTTGATGTTAGCTTTTTTATGAAAGTTTAATTAATAGGTGTGTTTCTGACTGTGCCTTGGTTAATGTTTAAGCTGGATGTTCATGCATTTATTATTATAATCATCAATACATAAATAGAAGTAAAGACCTTGTAATAATTTATTTATTTTGCATGGGTTAGCAATCATACCAGCAGAGAATATCATTTACAGATATATTTGAAAACTTGCTGACATAATTGCCACACTGATGTTAATTTTCCAATCTGTTTATTGCTGAATCTGAAACTTAGACAAAAATCTGATTCTATCTACATTTTCCTCTTTTAATCTCACACACCTGCATAATGTATAAAACAGATATATGAATAAATAAATATATACTCAAGAAATTAAATTACCATGAAAAGTAATTTAATCAATTAACAAAAAATATATTAATTATAACTCAATACTGTGGTAAAATAAAAATAAAAAATAAAAAAAAAGTAGTCATACTGAAACAGATATTACTGTCCCTCTATTGTTTCACCTTTATGTCTCCATAGACACATCTATGCCAGTTTTGAACACTCTTTAGTACAGGTGTGTGTGTATCTACACAGGGGGATATGCCTTTACACAGCTATATATATATGTTTACACAGTTGTATGTGTCCACACAGTGATATATTCATTTATACAGTTATATATGTAATCACAGTTTTATATGTATTCAAACAATTGTATGTTTATTGTCACACGTACAAGCACCTGTAAATGATAATGATATTAATTTTTGCATGGATATATCGCAGCATTTATAAAAATAATATATTGTATAAGGGTTATTTTGTTTAGAAAATGTGGCTAAATATTCTTTAACAAGTTTGGTTTAGGTAAATTATAAATCACATGCGAAATTCACAGATTGGTAATAAGACTATTTAGAATAATTCGCAGGTGAGATCAGATGGTCCCTAGGTTATTGACATTGTTTTAGAGCTCATTCATTACGATTGTAATGAATTTCTTTTCCCAGATGAAACCAGTAAAAATTTGGCAACAAGATAAAAAAGAGAGATTAGAATCAAAAGAGACAGACTGCTGTAAAACTTAGAAGAAGTTTGAATTGTGTTTTAAAATAGATAGTCGCTGGCTTTTGATCTAGGGAATATAGATATCGCAGAATTTTATTTAGAATAATTCGCAGGTGGGATCAGATAGTCCCTAGGTTATTGACATTGTTCTAGAGCTCATTCATTACGATTGTAATGAATTTCTTTTCCCAGATCAAACCAGTAAAAGTTTGGGCAACAAGATAAAAAAAAGATAAGAATCAAAAGAGACCTAAGGCTAAAACTTAGAAGAAGTTTGAATGGTGTTTTAAAATAGATAGTCGCTGGCTTTTGATCTGGGGAATATAAATATTGCAGATGTTTTTTTTTAAGGTATTCCTCTTTAGCTTTTTTTTCTGAAAATTGTTGTGGAGACCAGAATCCAAAATGATCGAGTAAAATAATATATTTACTGGCTCTGGAGCCAGATGGCTACTCTCAGTTCCTCTAAACATTCCTTTGAATAGACTTTCCAGCAACCTGCATGGAGAATATGAAGAAATTTAACCTATCTGAAAGGCCACTGAAGATTATGATGCTGTCAGACGCCCTATTCTAACCACTATCATTGATATACGCTTCAAGTCCACTCAAGGAGGCAGAGAGAGATGGTAATAATTTTAGAAAAAGAAGCTGCGGTATGAACTTTAATCTATAAATTCTTATAACACTTTAAAAGGAACGTTCTATCTAAATTATAAAAACTCTTTCAATTTTACCCTCTTATAAAAAGAAACTATCGGTCTGTGACTTTATATATAATGTAAAAGAAAAAAAAATCACTTACTTTAATTTATAAACTGCTGAAATCTTTTATGAATTAAAAGATTTCATATTTTTTTTATACTCATTAAATGTCCGAAATTTATTCTCTTCAATCCCTACAAACTAACGGTCTTGCCTAATTTCAGTAATTTTAATATTTTGTTTAAATGCATTTTGTTATGTTTAATATGTGATAATATGCTCAAATTTCGAAACAATGAAACTAAGTAAGTAATTTATAAAAGAGATAATTGTAATCTTCACTTAGACATTTTAAAAGCCTTGTTTATTTTATTAAATCATTGTTTCGAAATTATAATATTGGTAATAAACGAATGCGCTAACCACTCGTTGTTATCATAGTTATATATATATATATATTGTAAAATCGTATTTTTTTTTAAGATTTGCTTAACCGATCTTATATTATAACCTTTGATATTTATTAGTTGGAAGGGGATATATATATTGTCTAGAGATGATAAAGTATATTTGCTAATGTTTGTATTAAGTCCCATCGAATATACTTTCCCTCCTTAATTAAGAATCTTTATATGCAGATTCAGGATCTTAACTAGATTATTTTTATGTAGTTTAAGCCCATTTTATTAGCATACTTAAAATGCTAATTTTAAGAACTGTTTTGAATTAGCTTGACAGATAAAAGCTATCTGTTTTAGGCGCAATTAATTATATGCATACTTATTGCTTTTTATATATATATTGCATGCATTGCGGGTGTGTTTTTATATAGTACACTTATATGTGTTACGTTTTGCTGCCTCTGACAAGGGTTCACGGTAACAAACCGCCCCTTTTATTTAGTTCGGGTTATGGCTATCTTCATTAGAACTGGGGGCATGAGGACCCAGATTTTTCCTAAAGCCAATCCGACTTCCTGAACTTTATGTTCATACATCAATAGCAGTAAACCGTCGGTCTCAGAGCAAACCGAGCATTTGATGCTGAAACTCTTGAAGAATCACACACTCGCACTGCAAGTTTATTTCTTTAATATTTTATATAGCACCATAGCGCATATATGTGGACCTAATGGTAACCAGTTCTTTTTCCCATATTGATTAATCATTCAGCTTTAGACTGGAGTTTGAATCTGGGTTATCAGTTTGAATCTGCATGATTCTGAGTTTAT
Organism: Epiperipatus broadwayi; assembly: GCA_028023455.1. Taxonomy (NCBI): domain Eukaryota; kingdom Metazoa; phylum Onychophora; class Udeonychophora; order Euonychophora; family Peripatidae; genus Epiperipatus; species Epiperipatus broadwayi. Next base: position 1,924,267 of record JAQFVV010006370.1, on the reverse strand, counting down.
TTAGTTGCTCATTTAATTAGTATATATAACAGCCTTTAAAACTGGCTGTACTCATCATCATCTCTACTAAAGGATCAACTTCTACCTTAAGCAAGTCAAGTTCATAAAATGAGCATATTAAATAATTAGGCATGACCTCTATAACTCACACAGACATGTATTGTAATATGTTTAAAAGGGAACAGATGTACTTGATAACAGTCCCAACTATTGTAACATGCTTGCCTGTGTTGAATACCTTGTGAAGATTATACAATCCCTTCCATTATGATATTTTGTGTTAGATCATTTGTTATTGTTTTAATAAATCCTTTTAAATATAAACTGTTGTATATCTTTCTTGCTCAGACTCTAGATCAAACCAAACCACAGTATCTTATCCAATCCATAGTATTTTATCCAATCCACAGTATATTATTAAATGTCACAGTTCATACTCCAATTTCTTAATGAGTTTATATGCTATATGTGTATGTCTGGTAGTTAAGATTAATAGAGTGTTAAGTGTTATATATATCACTTATTTAGTTAGGTTAGTAATGACCTTAAGTCTCGTGTTTCTCCCTGTTCTATGTTGGCTCATGGTTAAATGAGAACTGAGTGTAGCCCCAGGAATGTCACTCATAAGGTGTTAAATTTGAAGTACTGGCAGATGAGTTGGAGTTTGGTCGGATTAGAGGTCTCAACCACCTCACTACAGTCAGCTTTGGTATATTTTGCTTGGGCTGTGAATTTTGTTGCATGAGTGTACAAATCTGACTGTTACAATACATACACTAATATTCAAAACAGGTTATATTTACCTGTTTAAAGAGATTTGTTTAAAAAAATTTTGTATCAATAATTTGGATCTCTGTGGTTAAGTTGCAATCTTTAGGGTCTATATAAATATATTGGACCATTAATAGAGGTGGGATTCCACCTATATTGTTAAAAGGAAATTGCCTTGACAACAGTTTGAAATTGTTGATTGTTAATGATATTGGGATTGTCTAAGTGTTGATTGGGTTTTAATATATATATATATATAAAAGTACACTTTTCTTCTAAAGCAATTTTTTAATTTATTAGTTGCACAGATCCAAATAAGAAATTTGTTTACAAAGCTTTAATAAAACAAAATATTTCTTTTAATAAGTTTTTCCCTAACAATGTGCTAGCATAATTACAAGCATTGGTGGCCTAGTGGTTAGCATAACTGCCTTCCAAGCAGTTGGCCCAGGTTTGCTTCATGGTCAACGCATTTGACATGAGGAAAAAAAATGCATTTTATTCTCTCTCTTTTTTTTTTAACCAAAATTCAAACTGCGTTGTGCTTATTTATAAATATTTCAAATGTGTGCAAAAAATCATATTTAAAATTAATATATACAAAAATGAGTAGGAAAATATTTACTCATTATAATAATTTAATACATTATAACTATGTAAAGTTAATGCAGCCTTCAGAAGAAATGAATGAATTTCAACCCATCCACTACCAATATCAAGCAATATCAACTAATTTAAAGTGTGATTAAAGAAAAAATAGAAATCCAAATGATATTTGAATACTTACAACAGACTTTTCTTTCAATAACTTATGGGGATGATTCTCAGTATTTTAATTGTAAAAAAAGAGGTCACATAATCAGCTAGTGTTCAAAACTAAAATGCCAACATTGTAAGTGAGAACAACACTCACTCAGAAGTGCAAGAATTTCAATTTGGATGAAATAAATGCTTTATACCCTGGGAGAGATGTGCTAATCTAAAACAAAAATTCAAATAAATGAGCAAACAGATACATCATAGAATACACCCAATGGGCAAAGAAAAAACTATTGGCAGGAAAAAAAAGGAAAACCAATGACCAAATGCATAAACTAGCATTAATCATTCATAAAACATAAGAAGACACATACTGACTCCTCAGCAAACAGACTCAGAAATAAATACTATTTCTGTTAAATGAAAAGCTGGATAATTCCCATGGAAAAATATGGGAGAAAAACCTTGATTCCACAACTCTGGAATTGCCACAGCCTCTTGATTACAACAACAAAGTTAAAACAATTTCCAGAAACTCCACAGACATTGATACATGAGTTACAACGGATGAAGAGACAGATCCCATTGACATAGTGTGTTATGTTTAAACTTATTTAATAGTGATAAGACAAGAACTGTCACATGGGGGTGAGATTAGGTACACAGGTAATATAACAGCTTTTATTTCAAACAATAATTAAAATGCAATTATGAAAATAAAAATAGGTTGACTGAATATTAGAGGGTTAAATTCTGTGAATAAATATGATTTATTTAAATAATGGTTGAATATAATTCAACTGCATGTAATAGGATTTAGTGGAACAAAAAATTACCAGTAATCAAGGATACACTATGTTCTCCAATCTCTAGAATGACTTTTACACTTTCAGTAGGGATGGAAATTGTTACCAATAAAAACTAACCATTAGATCATTTAATATTATGTATATAGATGTGCACATGTTTATTGGTAAAATTATATCCTAAATAATGACTACTTAATGTTACTTTGCCTATATTCCTCCAGATCATATAATAATACATACATTAGCTTATATATTAAATGCCTAATTTCTTCCTCGGCCCAATCCATGATACTGATTTGGGATTTCAACATGACATATAATAAATAGGTAGCAACATGGTTACACTTACTTGCTTACCCATTGATGACTTCTGAAAGGTTACTACCATAGAAATCTATCTCACTTAATAATGATGGGTACTTGTCACTTATCAAACTGGTATTTTACTCACCAGCATTGCATCATATATGAATCTTCCACTGATAAACACATCATTTTCAGCCCCATTGCAATCATAGTTACCCTAAAAATGATTTTATGCACAAGACCACTAATAACAGCTGGTAAAACCATTTGAGTACTTTTGATCAATTAAAGATAGTTCTTTACATAGTAAATCATTTTGATCTTTAGAAAATTTAAATGATGTTAAATTTGTAAAATTATCTTGTATTTTCTTGTTAAAGCTTATGTATTTATAAAAATATTGTTCATTTAGATTAAGATATAAATTTTTTTATCCAATATTTACTTAACATTCAGGTTTATTTTTTATTATATTTAAAAGTTATACAATGATTCCATTTGCATAAAAATATTTATTTATAACCAAAAAATTAAGAATAACAATTAGAATTTTTTTAAGATATGTGTTTTTAAGAAGATCAGGCATAAAAACTTAAGGTAATAGCAGAAATCTTTTTTACTGGCTAACAAAAATTGCTGACTTAATCACACAGTGATGAAATTATATACACAAGTAAGCAGAATTCTTATTCTGAGCAAATATTTTTATTATTTTATAATGTCTCATTAAAAATTTGTATATATGTTAAAAATGGAATTCAAATAAATATTTCATTTTGATAAATTTTATAAAGAGGCAAAACTTTCAATCCAGTCAGAAACGAGCTATTTTTATCATTAGTATTTAATTTAGTGCTTTATTTTAATATCTTGCAAAGTTTAAATATTAACTTTTAGCATGTCTATTGTTTGAAAGCTTATATTTGTAATAAATAATGTAAGATTATAAATATATGATATAGAAAAAAGGTTTAATTATAAAAGTAAAATGTTGAAACACAGAAACTGTCATTAGGTTCTTTTCAAATAGGGGCGAGAAGAGTTGAAGCATGAACAGGTTAAAATAAATATATTACAAATATGTTGCACAAATAAACTTAAATATGTAAATAAATTAGTGAAGACAATAATTTTTCTTTAGAAAATATAAAATGATAAAACATACTCTAAAATGCCTGGGTCCAAATATTTTACTAATCAGAGATGAAGTCAATTTAATTGTATTCTGATATAAAAAATCAGGTATTTTCAGCTTGCATTCAAATTGAAATTTAACATGATATTTTGACAAGGTCTACATGATACTGACATCTTCAGAATTTTTTTAATTTAATAATTTTAGAACTAATTTTTATTTGAAAAAGATATATATATGGTAAGCTATTGTTATAGATAACAGTAAAATAGCCAAGAAAAGTCAAAATCAATATCAGCACATTCTTAATTCACCAAATGCCTCTATATTTACAAGAATATCTTTGACTTTCTTGAATATGTTAATTCTACACGTAAACTAGTTTTATAAAAAAATCTTCACATTTTTTTATAATTTTACATACATAAAAACTTACTTATTTACTATTTAATTGCCTATCCATTGCTTTTAACTACAGTGAATCTCACAAATATTTTTATTATATATATATAATTAAAGTAATAAATCTTTTTAATGAAGATGTGTTTATAAATTATTGACATTTTTTTTTAATGATTTCTATCTGAAATCATTTTATTATAACTCCCTTTTTCTTCCATTGATTCAACTGTTAAAAATTTTCCCCACTCAGCTCAACCATTATAAATAATTCAACTATAATTTAGGACATTGTTGATTTAAGTACAATTTATGTTAAACATGACTGATGCATCATTATTAGAATAATTTAGAAACATTTACCGTCAGCCAACATCCTGAAGCAATCTTTTGTACATTTTTTTTTTAAATATATAAATATAGCAAAAAAAAGTACAGTCATTTACTTTTTAAAATACTTGTATTAAGAGTCGTCTAACAATTGTGCCTTATTTTGATTAAGTTTAAAATTAAATTTCAATTGAGTGATGTTTCTCTACAAGACATTCTCTATAAGTTGATACTTGGTGACACTTCTGTTCCTGTAATTGTAGAACTCTGTCTTTTATATTAAATCTTTTTTTTTTAAAAAAAAAATTCAGTTCATAAAAAAGAAGAAAAAAGAATTCGGCCTTAGATAAAAAATGGAATAAAAAAATATAAAATCTTATAAAATGTTAAAATTTAGCACACACGCGTATATATAAATATTTTAATAAATAATGTTAAAATATAAGAAAGCCGTCAAGGGTTGGTGGCCGAGAGGTTAGCGCAGTTGCTTTCCAAGCAGTTGTAAAGCAGTTGTCCCGGGTTTGCGCCCGGCCGACGGCTTGACATATGAGAAAATATATATGTATAAGAAAGCAGATCAACTTCCGTGGCTGTAAAAATATAATCTATACATCTGCAATTTTGTACTCAGAAAAACTGAGAATAAAATGGTTCACCATATTAACCTAAGACATACATCATAGATCAAGACTTTTTTAAAAAATCAATAATGAAATGTACCATATTATCTCAAATTTTTTGACTATTAAATATGGATGGTTTCATTTATATTTCCATATATACACGAAATTGAAGCCGAAGTAACGGCAATTCCTATTTAGCTATGCTTAGGCGGTAGTCAAACGTCAATAAACGATGAAAAGAATCAAATGATATCAATTACCTCTTCAGAGGGTTATTTGTGGTTATTTACTCTCACACACACATCCATATTACTATAGCATTTATACATTTATACAAGCTAATTTCAAATCCGATTTATGATTTTTAATTTGCGCAATTGAAAAAAATAATTACGATCGCAATAATGTAAATAATTAATGATATTTAAGTTTAAAATGGCAGATTACATATCAAAGCAAATTTATAAGATGATATTACACGATTAATGATTTTTTTCTTAACCAAAAGAAATAAAACTCTAATCTTTTTGGTACATAACATTACTTAAATTACTTATAAAATATTAATCAGTTAATCTTATTAAAATTTAAATACCTATTATAAGTAAAAATATAAGCTAAAATTAATGTTAATTAATATTGTGTGTACTCTCTTATACATGTATATATAATTTACAGAATAGCAGTCTAAGCTTAAAAACTCAATACCACTTAGAATATCTATGTATTGTTGTTGTTAAGGCAGCAACTAAAGATAAAAACTTCTTTCTAGAAGTTCTTTTTATCTATAGAATTTTCCTTGACAACAGAATGTGGATATTTTATTGGTTGAATAACTTTTGGCTGTTATTCAATTACATTTTGAAACCAGTCGGCTATTCATAAAGTATAATTTAGGGTATTATAACCTAAAATGAAAATAAGATGAATGATAACTACAAAGCATGACCTGACCAGAACCCTTCACTAACCAAACAACCAAAACATAGGGCCAGCCAAAATTTATGACCTATGAAAGGTGATCAATTAATAACCATGTCAATAAGCTATCAAAATAAATAAATGATGGATTAAACAATAATATTGGCTAAGCTCAGAGAGTTTCAGAATGCTATATGCCAGAACAAAAGATCAATAAGTATTAATAACAACAATGATTACGCATTATTAAAACAAATTCAACATTTAGTAAAACTTAAGAGATGGAGACTTTTCATGCTCACTCTTATAAATTACAACAAATCTTATTATCAGAAGTGTACATTATTAAAGGATTAGGATATGTTAAAATTTCTCCAACTGCAATACATCTTAAGCTGATAAATATCACATGATCACCATCTTCCAATCATAACACATCTAACAATCATAACCAGCATATTACTATCATAATCAGATCTACAATTAAATTATTTTTATAAAAATAAAAGCATGTTTTATTACGCTTTACCACAGTGATATTTCTTAAAATGAATTTTGTTTTAAAGTAAAATCATTTCTTTAATACTCTTCAGTAATTAATATCTCAGGGTTTTTTAAATAATAGTTTAATTAATGTGAGCATTAGTCTTCTCTTTTAATTTAGGATTATTAGATAAAGAATGAGTTCCTAATAACAATGTGTGAGATATACTTTCATCCTTAAGATATTATCTCTCCAAATTACAAAAAAATAATAATTTTAATTATTAAAAATAAACATGATACGCTCTTAATTTATAATAAAATAACTTACTAGGAAAGCATTCAGATATAATGGATAAATAATGGATTTTATGGTCACTCAGAACATCATAGTAATACATTCTATACACCTAAATTTTCAAGTAAATTGATGAAGAATCAAAACAATTTTCTGAATGAAACAAAAAGATTTAAAAAACAGTGAACTTTTAACAAATGAAATTGATTAAAATGATCCTTAAACCATGAACAAATAAAATAATCTATTTCTGAGATGCTTTCCTTACATCTTAGATGCAATTATAATAAAGTGATTCTCATATAAAATAAAATAGGTTCATGTACTCTCAACACATCCAATTAATGATAAATTTATAATAAACTTTAGAATATTTAGACTTCAGAACAATATATGAGTGACTGATGATATATACTAAAATAGAATTAACAATAAAATAACATTTATTTTTAACAATTAAGACACTTAACATACAAAACTTTTAGGGTCTTACAATATTTTCAGAGTAAATTATGTAAATACTCAATTGTACAATACACTGTGAATGAAAATTATAACTGTACAGTTTACAAGTAAATGAATGAAAATAAAATAAATATGAAATAAAAAGCATTATTCACTAAACAATGAAATTTTCTGCAATATTAATATTATAATAAGCTCTCAATTTTACAGCACAATCATTCCATTATATTGTCTCTTATGAATGCATTTAATATCTTTCAAAAATCATTTACCAATCCAATAGTAAAATGACTACCTAAAGAGATTACATCATTTATTAAAGCCAAATATAGAACTTTAATTTCTAAATTAAATGCTTTTCGGATATACATCTTGAAGTATTAGCAAAGCACAGCAAACAAGATCTACACATCAAACAATAACAACCATCATACTAATTGATCAAGAGTGCAACTGAAAGTAATATGACATTTATCAGCACTAACAAAATATATCAATGCCAAGATCAAATCATGACAAGACACTACACATGGCTTTATACAAAAATTCATTATAAATAAATCTACACTTGGGATAATAGTGAAAAGCAAAAATCTAGTGATGGTATGAACTCAAGGAAAGAAGCAACTGCATCTGAAGGCAATACATAAACTAGGATTTTATTTCCAGATATATACTCAATGAGAATGAACCATCAAAATTACAATAACGGTAATTGAAATTAAACTGAGGGAGTGCAAACCTCTTAAGTGCTTAGCCAATCAGATCACAAACACTGAGACAGAGAATTTAACAAGAAAATAACAGTAATTATATTTGCCTTTTATGATTAAGAATGTGACAAAGGATAATGTAATTCATGGAGAATATCAGAAATAAAAGAGGCAAGCTACAATCTTTTTGAAACCACTGGCAAAATTGAAATATACATAAAAACAAAAGAGAGATAATAGTACAATCTTGTAAATAATACAACAAAAAACTGGTGTGTAAAGCCAATAATGTAAATAATTATTGCCAAATATAACTTAATAATTCAATTATTGCAGGAAAATAAGCAATAAAATATACATCAGCTTCTATTATGTTTATCATTAGCATATCATCATCAACCATTATCAATTCACTGCAGGATGAAGGTCTCTCCAAGTTCAATCCACCTTCTTTGACTTTAGCTTCTCTTCTCCACATCACCCCTGCACACTTTTCTATTTCATCCATCCATTTCATATGTGGTCTCCTTCTGAGTCTTTTACAATTTCTTGGAATCCAGTTTAAGATTTCATTTGTCCATCTATTATCATCTCTTCTAGCAATATGTCCATCCAAACTCCATTTCAGTTTTTTAATTTTTTCAATGAGGTCAGTAACATCTGTCTTTTCTCTTACCCATATACTGCATCATGCATCTCTCCATACTTCTTTGAGTGGTCTAAAGTCTCAGTATATTAGCATATACATTCACATAAATAACTTCACAAAAAGGGATTAAATATACATTATGATAAATTAAAAATATTCTGAAAATGTTTGGATAAATGCAGCTTATATCAATGTATAAAACTATATCAAATAGACAATGCATAATATAAAAGAAAACATATAGCATAATACAGTATCATATATATTGTGACTAAAACTATACCCTTTTACCACATAAAAATGAAAGTCTTCATTTTTGGTGTTATAAACATTCAACAGGATACAATCACTGTAAATACCATTCCGAGAACATTGAAGATTTTTCCATATTATTTAAATTCAGAAAAATTTAAATTACACGTAAAGCATTTTAACATGAACATTAAGCAGTCGAGGGTGTGTGGCCTAGCTGTTAGCATAGCTGCCTTCCAAGCAGCTGGCCTGGGTTCGCTTCCCGGCCAATGCTTTGACATATGAAAAAAACATTAAGTAATAGATTTTTATATAACACTAGCACAAAGACGTATTTATGGCCATTGAACTTTTGTGAAATATATTTCAAAATAAATTCAAATAATAATGTATTTTTAATTTATCATACCCTATCACATTAATTATTTATTCACTTTTTGAAAAGCACATATTGACAATGAAATTGAGGAGTATTTGTTCCTTTGAGAAATAATGTTTGATACAGTGGGGCAGATTTTTGACTAATAATAACGACAAAAAAGAAGCACAGACATCTATAACAAAACAGAATAAATTTAAAATATGTAAATGAAATTGTTTTAGGAGCGCTCATGTTTAAATTATCTGCAACACAACTTATTCTAGTTGCTGCAGAGAAGAGCAAATAATTTAAAGATAATAATAAATCTAAATATATTGTTCAATAATATCTAGACATATTATATTTCTATTGTATAGCATAAGTGAATAATCTTCTATAAGTTATGTAAAGTCAATGAATTTAAATTTAATGATTGAGGAAAATATTTTTCCTTGCTTTTGTTGAATTAAATATAATAACAATGTTTAGTAGGTAAATAGTTTCCTGCCTGGTAATACCAAAATGTTATTTTAAATATAGTAGCATTTAAAATAATTTATTTTGTTAAATAAATGAATATTATCTTTTTTAAAATTGATGTTTATGAGGATAAAAATGTACATTGTAATAATTTCAAAAAATCATTCATCCTTTAGAAATGTTTGAGTCCAAGAAGTATCAGTTGAGATATAAATATTTTTTTGTTGGATATACTATATAATATGAGCATACCAATAGCTCTTAAGAAGCTTTTCAGAATATCCCTATCCCCAGACTGGTTTCTAGCTCTGGCTCTTGTCAGTGAGGTATTAGGATATTCAGGCATTAGATTTAAAATACCAGGTCAGGCCCAGCACTTTATCTAATGTTTAACTATTTAGTAGAAAATATGGAATTATCAGATATCCATATGTCTTCAAATCCAGCTATCTAACTTAAATAATCATATGGACTGAACTAAGTTCAGATACACAATATATTAATAGCTTTAGCATTATAAAATCACCAAAGCCTTAAGAGCATTATCAATAATTGGAAGAAAATCATGTCATATATCACATGACTTAATTTAATAAGTTTGTATTATAAATGTTATATAATGATTGTGCTAATAGTTCTTAAGAAGCTTTTCAGAGCATACCCAGACTGGTTTCTAGCTCTGGCTTTCTTAGTGAGGCACTATGATATTCAATCATTAGATTTAAAATACCAGGCCAAACCCAGCACTTTTTCTCCTATTAAGTAGAAAATCTGAAAATTTCAGACATCCATATGTGTCTTCAAATACAACTATCTAACTTAAATATCATATAGGACTGAAATAAATTTAGATACACCATATATTAATACCTGTAGCAATATAAAATAACCAAAGCCTTAAGAGAAATAACAATAATTGCAAGAAAATAAACTTAGTTCAGTTCCATATGGCTAGTTAAATTAGATAGCTGAATTTGAAGACATATAGATGTCTGATTTTTTTAGATTTTCTATTTAATAGTTAAACATTAAATAAAATGCTAGGCTTAACCTGGTATTTTAAAATTAATACTTGAATATCCTAGTGCCTCACTGATAAAATCCAGAGCTAGAAACCAGTCTGAGGATAGGGATGTTCTGAAAATCTTGTTAAGAGCTATTAGCATGCTCATTATATAACATTTATAATACAAGGCTATTAAATTAAATCACATGATAAATGACTTGGATTTTTTGCATTTATTGTTATTGTTCTTAAGGCTTTGAAAATTTTATATTGCTGTAGCTATTAATATATGGTGTATCTGAACTTAGTTCAGTCCCATATGACTATTTGTTAGATAGCTGGATTTGAAGACATATGGATGTCTGAAAATTTCAGATTTCATTTAATAGTTAAACATTAGTTAAAGTGCTGGGCTTGACCTGGTATTTTAAATATAATGCTTGAATATCCTAGTGCCTCATTGAAGAAAGCCAGACCTAGAATGGTGATAGGGATATTCTGGAAAGCTTGTTAAGAGCTATTAGAACACTAATTATATAACATTAGTAATACAAGCTTATTAAATTAAGTCACATGATATAAGACTTGATTAGCCCTGAAATTCCTTGTTGGAACATAATTAAATTCAAGGAAGACATTTATAAATTTTCGCTACAATAAGACAGATTTTGCAATCTGGAAGTTAAGAGTCTATCATTTTTAAAATGATAAATCCAAAGAAAACTTTCTTTCAAAATGGGAATCTTTTAGGCAAAAATATTTTTCTTCTTAAATAAAACTGTTTCTAATACTTACATAGTCTAAAGTTTTTAGCAGTCTTAATATTTCCATATATAGTAAATTTAAATTAGAATCAATAAAAGTTCTTACACAACAATGATGATTTATTCGGAAATACATCATACATAAGTCATATAAATATACTTGATTATGATGAAATATTTTGTTGACCTTTCCATGATATTTTACTACAGTGTAAATTTCAAGAATTGGAAGTTTATTTTTACATTGTCTGAACATGGACAAAAACAATTCATATTTTAACTTTTAAACAAACAAAAATTTATTAAAAGCAATAAAATTTAATACAATTTAACAATTAAATGAACAAGGAAGTAACTGAAAAACAAGTAGTTGATGGTGAGCTAGTGTGTATACTAGTTATATTTATAAGCTGTTATGTGACTGATTTTTAATGAATGAAATTGGCATCCAGTCTACTCACTTTTGACATGCAATTATTTAACTTTACAAATTAATTAGTATCTTGAGAAAAATTACTAAAAATAAACTAATTTACATGTCTGTCTAGACCTTAATTAATTATTACAACTTTAAAATAAATTATTTAGAAAAACCAACAATGTAAAAAAATATTACATACTATATTTCATTATTCCAAATATTATATTACCTTACATTATTTTTTAAGCATATTTACATTCTTTAATTGATTTATACTTCCAGATCATTTGTAAGTAATAATTTTTAAAACAAAGGTTTTTAAAAGTAAATTTTCACATTAAACTAATAAAGAAGTTAAGATAAAAATGTACACCTCATGCATTCTCACACATTAATGTGATCTTTTACTTAAAAAAAAAATACATAGCTGAATTAATAAAATTAATTATTTATCTTCTTCAATTAACTAATTTAAAAATTATTTAATTAAACTAATTTTTTTTCTCATGTGTCATAGCATCAGCTGGGAAGTGAACCCACTAACCTGGGACCACTGCTTGTAAAGCAGCTGTCACTGACCTCTCAACCACCAATTTTTGACTTAATTAAACTAATTTTATCACAATTAGCATTAATTAAGTATACTTGTTATTAGGAAATTGTTTAAATAAAAATACACTTTTATTAACAGATAATTTAAATACTAATAACAGCATTAAAGATTTTAACTTGTCTTTAGATTTTAACTATAATATTGAGTTTTAACGCATCAGTAGTTAAATTAATGTAGTTTTATTCTTAATACCTTTACAATTAACTTACTACTATTTCAGAGTAATGATATCCCTAAAATTAAGCATTTTATTATACAAAATTACTTATGGGTTTAAAGTAAAGCAATTAAGAATTTAAAACAATTGTTATAAATTGGTGCAAAGAATACATCAACATGCAAATATTAAGCAATAACACAGTTGGCTCATTACAAAAATTAAGCTATGGTATTTTTTAATACTGATCAATAATATAACTGGATATTTCATTTTGTGGACAAAGCTAAAGGTCACAATATATATATATATATATATACTCAAGAAATAGTAAAGGATAGCCATGATTAAGTGATTATATTTTTAATCTTCAGGCTACAATGAATATACCAAATTATCTTATCGGAGATATGTGTTGAATGCCCACTGGGATAGAAAAGTCATGTGGTGGACAGCTTAGCATATCCACTTGCAATTTTCATACTTTTAAATTTAAATGCAAGCATATCTTTAAAACCTTTACTACTTCTGAGCCAAAAAGCTATTTATTTCAAGATCAGGTAATGGGTAAAGAGCTATTCTTAGCTTTGTGATAAAACAATACAAATTATGATAATTTCTCAAAATGGGCTTTTTAGAAATGAAAACTTATATTTACCTTAAAGACAAAACAAAATTATTATTGATCAGAATTGATTTTTTTTTTCCAAAATATGCAAGAAGAGAAAATATGGTATATTAAAAGCAACCATGAAAAACTTTATATTTAATTATTTCTGATCACAACTTGATTGTGATGTTGAGCTGTCATGTGGGTCATAAAAACTATATATGTATATAAGACTAAGAAAAGATGTAATATCATCAATGTGACATCAGATTTAGAGTCTGAGTTAAATTTCATGAAGTGATAAATAGGTTTCCATATAATAAGAAACTACATAATGGTAATAAAGTGAAAGATGAAAAGTGATGAAGCCAAGAATTGCTCAAGCAGTAGAGAAATGCTTTAGAAAGAGAAAAAAATATCATCCATGAATAACAAAATAAATAACTTGAACATGATCAAAGATATGGCAAAATGTCAAAAGAATAATAATATAAAAGTCTTAGGAATCACATTAATAGAGAGGTGAGAAATGCAAAAGAATGATGGGGAAAAGATTTTTGGAAAAATATAGATGAAAACATAAAATAAGGAAGTATAAAGAAAGACATATAACAATGTTAAAGAACAATATGAAGTGATACTTGATTAAAATGAATTCAAGAAAAAGGGGATTTGTATATAAAAAAATAATATGGAGAAAATGAAATGAATATCCTAGCAATTGATGAAGAATTTTAAGTATGATATAATGAATTGGAATTACCATTTTTGAGGTCTGAATTTGAAAAAATGTTTGAAGAATTGAAGTTAAGGAAAACAATAAAAAAATAGATGGAATTTTAACTGAGATATTAAAATTATTAGAAAAGAAGATAAAAGCTCTTATTTAAGAACTACTAAATGAGATGTATCTAACTGGAGGAATAGTTTCCAATTTTGAGATGAGTATTTGGTAACAGTTGTCAATAAAAAAATTGAGTCAAAGAATATGAAGAGTATACAGCTTTGAATTTGCTTCCATATACTTTAAAGATGTTAAATATAATTATTTACCAAAAAATTTAAAATAGTATTTGAATAAAATCTGTTAGATGATCAGCTTGTATTGTGCTAAGTAAGGAATTTTAAAATTTTGAATGATGATTGAAAATTTTTTGATAACAAATAAACGTATATAATCGAGCTGTGATATATGTTATATTTTATTCCAAACCTCACTCATTTACATTGATATTCTATATAATAGTTCACATTAAGTTGATAAGCTTTAGCTACATTGAATTTTTTTTTATTGTCTCTTGAAATGCAAATATGCAGTAATTCCCAACACACACAAAATATATAATATACTTTTCTGTGTGCATAGTATGCATACCTAAATTAAAAATTATACTAATATATAGGGTATATGAGCACAGAGTAAAACATGACCCACCATTCACCACTCTATCTCATATCACTGATACACTTGAACACATATATGTCAAAAAGATAAATAATCACCAATACATGTATTTCATGCTAAACCAGCAATCACCAATTAGTCCAGATTATCATCTCTACACATATATGCAATAAATGCTCAGATATATATTAAGATAGCCAATCTTCATACTTTAGTGGACAGGCTTCAATCTACTTCACACTCCAATTTTTCAACTGTCCATCCAATTGAAAATCTGATAATGGTACTCTCAAAGACTACTCCAAGGCTGAGATTTCTGTCACATCCATGTTGACCTAAAGTCAATTTTAAAAATCACTGCAATTGCTAATAATAAATTAAAAGAGCACATTGACATATACACTTACTGTATATATGTTTATCCATTTACCTTCATTCAAAAAATAAATATAATAGCAAACATTTTGTACCAAATCTATATCTTTATATTTTTGAATAAAATATATAACAAAATACATTCTGGAAATTATTCTTTTTCTTTAATAATCTCTTTTTCCTATGGTATTAAAATAGCACTCTTGTTTCATCAATTATGCATCGCTACTTGGTTCATATGGACTTTGATGCTTGTACAGTCATCCCTATTTAAAACAGGACAAAAACTCTCTATACATATTGCCACTCAGTTAATCAATGGATGCCTGAAGGCTTGTGCATAAAATTCCCATCTAGTGCCTACTCATCCAATATCCCCATACTTGTTTCTGGCTTGAGGCCTTCATCAGTGAGGAGCCTTGAATCTGAGAGCAATGCACCTAGATCTTAGGATACTAAGTGGCAATACATATAAAGTGTTTTCCCCTGTTGTAATAACAGTTATAACAAGCATAATAAATAGTGATCACGTGATGTCCATTCCTACTTCTCATTATCCATTTCAAATTCTCATTAAATTCTATGAACTTGAACATATATTTAATCATATTCACTCCACCACATATTCTAGAAACATACCAATTAAAAAACCCTTAAAAGTCAATTCAAGATGTATTTCATGCTGAAGCAGCACTCATCGTGAGAAGAGAAATCATAATTTGAAAAAAATTAAGAGGCAGTTTTTATAATAGAAATAGAATATCTGTAATTAATCAACAATTTGCTAATGTTAAAATTCGGAAATCTAGGAATATGACTTAATTATGTTTATTTCTGTTATATTTGAATTTAAATGTTTTTCAGATTAAAACAATTAAGAAATTAACTAAAGTACTTCTGTGGTTTGTTATAGTTTTATAGATATTTTATCACCTTTATAATTTATTACACTATTTATTCCCTAGCAAACATTTTATTCTATTTATATGAATAAATATTATTATAAAGGTAACTTATATTTTGTGTATCCCTTTTTATTATTTTGAGATTGTAATTACTCAAAACACGATTAGGTGTTATCATCATCATCATCATCATCAACCATTATCAATCCACTGCAGGATGAAGGTCTCTCCAAGCTCAAACCATCTTCTCCGATATTTAGCTTCTCTACATCACCCCTGCACACTTTCTTATTTTATTCATCCATCTCACATGTGGTCTCTTTGTGAATCTTTTACTAGGTATTATCTATATATATATTGAGTGATGGACACAGGGAAACAATTATATATATATATAAAGACACATACATTTAAGATTTATTTAAAAGTTTGTAATTTATATTCATTCACTCCATTTAGTTTTATATTTATTTTATTTAAAATCTATCTTAAATCTATTATTCAAACATTTGGTCAACTAATCCTTTTTTCCTATAATCTTTTTTTATTTTATACTAAAATCTTTTCATGTGAATGATCCTCGGATTATGTGAGGAAAAAAATAATCTCAAGATAATTTCAGGAGTCTTACAATATGTTATATATAGAATGAGTTTAGTTTTAAAATCATTCTTCAAAACTTTCTATTTTCTTTCAAATCCTAGAAGGAAGTCCGTAATTACTCAAAGAATTCCTGTGTCTTTCACATTTTTCTAGAAAGGAAATAGAATGTGTTTGGTAAAGAAAATTTGACAGAAAAACATGGCTTGCATTTAGATCTTCACCAGGGAAGAATATACTAATTATGATATAACACTGGGGGAAAACTTTTAGATGTGAAATGATTAAAACAGATAATTTAGTTTACAAACAGAAAGGAACAAATATATTAACTAGCTGATTTCATACCGGATGTACAGGATTATTAATTCCCGAAGCTCTGCATTGGTTTAATATAGCAGTAATATGGAAAACTCTGGAGTTCAAAGTTCTTGGAAACACTTGTAATTCTTAAAGTATTTATAAAATCCTGAGAATTAAAACCATGTAATTTCCTTATCTTCTCTTTCAGCTATAAGTGACATGTGCAATTAATGTATGCTCTAATAATTTGGGTAACATAAATATTTAGTAACATTGACACTAGTTTTTTGTCATCGGTCCCGAAATCGTATGTGCTCCAACTCATTTTAAGTACCAAAACTTATTTAACACAAAAAGAAAAATGTATTTAATTTATCTAAAGTTTTAATTTTTAAACATTAGCATTAGCAAATATATTTATAATATTTTCTACATCAAGAGAGTTAGCGATTTTATTTTCAATAGCCTAATTTGGGTCTATAACTTTTAAAATAATTTTTACTACCTTTGGTTTAATAACTGAAATACAGGTTTATCAACATATGTAATATATAGGGTATATGAGCACAGCCTTTCACACGACCCACAACTCTCCACTCTATCTCATAACACTGATAAACTTGAACACATATATATCGAAAAGATAAATAATCACCAATATACGTATTTCATACTAAACCATCAATCATCAGTTGATCCAGATTATCTTCTCTCTACATGTATATGCAATAAGTGCTCAATATATATATATATATTAAGATAGCCAGTCTTCATACTTTAATGGATGGACATCAATCCACTCCACACTCCCACTCTTCAACCGTCCATCCAATTGAAAATTTAGAAAATGATCATTAAAAAAACATTATTATACTGCAAACATCTTTAAATGAGAATGTTATAAAAAAATTTTCATCACTTAAATCAAACAGATCTCACATATAGCAATTCCATTTTCAAAGCAATATAATATACATAATTGTAAAAAAGCTTCATTATATTCTTTCTCGTACATTTGTAGAAAAGTTTTTCTTTTTAAATTATTCCAATATAAAAGAAAATATGGTAAGTAACTCTTTTTTTCTTTAAAACAATTATAATTTTATATTTGTGTGAAAGGTTGTGATAATGTTATTGTAGTTGGACTTTTATATGGGATTATTTTCAACATGTAATTTTAGTTGTTAAATATTTCGGAAAATTTCAAACTTTATTTAAGCATTTCAAATACCTTCAAATGCTAGTAACAGTGCACCTATTAGTGTATAACATAGCAATTCCAGTGCTATTAGTCTCCATTTTTACAGATATTGCTGGCCTTTCTACTGAAAGCACTAGAAAGAAAAATGAATATAATATCTTGATTCATAAATAGATGGCGTGAGTATGAATATAAATTAGTATGTATAAACTTAAGCATTTAAGACAATATCAACTTCTCCTTAAAGTCATGCCACCAAATGCAAGCCATAGCAATCAATGGACGCTGGAATGTTTGTGCATCAAAATCCCTATGGTTTAATCTAAAGATCTCAGATGTGATCTCATTACTAGTACTGTTATTTGGCATGCGTGCATCATTCGAAGAAGGCATTCATTCGAAGAAGAAAGGAGAATAATTCCACATGAAACATTATGTTATACACTAATTTGTGTGCTACTACTAACAGCTGAATGATCCCGTCTGAATTTTTTGTAAAAAATATTTAACAATTAATTTTAAATAGTATAAATAGTCCAACATATTATAACATTAGAAGTTACAATTCTGTTTTACTATTATATCTAATGAATGATGTATGGGATCTTGTATTTCAGCATCGCAACGTTTATAATTTTTTTCAATTATTTTAAATATTAATTTATAAAATTGTGAATACTGTTGTCATTATCACAAACATATTTTGTTCATGTGCACCTCTCATTTACGTCATTTGATCATCTTCAATAAGCCTAGTTACACGACTGTGAAATAAATTAATTATCACTTACTTTGAAATTGTTTATAAAACATACATTAAAACAGCAATTAACATTACATTACTGAATATTCTGCAATCAACAATTTTATATATAGCCTTTATTCTTTGTTAAATAATGTTATTATGTTAGTATCAATCAATGGTCTGTTTTTGGAGCTGATGCTGTGTATGCTGGTAGAAATAGTAAATTATGGCCAAAAGTTATTAGAAATAATTAATTAGTCAGTGTGATTTAGAATGCTCCTGTTACAATGGCGTTTCATGCTCAAAATAGGTGGTGCATAACATGAATATTTTTTTTTGAAAAGTGTTATAAATACCATAATTTCATCCATGCTCAGGACAGAGAATTATTATAGATTGTGTTATAATTAGAAACCAAAGTGTAAAGAAAGCCAGTTGAAACTTGCCTGAATGACTTTAGTGAAATAAAAGAGTTAGGAATTCTGGTGATTTAAGTCTATGAATCATGGTTAACATTCCTTTCTAGTTCTCAAAATTTCCCAAACTATTAACGATTTAATTATTTTTTATAATATCTGAACCTTGATGAAATTATGTATTTATATGCTTTAAAGATTGGTATGTATAAAAAAGAGACTAAAATTATCAGTTTGAATTTTCAAAAGATTTTATAATACTTGATAAGAGAATGACCTAATAAAAAGTGTAAGTCTGTGATTGGGTTCACTAGAAAAAATGCTGAGTATTTTTTCACTTATTATATTGTGTGATGTGATTTAAAAAATGTGAAATTTTCTATTGGCCAGAATTATAAAATGAATGTGGAAGTTAATTATCAATGTAAAAGTTTAAAAGAAAGAGTTAATTTAATGATGGAGAAGACTTAATAAATGCATGGAGGATTAAAACTTCAAAAAAGATTAAATCTCTTAAATATTTTTTAGTCATTGAAAGCAATGTGTCAAAGTCAGTATAATCTGATTAAATTAATGCATCTCAGTTTTCATATGATTATAATAATATTTGGGCCTCTGTAGAGAGTATATACTATAATTTAGGTGACTCAATTTATGGTATATTCTTACTATTAATTTATTGTAATGTGATACAGTTTGATACACTTATAAAACACCATAGTACTATTAACTCCAAAAGGCAATAAGTTATTATGCAATATTTGGAAAGAGTAAACATTGCCTGATGTTATTATATTTAAATTAATTGAATATTTTTAAATGGTATCAGAAAATTTCTATGAAAACTGAAGAATGCTTTTGTGGTTCAATTTATAAAATTAAAAAAAAAATTGGGTGCTTCCATTACGTATATTGATATTAGAAAGATTTTTTTATGTTATCCTTTTTATGGCCAAGTTTTCTTAATTAATTTAAAGCTAAATTTTCAAAATTTAATTTTTCATCGGGATCCTTAATTTGAATTATAAATTGCTCAAATAAAAATATTTTAAATAAAATTTTAATTAAAATTAATTTTAAACATAGTTAAAAGAATAAATAAACAAAGCTTACTTTTTATATTAGCTACAACAACTTATTTTTACTTCCACAAAATAAATTTTTATTCTTCTAAAAATATATATTTATAAAAATAAATATATTTTTTATTTGATATATAAAATACATTTTAATTTACTGAAAACATCCTAAAAACAAATTTAAAAAAACTTTTATAATCTATTTGATTTGATAAATTAAATACAAATAAATGTAGAATTTTGTGAAAATTAAATTCTGCAATTTAATCTTTGAACTACAGTGGAGCCTTGAACTACACTATATTTTGTGCCAAGTATACATTGTACATGAATGTATATACAAAATAATTGCTTATTTTATCGATAAACAATGATTGAAATAGAATACGTATTGTTTATTGTACTGAATATGGGCAGTATTTTTCAGCATATATATATATATATTAACACCGATGCTTATCATATGTATAATATGTATAAACAAATTAAGCTTATAGTACAAACAACTTTTTTAAATATTAATAATAAATTATTATTATTCATAATAAATTGAGAAAATATATTCACATATATAATACTCAGTATATATGTATTGCATATTTATTCATGCATTCACTAAACAATAAGAAAGAGAAACAAGGACCAACTGTTATGTATTTTTATTTTTAAAATAAAGTAACTAATGAAATATCTGAGTTTTGTTACTATTGAATACAGTTTCAGTGATATTCTTTTTCTTCAATAACTTTTTTCACTTATAGAAACAATACTATTCTTATTATCAAAAAAATAGTATCTCTAAGTATTATTGATCTTTCTAAGACAGTATCAAGTTTTAGTATTTTCTAAACTTTTAGCATTATACCCAAAAAATATTTTATTACACAAGATGTTTCTTATCAATGTCAGATATGATAATAAAGAAGAACAAATGTGCTTTCAACACAAACTGGAGAAATAATATTAATGTGTAATTGTGTATGGTGATATACAAAAAGAGCTACTGGTGTATTGCAAAATTTATTTACAAATATTATCTTTAAGCTTGATCACATGTGATGTGCAGAGAAGGTAAAATGGCTGCTTAAATATCATAATATTTTTTCAGTTTTAATGGGGTTTTTTGGTTTATTTATTTACAATTTTTTATTTCTTGTTTATAGTTTTCTTTGGATATTATATAATTGGAGTTATTGTATATAGTTTTATATTTTGCTTGTAAGTCCTGCCCTTTATTAATAAAATATAAATTAAAATATATAATAAACATCACATGATCACTATTTTTTATTCTTGCTCTTAACTGTTATTAAAACAGGCAAAACTCTCTATACATATTGCCACTCAGTGCAAGCCAGAGTAATCAACTAGATGGGGATTTTATGCACAAGCCTTCTGGCATCCATTGATTACTCTGGCTTGCACTAAGTGGTAATACTAGTCTGGGGATATTGGATGAGTAGGCATTAGATGGGGATTTTATGCACAAGCCTTCTGGCACCCATTGATTACTTTGGCTTGCATTGAGTGGAAGTACATATGGAGAGTTTTGCTTATTTTAAAATAGATAATAGTGATTCTTTTAAAAGCAAACTAACCATAAATTGATAGAACAAAGTGGTGTAATATTGCTTCTATTATGTTTATTTTGAATTTATAAGTGTTCAACTATCATATGAAATATAAGAGTTGCTAATCCAAAATCAAGCATCACTATTAATGTTTTCTGTAAGGTGTTTTAATAAATGAGGGACTGAACATTTTCACATTATATTGACCTACTTCAGTTAGTTTTTTTTTCATTTATTTTATTTACATGAGTGTGTAGTTAGTGATGAGCATTATAGTCATAACTGTGTAGTTTCACAGCTTTGCTGATTTACTTATAATCCATTTTGATTATTCATATTATGAAAATCAATTCATGCAAATATTCCATAAAATGATTAATAAAGTGAATTATCAATAAAGGAACATGTAGCTAAGTAAAAAAAAGATAGGAAAGAAAAAGAAAAACCACTACTTAGAGCAACGATGGGAAAACTAATATTCTATTTGTCTACTTCTTAACCGTTTTGTAAAGTAGGTTGATTATTATGAAAAATATAATGAACTGATTATATATATAAAAATTGTTATTAATGTTGGATAAAACTAAAACCAGAACTTATAAGGCATATGTTTTCTCCTATCTTGTACTATAGATTTATTTTGCAATCCATACTTATTGAACTGTCTGTTCTTCATGATTTGTACAGAGTTAAGGTGGTGAGCTCTAGAGTGCAAGTTTCATGGATCATGGTTCAGCTTTATCACTTCCAGTGCCCAAAGATCTTATGTTCTCCCAATAATAAATATTTGATTATTTTGATCTCCAAATTTTGTGGCAGTGGGAGAATAGTAGTGACTAGAGCACAAAGGCCCTGGAATCTCATCATAATTATATTACTCTGATACTCAAATATATTCTGAATGATTAAACAACCATTTAACTATTTATTCATTGTTTTTCTGGTCATTTTATTGTTTCAAAGGATAAATTTTTATTAGCCTAACCCAAGAATATGGAATTTATTAAAAATTTGTCATGTAAACTATGATATTTTAGAAAACATCTCAACAGTATAGCATTTGGTAACATTATGGCAAAGTGAAAAGATTGTCTTCTGAATTCTTATCCTTATAAAACAAAATTGTCTGATATTTTCCTGAAGGTTTGCGATAATAGTATTTTCATGGGTTTAAATTTTTATAACAATTTGAAATACAAGTGGAAAAGGATCTCATTTTTTTGCTAATTAATATCAGAGAAAAAAACTATAATAGATTACTAGAGAAAATTTCTTTAACCTTAGATATGTTAATTAGAAATTGATGTTTTCATAGCAATATTAAAGCTAAAGTTATCTCTGGTTATTTATATGGATATAATCCCCTAAATTCCATTACTTAAATCATAATAAATCCAGGAAAATATTTACTTTAACATACACACATATTATTTAACTATAACTTTGGGTGCAATTTAAAATTTATAATTGTGTTTGATAATGTTATAATTGACTGTTTATTAGTCTGCATTCAGAATAGGTTATATTTACCTGCTTAAAGAGATTTATTTAAATTGCTTTGTATCATTAATTTTAATCTCTGTGGTCAGTTGCAATCTTTAGTATCTATATAAGTATATCAGACCATTAATAATGGTTGGTAGGATTTCATTTTTATTGTTAAAAGGAGGTTGTCTTGACAACAGTTTGAAATTGTTGATTGTTATTGATATTGGGATTATCTAAGTATTGACTGGTTTTATATATATAATGTGAAAGAGAAATTATATTACAAATATGTCTGAGAATAAAGAAATTATGAAGAATATGATGGAAAGAGTAATAATGAGATAGGAGAAGAAATGAATTTTGTTATTTTAAAAGAGAACACAGCCATGAATGTTTGAATTATAGATCAATTAATAAAAAAGCAAGCAAGCTTGATGTGAATGACTTCTGTTTTTCGAAAATAAATAAAAGTAATATTTATTGTTTAGTTGGTTACAGTGATTTTGTCAAGAGACATTTTGGAGTCACAAAATAGTTTTAATAGCTGGTCTACTATTCCCTGGTCTTTTTTTGATGTTGTTGTATTTTGTTGAAGCTTTGATAACGTTAATGCATTTGATTAAAAGTCGCACTATGGAGAAAAGTATAGTATATCTCTTATTAAGTTCACATTTCTTACGTGTATATATATATATGCATTATATCTGAAAAAGTGGAAATATTATATAATAAGTATTTATCAAATAGAAAATATATTTTTCAAAAACGCAAACTAGATTTATCCCCATGTGAGATGATAATCATTTTAAAGTATTTACGTTTTTTAAATGACATTTTAAACATAAAATATCTCTCACCTTTTATTTACCAAAGCATCAAAAGAAAATAAAGCTTATATTTATTATTATTTTTAAAAAGTCTTTTGAAAATCTTGCTACCTCGTTGCACCTCATGTAAACAAACTAATATCATTTGATAAATTTTAATGACAAATATTTACAATATAAACCTAAATATAATCATATATATTATCATTTTGTAACATTCGCCAAGAATTTTATCATTTAGCACTACATATGTCGGAAAGGGTATCTGAATGCTGTAAAAGTACTGAAAGCTGTAAAAGTACACATATTTATAGATATATAAAAAGATTAAAATAAATTATGCTATCAATGCCCCTAGAAGTATGACACTTCATTCATTAAATACTAAATACTTTTTTTGAATTTTATAGTGTCTTTTACAATGCATTTTACCAATGCAAATTAAACTATGATCCTTTATTCATTAGTAGATAATAGCTACATGCTCATTTACCCAACATTACTAGATTGTAAATCAGCATATTTTTCTGCACATCTTTATGATTTAATAAGTAATAGCTGGCAGATGAAAGTGATTAATAGATTCGTATTCAATACTATTCTATCTTAATATCCCCAAACTAGTTGCAACCTTATGAATGAAATCATGCATTAGAGTCATATTGTATTATACTGAGTTATTAGTTGGATTAAAAAATAATAATTGTTTTATTTCCCAATAATTCATAAAAAGTTTGGACATCAGAAGTGACAAAAATAGCTGCAAACTGTATATCTTGGGATCTAGATTTTGAGACTCTATAATTGCCTTGAACTATGCAGGATGTTTGTTTCATTGAGTGCAAACTGATTGCTTGAAAAAAAAAAATCAACCATATCATGATTTGAAAAAGGTTCCAAAAGTCTTAAAAACCCAGATAATGGACTTGATTGGTGGAGTTGCTCCCCACAATATCATGAGATATTTAATAAATTCACTGTGAATAAATGTAATAAATTAAATGCATATTTTAAAACCCATATTGTTAACCACTATCTATCAAAGATGAACAAATGGATTTTTTACTACATATATTTCACTACAACCATGCATCATCAGGTTTTATAGAGATCTAAATATATGTTTGTATATCAAAATCACATCCATAATTTTATTTATATAACAATAAAACTGGAATTTTAAAATTTCCTTTCTGTGCTTCCTACTCTACTAAGCTGTAAACCAGACCAAAAAGACATCAGTCTATTCTCTCACCATGTGTTTGGATGGCCAACTTTTGATTATCTGATCAATATCTGAATATTTCTTTCAAAAATAATCTGTCTTTATACTTGTAAATTTGGTGGTATTAAATCCTGAATGCATTTGCAATAAAGATTCAGGCTCTTAAAATTTCAGTTTACTTTATGATCAGAAATTATTTTGGAGAAATGGATGTATAATGAAAGGGGTGTATTTGGAATCTTTTATAATGACTATAGATTTTCACAGTATAGAACTTTTATAGAGAATGCTATAATTTGATTTAATTGTTTGCATATCTCTCCAGAAAATTATTTGGTAATTATATACGCATATATATCATTATCATTTTCAGCCCTTGTCATCTCATTGCAAGATCAGGATGAAGGTCTCTCCAAGTTTAATACTGTTTCTGTGATTCCTAGGCTCTCTTTTCCACATCATACCAGAAAACTTCTTTATTTTGTACATCCAAATTACATGTAGACCTTCTTTTAAGTTTTCATTATTTTGGGATTACATTTTAAATTTCCATTGACCATGTAAGATAATCTCTTCTAGAAATATGTTCAGTCTCATTCTGTTTAATTCATTTGATGATGCCAGAAATTCCTGTTTGTTCCTTACTTGTGTGTTTTATTTTCAGTCCTTTATATGACTTCTAACATACATTTCACCATAATTCATTCAATCCATGTCTCAGATCCATAAATAAGAATTGGTAAAACATTTATATAAAAAAAAAATTTCTTTTTAAACATAATAATATATTTCCTTTAGATATTAAGTTTTTTCTACCTAAAGAATTCTATTTCAAGTTTAATTGTACCTATTATGTTTTCATCTGTACAAATGATCTGACTAAGAATTTACAATTGTTAACTTCTTTTAATTTCTCATTATCAATCATTATTATCATCTTTTGGGAAAATCCATTGAATGTTGTTTTAGTTTTTTTTAACATTCTTATCATACAAGATCATACAATTGGCAGGTCCTGAAAACAAGGAAAGGAAAATATATAACCAACCAGTGGTTTTTGTACTCATTGATGTGGAATATAGAAGAATAAATAACATTTCATTACAATTTGTATTTTTTCCCTTGGGTAATATATTTGTTCTGTTTTTTTTTGTTTGTGCATATTCATGTTAGAAGTACACTTGATATTATAGAGAGAAATATATATTAGATAGGAAAAACTGATTGGTGAGGTAAATAGAAGTATAGGAGGAAGAGAGAGAATCACTCCAAAGAGAAAACAAAACTACATAAAGTGTAAGATAGGTGTTGAGTATATATTAAAAGATAAGAAAAAAAGCAAATCAGATAAAGCAGCCATGGTAGATGGTGGTGGGACTACTTGCATAGTGGAAAGCATATATCTTGGTAATCTAATCCATGGATATAGATATTTTGTCTGTTGTTGCTGTTTTCAGTTTTCAACAGATATAAATAATTTCTTTGTGAAATAGATATACTGAATGATTCAAGTAAATAAAGCGAAAGGAAAATGCATGAATTACTGAAGTAGTATATTTCACTCATGTTAGACTTAGCCTGATTATATATATATATATATATATATATATATATATGTGTGTGTGTGTATTGAAGATTAAAACTTTGTTGGCATCTTTTCAATATCAAAAAATAGATGATTACATATTGGTACTCAAGTTATTCCCATAGTATAGTAAGTTAGCAACATGATTTTTGACTCTCTTTCTTACATCTATTGCTGTTTGTTGATTGTTTACCACTAGATCCCACATGGTCTAGGCTCATCGAATCTATTCTTTAGCCACTATGACTAATAAATATGGTATAGCAGAGTGTTATGATAGCTTACTCTATCATTTATTATTTTTGATGGTTGATAATTCTGTAAATCTGTGAGATGGTTAATGAGCATGGGATATATCAGTGAGCATGTAGAGACATGTATTCTATCTAGATAAAATTAGAGGGATGAGGAGAGGGAGGGAAGATTGATTTTGTTCGGTTTATAGTGCTATATTTTTGTATTTACTTCTGTTACCACGTGATGTTATTTATACACTGGATTAGTTTCTATATCTTAGTTGGAATCATCGTATGATGTCATTAAATGAGTTAGTTTAGAAGGCATTTGATAAGAAAACCTGGTGGAGTAGTGTGAGATTCTATCATATATATATATTGTAAGGGGCACATACGCCATTACATTATTTATTTATTTTTAAATTGAGACATTGAAAAGTTTGCATTTAAAAACTTCTTTTTTTTTAAGACATAAAAATTGAAAATTAGTTCTGTCTTAAACTTGTATATATATAAAATCACACAGATAAAAAAAATTATTAAAAGAAAACTTTATTACTGAAGAAAAAAGGTATTTTAAAACTAAATTTTTAGAAAAAAGAACTTAAAAGATTTAACTAAAGATAAAAATATATCTTCAAGAATGTATATAAATTAATTAATGCTACTGTAAAAATGGAAATGATTGTTTTAATTAGTTAAAAGTAAATTATCCCAAAAAAAAAAAAAAAAAAAAGTAAATTATCCCTTGGGCATTTCAAAATATATAAGTAAAGGTCAGATAGGAGAGGAAAAACAATAGGAACAGAATGGCCAATGAAAGAAATCCCTTGGGGAAACGGACCTCATCGAAAGGATCATCGTCATGACATAATATTGAGTTAATCCGCAAAATTAATATAAAAAGAAAAAGTTTGGAAATAAAATTTAGTGAAAAAAAAGCTGGGAGAGAAGTGATATGTGTTAAGTCAGAGAGAGTTGGAGGAAAAGGGATTGAAATACCCACTTTCCATTCCTTCAGTTATTCTAAAAAAATGAAACATCGTTTTCCCATAATGCGGACTATAATACATCTAGATCCGGCAATAAAATACCAGCTAAAATAAAAGACCAATGGCTAACTGCACTCCGATCTTCTCATGAATTTGGGGGAATTAATGCTGGATCCCAAATGGAAAGCAATGGATAAAGATGGACATTTTAAAAATCATAAGAACTTTATGAACATTTTCAAAACAAACTCTAAATTCTAAACCTTTCAGAAATTATAGCAATAGTATTTTCTATCTGACCAAACTAAATTATTCATTAATTCTTTTTATTGAAAGTATTATTTGTTTGTTAAATCATTTACATTAATTTTTTTTTTGTTCTTTTAAGTTTTTATGATGGTTTTTATTTTTTTCTATTAAACTAAACTTAAGAAATGTTAAATTTAAGTCAGGCGTGAATGGTTGCATAGATTCGCAAAGTTATGTTAGTTTAAGGGAGGGTAAATCTTAGGTTATTTGTTTTGTAATTAAATTGGATCAGTGGATTGGATATATTGGTGTAATTAGTAGATGTAGTATGATATTTGCTATGTGCAGGATCACAGTATATGCCACACATCCTTTTTTTGCCTACGGAATGGGATAGAAAGACGGAAGATGCATTACCTTCCTATGGAGTTTTTTTTATTGCTTTTCTCATCAGGCAGATGTACTATTCCTGTCTGAATGAGAGTCAATGTCTTCTAACCATGCTATTCAGATGTACATTCCTGACAGTATGGTATTTTGTGCTGTAATATTCACGCTGCATTGAATACATCAATATATCAGATGGATTGACGTTGGTTTGGTTGCGAACCTTTTGCCTAAGGCTAAATCAGGGATAGAATATTTTCTTTACCAAATGCAATCTATGTAGTCTATTCATACTCAACACTTAATAAAATATTAAATTTATCTGTGCGAACTTAGAAAATAAAAGTTTAAACGTAAATTAAATTATAAAAATAAAGTTAAAATGTGAGGTAAATTTTAAAGTAAAGTTCTGATGTTTTATAAAAGGAAAATTTTAAAGCAAAAGTGATTCCAAAATTATTCAAAATTTATAAGTGCATAAATAAATGTTTGTGTGTTAATTACTGGCAGTGGCTTCATTTATTCTTTTTTTTAAATTCTTAGATAAGAATTTATAAAATATAAATCTCTGCTATTCCACTGAGCTAGTGACATTGAGTTAACGGTCTAAATATATATATATAAAATTTTTTAACTTATGTATCTGCCTACTATATATATTTTCTAGATTCAAATGCCTAGTGGCACTCTGTAATGCAGATACGATGAGACTCTATTCCATTGGACGATTATAATATATATATATATCCTTTGTTAATTGGGATTTAAATATGCAGAATGGCAAATTCATAATATTCGTGGAAGAAATTAAGAATATGTGAATCATGAAAATGTAAGACCACATTTTAATGTTTTCCTATGGAAATAGGTAGGATGGTAATGGGGATTACGTTCAAATGTCTTTCATAACATTGATAATATTAGTTTAAGGAAAGATCTTAAAATAAAAATTAGGGAAAAACTGCAGATAAAATAATTGAAGAGTCTGTGGAGGTATATGTACATACATATAGAATATAACTTTATATTTTACTTATATATTATTGTTCAAATAATAATTTACTAAAGAGTGAAAGCTACTTCTGGTAGGGGTAAAATTGTATTTAGCGTAAAACTTTTCATTCCTTTGATTGTATTTATAATCCTTATCCATTTATTGTTTGTAATTTCTGACCTGTTATATATGATTAGTCCAATGAAACCTAGTATAAGGACTAACCTTCTGTATTTTCTGAGAGTGTAAATAAACTTTATCTTTGAAAGTAAAATATGCGAAGAATGTCCTTATGTCTTGAACTTAAATGAGTGTTTTGGTACTTTTGTATTAAAATTAATTATATAATAATTTCAGTATCTCAAGATTGATGAGTTAAGAGTTTCATTAACTAAATCCTGTAGTAATAAATGTTAAAATATTGTTATTGTTTGATCTTATAGCCATTTAAGAATTATGTTTTTGTTTCTTTGGGGCAGATGACATTTTATCTTGATCAGAATTGGTAGATTTAATTACTAAAATTATTTATTGTAAGATTATTTGTACAGTTCCATATAGGCAATATGGTGGCTTTTGTAAATGTAAAGAAAATGGCTGACCAAATAAGTCATGAGGCAGAACGTTCTTTTGATAAAAAAAAGAATATAAAAGTGTGTTGTCTGGTAAAAGGGATCTTTTTTTTCTATGGAACTGGTGGTTCATGATCATCCTAAAAAGAAAAAAAAGGAGAAATTTCCAAAGAGTGGAACTTTTAAGCTAAAGGTTTATGGAGACAATTTGACTGAACAGAATATAATGGAGAAGGATGACTGATCATGATTTTATTAATCATTACATCTAAATAATTTAATCATTACATCTAAATAATTTAATCATTACATCTAAATAATATAGATGTAACGTCTACCATAAAGTATAAAACTATGAAACCCATGGAACAAAGAGACATTAAGTGTACCAGATTGTCTACCTTCTTTAAACGTAATATAATCCCAAATAGTGCCATCTGCTAAATGTCTGCTGAATAAGATTGTGTACCCCAAACCAAAGGAAGCTTATGACAGGAGACCACTAATATTACCTTGACCCAAAAGAAAAAAAAGAGGTTAGTATATATATCTACAAAAGCTCTGAATATCCTATAGATAAAAGAAAGTGGCAAGAAAATTATTTTTATTCCTTTCAATCCCATGAATAAAGAAATTGATTTTTTTTTATTTTATTATGTTCATATATATATATATGTTTGTTTTTAATTTTTTGAACTTCCAACTACCCATTGTAAACCAATAGATTATATCGGTAGTTTTGTGATGTCATGAAAGAGACATGTATCTTTGAAGTCTCATGTTTCAGTTATATATATATATATATATATATATATATATATATATATATATACTTCTCGATGTATAGTTTAAATACAACTCAATTAAATTATAATGCTTAATTAAAATTTGCATATCATCTTTAATTTACTTTTATAATATCATATCTAATTAAATTTATTATCAATTATCAAAATCAATATTTTCTATATTATGTCTAATTAAATAAGTATTTATTAAAATCATGAACTGTGATAAAGTTACAAAGCAATAAGTAGATTTACATTGAGTCAATATCTCCCAAGACATTTCTCAATGGCATAAGAATACTATTACCTCCTTATTAACTTACTACTACATCTACAGCATTCTTATGCTTTTAAAATAAAATAAACTACTTTAATATAATAAAACAATAATCTTAACTTTTAATTTTTAAAATATAATTAAATAATCTCAGTTCTTCTAATACTAAAGAATAACTCATGTAAATAGATGATATTTTTATACAAACCTATACACCTAACTTATTTTAATAATAATAATATAATATATCTTAGGTATAACTTACCTATCCTATATACCTCAACATAAATAATATCTACTTTATTTATATGTATCTTAATTTTAGAATAGATCAAACTTACAACTTAATATCGTGCAATAAATATTGTACTCTATATTAATTATAATTACTCTAGACTTTAATAGATATAATAATATAACATTCTCATAAATGATATCAGGAAAATGTATTATTTCTAAAATAATATTAATATCACTTTGCAAAATTTTTTTTCAATTATCTGGTCAACTGGCAAAATAATCCACACTTTTAAAAATTAACATTTATTTATTCTTAATTAAGACTTTTACAATATTACGTTCAAATTAGAAAACAAAGAAATAAAAATAGTTCAATTTAACTTTACCAACTATATCTAAATATTTACTCTTTAACTTACTAATAACATTGAAGTATTTTTAAACTTAGACTTTAAATAAATATCAGTGAACTTCATTATTACACAGAATTATGTAATATTTTAGTATAGTAACAATTAAACTTTATTAATTATTACACACTTAGTATTATTTATTTTTATCGTACTATTTTACTTTACTATCACATCTTTAATAGCATAATATGAAACTTGTACCTTGTAAGTAATACAGAAGATTATATTTTATATTTCACTTTGCAATCTTTATTTTATCAAATGCATTACATATGTATTTAAATATATTTAAATTATTCATCATTCAAATTCATAGATTATATTAGATAAATCTATGACTTTTCTGTGAAATATTACTTTACTTTAGGTTTATTCTACCCTCAATACTTTTACTCAAAACACCTCACAACTTATACGGAAAACACCTCAACTTTAAAAAATACTAACCAACTTTAAACATCTACTACCTTTATCAAACATAACTTCTACATAAACTTACTATTTACCAAAAAATAAAATAATTGACTTTGAATCCAACTTGAAAAAATATTACTTGTATGAATAAAATATTAAACCCAACATATATAAAAACAAATTATTAAAAGACATATATTTTTTAGCTTCTTATGTAGTTGTACATATATACATAATCAAATTAGCATATAAATAAAATACCAATATAGTATTTTTAAAATACATACATCATTCAACAAAACATATCATTGGTTGATCTAAAGAAAACATATTAAATACATTAAAATTATTATTATTATACAATTTTACCATCAATAATATTTAATGTACTCCATCTTCCAATATCTTCGGAATTAAGCTTCATAAATAATCACATTTACACCACGATCATTCTTAAAATATTCTTGTTATATAATATAAAATAAACTACAATTAATCATTATATTATTTAGTTATTATTTTAAAATGTACCTACTTATTTAATAGATTATAATATTTAAATTTATGTTAGATAATAAAACGAATATACAACCCAGCAGTACCTTTTCACCATAAGTCTTTAACCTAGGCACATATTCACTAGAACACATCCTTTCGTCCATTTTTAAAATTTTTAAAAAAGAAGCTTTAAAACCAAATAAAGTTAACAGTCTTTTATAAAAATATAATAAAATTAAAATATTTACGATCCGGATGCGTCTTTAAAGAATATATTTAAAAGTTATTATTCTTGAATTAGTTTATAATTTAGAAAAATTACATTTAATTATTTTAAATTAACTGGGATCCACATATTCTGCATTTCTAATAAAATATCCAGGTAAGATAGCTCTTACTATAAACGACCAGCTTTAAATTATTTCAATATAATAATTTCTATTATATTAAGACTTTTAACTAATCATTTTCAATTTATTTGCCTTAAAATTGTCAACATTCAGTCTTTAAAAATAAAACTTAACAAGGCAAATTATAAAACTACTTTTATTTCTAATACTTTACTTAAGAATATTTAAGTTTATAGCTTGCAAAATACTTCTTCATAAAGAAATTTACTTTAAAAATCTATTTCTAATAGCAATAGCATAGCTTTTAAAATATATAGTCCAAAAAACTTTCTCCACCAATTCCAAACTAATCCAGCATTTATCATACTTCTAGTATAAAGTTCCGATATATTCACTATATAGAGTTTCCAGACTATTTGCTTGCAAAGAGCTTAATAGAGACACCGATAGGGAATTAAGAACCTGCTGTACATTTAAAACTTTTATAAATATTAAGACCTGATTTAAAATGATTAAAGCGCTATAAATTTACTGCATTTTTAATAACACAATTAACTTAAAAATTCAATCACGAGTCCTCTCCTAACAATTGAACTGAGCTTATACCGGAAGAAACTTCCCATTTGATTGGTAGATTAAAAACACAACTTTGCTGGCTTATTACAATACCAACAACCAAAAATAAAATAAAAAGACTTATTTAATATTTAATATTTATACATTACAATTCTAAATAACTTTATCTTTATTTAAACATTAAACACTTAAAAATATTCTTCTTGATTTTAATTTAACTTTTATAAGATATTTAAATAAACTGATTTTAACGCATATTTTAAACAATACTTTTAAAACAGATTTAATATTCTACATTGAAATCTTTATTTTATCTCGGATAGTTCACGTATTATTTATAAATTTTAAACATGATTTTAAAAAGTTCGCAACTTCTAAACAACTTCCAGCATGTGTGTGTATATTTAACTAACATCTTTATAACACAAGAACTTTCATCGTCTAAAAAAAACTAACAATTGCATTTTAAAATAAATATTTTTAAATAAATAAGATATTATAATAGATTTAAAATAATTATCCAATATTATTAAAACAAATATTAATCTTCTATTTAAGTACTTATAATAATTAAAATATTAATTCTCTTATAAATTTTTTATCACAAAAATATAGCATTTAATTTACTGTCTTTTAACCTAGCTTTAAACACCTATTTATTAAATATATTAATGCAGTATTGATTATGGCCACTTCCCAACCAAAATAATCACACTTAAAAGCTCTCTAATATCAGCACAATACTACAAAATCGAGCTTTAATAACCTTAAAAATACCATAAGCAAATAACACACATTTCAAAAACTCAAATTAAAATTTTAAGATAGCACAAAAAAGAGGACCCATACAAAGGGCACAAAATAAAAATATAAAAAAAAAATATATATATATATATATATATAATACTGGTCACTTCTTCATTTCTTCTGATCACTTAGGACACCACCTGGTCACTAACTACCTAGAAAATTTAATTTATGGTGATCCAAAAGTTAATGATAGTGATTAATGCTACCAGCTTGACCCAGGGAGAGAAAAAAATCTTTAACATTGTTCAGACAATTGAGAAGGAATACATAGACAAACAACAGCCAAAATTAAATATAAATAATTTTAAAATTTATCAAATTCAAAAATAAATATTAGTCAAAGAAAATAGGACAGTTTGACCTAGATGTATGAGAGTATTAGCATCAAACACTTAGACAGATAAGTTCACTTTCTTTCCTAAAAATTAAAAAGGATTTATACTATCTTCCTGCTAGTGATTTATATAAACAAATTTCAGTTTTCCTTTATTTAGAGATTACAAAAGAGAACAATCTTGCACAGAAGTCAATAAATAGCACAGGTGAGATTTCCTTAGCCTGGAAAAAAAGCATCAAGGCATAAGAATGTTGAATGCCTGCTAATTCTCCAGAAAAGCTCACATCCAAGACTTCATGGCTTATTCCAACAAGAGAAACAAGAAAAGATTATAATTTTACATAATCTTAAATAGAAAAAAACAAAATCTCTATGATTTAGGAAAAACAGAAAAAAAACAAAATCTCCACAATTTAGGAAAAACAGAACAATAAATCAATAAACTGCAAGTCAAAAGATTTACAGTATGCAGGAAATACAAACCAAGCTTGTCTAAATTAATTATAATGAAAAGGATAAGGGACAGGTGAGTTAAAAAGAAAATTACTAATATCCGCCCAAACATTTATCAAGGGTTGGTAAAATAAAAAGCAAAACAATAACTATAAAATCTAAAAGTCTCAGATAAATAAATTTACAATATGAAGTCTTAAACTAAGACTCCAATTCATATAATAAATAAAATACATAATAAAATAAATAGTGATCTATAAATGAGCATACATAACTTATTATAAAGGCAGGTTTCTTTTAATATTAAGCTGAGACATTAACACGGAGATTTAAACAAGAAATTTAAGCCCTCATTTCAATATACAAAAGTGCAGTTACCTTTCAGGCTTTGAATTGTTCA
The DNA here is from genome assembly GCA_028023455.1 of Epiperipatus broadwayi. NCBI lineage: Eukaryota > Metazoa > Onychophora > Udeonychophora > Euonychophora > Peripatidae > Epiperipatus > Epiperipatus broadwayi. The sequence goes on along the minus strand of JAQFVV010006370.1, from coordinate 1,888,231 downwards.
GAGTTATTTCATCAGGGTGTGCAAAATTCTTTCTAACTTGAGTACATCATGACGATATTTGGTCTCCAGTAATCTGCCAGTAATGACCGAGGCAATTTTTAGGATCAGTGTTTAAAGTAGACAATTAGTCATGTTTTTGAATGCACAATTATGGAGCTCTGGAGTTCATCTTTGTGTTGATTTAGCACAGCATATTGTTATGATTTCTCATGGCATGTATTTTTGGCATGGTGAATGGGTGTTCAAAGATAGCATGGCAAATAGTTGTCAATAAATTTTCTTTCACAGAAATATAATATCAGCAGTTGTGATATAAGATGTGAACAGCAATCTTCAAAATATAATGCATCCACTATCCATGATTACCAAATATAAGAGTTAGCAATTAGAATAAGAATTACAATAAGAATCTGAATAAGAAGCAAAATAAAAATATTAATTCAGTCAAAAACTCAGGGCTATTTATGTGAATTGTTATCTTCTGCCCAGTCTTTATTTAAAAAGTTTTGATCAGGGTAAATCTCTATCTCTGACTTAATCTTAATTTTAAAAACAACATCTGACCAGGGCTCTTATCTTATTCAAAATTAATTAATAAAAAATGAACAAATTGGAGCTTTTAAAAATAGATTAAAATCAACAAAATGAAAAGAAACTTTGCTTGCTTTTAATTACTGAAATGGAAAAAAAAAAAAACTCAAAAGAAAATTATTTAAACTAAAATCTATTGAAAAAGTAAAATCACAGAATTTTAAAATATAAACAAGTATGTGTGTTATTGCACATACTCTTAAAAAATAAAAATAAAAAAAGTATAAAACTTTCCAAATACAGTTTTCTTTCAAAAACTTTATAAATATATATGTTACTTTTAATTTTAAAGTGGATAAGACCTCTGGTTCAATATAGATAGATAGATAGATAGATAGATAGATAGATAGATAGATAGATAGATAGATAGATAGATAGATAGATAGATAGATAGATAGATAGATAGATAGATAGATAGATAGATAGATAGATAGATAGATAGATAGATAGATAGATAGATAGATAGATAGATAGATAGATAGATAGATAGATAGATAGATAGATAGATAGATAGATAGATAGATAGATAGATAGATAGATAGATAGATAGATAGATAGATAGATAGATAGATAGATAGATAGATAGATAGATAGATAGATAGATAGATAGATAGATAGATAGATAGATAGATAGATAGATAGATAGATAGATAGATAGATAGATAGATAGATAGATAGATAGATAGATAGATAGATAGATAGATAGATAGATAGATAGATAGATAGATAGATAGATAGATAGATAGATAGATAGATAGATAGATAGATAGATAGATAGATAGATAGATAGATAGATAGATAGATAGATAGATAGATAGATAGATAGATAGATAGATAGATAGATAGATAGATAGATAGATAGATAGATAGATAGATAGATAGATAGATAGATAGATAGATAGATAGATAGATAGATAGATAGATAGATAGATAGATAGATAGATAGATAGATAGATAGATAGATAGATAGATAGATAGATAGATAGATAGATAGATAGATAGATAGATAGATAGATAGATAGATAGATAGATAGATAGATAGATAGATAGATAGATAGATAGATAGATAGATAGATAGATAGATAGATAGATAGATAGATAGATAGATAGATAGATAGATAGATAGATAGATAGATAGATAGATAGATAGATAGATAGATAGATAGATAGATAGATAGATAGATAGATAACAATTTTAGTTTAATTATCAATATAAAGATTTTTTATGTTGTATATACAGATTTATAGACACACATATAAATGGATCATCTCATAAAGAGAAGGTCTTGGTTTTTTTATAGTGTGATTATACATTTTGTTATTTATGTTATGGTAAAGGAATTTTTTTTATTCATGTGATTATATATATATATTAGTAGTAGTAGTAGTATTTGGAAATGAATTGTAGATATTTTCAATAAATAAAATATGTCACTGCATTAAAACATCTAGTTTTGGCATTTAGTCATTTCCCTATTTGATCTTACCCATTCTTAATGTTTATTTAAGTATTTCCAAAAATTGAGATTGTCTTGCATACTTATTATATGTTTTTAGTTAAAGACTTTCCCTGAGAAATAAAATAAAAAGGCTGATCTAGTGTAGAAAAGTACAGTATCTGGATAATAATTTTTTCTATTATTGTCAATATTTATTTGGAGCACAATTTCTCACAACAATATGGCTTGCCCGTTATGCTGTAATCTTTGATAATAAAAAATACAGTGTATTTAAAATGACATGAATAATCTAAGTAAGATATTGTTATAAGAGCAAGTTAATATAATTTAAAATAAATATAATAAACTGTAGTTAGTTTTTAAATTGGTATAGAAGAAAAGAAAAACATAAATATCAATTATCATTTAAGATCGTATTGTTTTAAGGAAAAGTAACTTCTGATGGATTTAAGTTCGAAGAAAATAATTGTTGTATAATTATAATCACAGATAATTATTGTTGGTTTGAATGTATTTATTATTTTCATTATTAAACTGTTTTGTAATACATTTTAAATAATATTGAAAACCATATGATTTTAACAAGTTATTTTTTTGTTTATGTTATAACAAAATGGCTTTTTTCTTGGTAGAGGTCGCTAGAGTGGGAAGAAAGACCAATTCATACTCAAGTCATTTTTATTAGATATTCTGCTCCTGTTTATCAAAGGTTCAACAGTACTAAATTTTTGTAAGATTATTATTTTCTGATTTTTGTAAAAAAAAAAAAAAAAATCATAATATAATGGAGATTCTATCTCCAATGGTTAGCTAAAGTCTCTGGTAAGACATTCTGCATCTTATTTTCTACAATTTAAAACTTTCTACATTTAAAGTTTATTGCTTCTTGAAAGTTAGATTTGTTAAACAAAGCTAAAAATGAAAGAATTAACTAAAAGGATCTAGCAAATTCTTATTTTAACTAAATTAAGAAGAACAAATATTTTCTAAGTTGGAAATAATTATTTAATAACTTGTTCTTAGTATTTTTCTGGTACAGAAGAAAAATAAGTAGAAAGAATATTAAAAAAAACCCAAAGAACTAGAAACATTTTTTTAGCGCTTTTTAAAAATAAATCATCTGCTTTTATCAATAATGGAGAAAATGTATACATTGGAATATGTTTAATTCACTACTAATTGTCTAGGAAAAATAGTAATCATAATATTAATAATCTATATACCTGCATTTTTTTAAAAGGAAAAAGAAAAACTTTCTTGAAATGAATGTGGAAATTAAATATACACCTCAGTCTCGTTTTATGTGATAGATAGGTTCCTCAGAAAACACATGCAAATGAAATCATGCAAAAATAGACATAACTTACATTGAAAAAGGGGGGATGTGGTCTGTGATTTTTCAAAATTTGTGTAAAAGCAAAGCACCAATATAAAATTACTTTAAAATTCGCGCAAAAAAAAAAATAAGGAAATAAAATATGACTAATAAAAAATTTCAAATTTGAAAAAAATTGATACAGACAAACTTTTTTTAACTATAATATTTAATTTTATTCAAAATAATATATTTTTATGCATAATTTACAGTACAGTAATTTACATTTTTTATACACATTTTAATTATTATCGCTATTTTCCAAAAGACACGTTCATTTGCAAACTGGTAAAAAATTAGATTCTCACAAGAGGAAATACAACTAGTGCCAAGTTAACTCTCATGTTGTGTTAATGGTTTTCTGTTGACAATGTAATTAGTAATTAATCTTTGAGATGATGATTTTATTAATTGTTTATGAACTTAGACTTATGATAATAAAAAGACACTTATTCACCACTGCTGGGAAAAATTTAATTAAAACTAACAACTAAAAATTAAATTCTTATTTTTGTCTTTAATTTTTTAATTTTCAATTCTGTTTAAAAATCAAATTTTGTTTTACATCACATTAATTTCAAGTCACCGTAAGTAATTTTTAAATTGTTAATTACAATCAAAAATCAGATTTTAATTTTTAATTGTCAAATTTAATTGTGCCCACTGCTATTACTCACCTTTTAAAAATAAACTTGCAGACACTAAATGATTAATATTTGATTACAGTTTTTTTAAAAAAGCAAAAACAAAATGTGATTTAAAATGCAAAATTAACATGCACAATGTTTAAACAAATTTATTCTTGTAAAATTTAATGTGTGTATACATAAAATGTGGAAATCATGATTTTAATTTCATTATTGCATAAAATCTTACTATTGTAAAACACTGAAAATATTGAAATTACTAAGATGAAAGTCAAATTCCTAATAATGTGCTATTACTTTCAATATAACGTAAGTGCATGAAATTTATTATTTAAAGTAATAGTGCATTAACGGAGTTCAACTTCCGGTGAAACATGAATCGTGTAACTTCAAAATCATGTTAAAAAAGTCCGCGTAAAAAGAGACCCAGGCATATGTGCATTCTTTAAAAGAAAAATACTAGTGGAAATAAAGTGCTAAGATTATGAAAGATAACTTAATATCTTAAATGGCCTGAGAATAAAATTAAATTATATGTTATACTATATGCATAGTGGAATTCTTATAACTTCATCTATTCTATAATCCAACTGCAGTTATTATCATACTAATCTATAGGAAAAAGTGTGCATTTTCTTCAATTTTCTAGCTAGCTAATTATGCATATAATATTCAAATTGTCTGTTTATCATCAATGTTATAATATCCCTCATTAGGATCCAAATTTTTATCATTATAATCCAATTGGGAATTAAGCTTCGTTTTACTAATTTTTTATGTTTATTATTATAATGGCCAAAGAAAAGAAAACTTTTCATTGAAAAAAAAATGTGTTTATTAATTTCAATGTTTTGTAAAATGTAACCAGATAGAAACTCTTTACCTGGATGGACAGCTCAGCAGAGAAATAGTTTTGCTAATGAGATAATGTGTATTTGTTTATTTAATTATTTTTTAAAAGAAAAACTAATTAGTAAAAATTTTATTTTGTTTTATAATATCAATGTATGTTAGGGTTTATATCTGTCATGTAATATTTTAATGTTAAGTTGTATTTAATATGAAGTAATACCTATGAAATGTATCTGATTTATTACATGCAACTGGACTTATGAACTTTGCATGTGAGAATTTAAAGAAAAATGTTTTATATTTATTTTAAGAGATAAAACCATATTTAAATTTATCAGAAGTAACTCTAAAAAGAAAAAATGCTATAACAAGATATTTCTTGTTTAAAGTTCAACTGAATTTACATTATATTAATTAAGTAATTTAGTAACAGTTATTCTTTAATAGCACATCCACTTTATTTAGTATAAGCTGGTATGCTACCCATTGCTTATGAATATTCATTCATTAAAATTGAAACTATGATACTTTTCTGCTGTCATGTCCATTGATTTCAGATATTGATTGAAGTATACATTTTAATATAGGTTTATTAATATTAGAGTGTTTTTCTATCTTGCCTATGTGTAGATTTGGTATATGTTTAATATCAGCATATTTTAATATTTATAATGTATTTTATTTTGTGGGATGAAAACGTACTCCCCAAAATACTCTATTTTCCATGAAAAGATTAATTTTTATATAGGGTTATGGTATGTTTGATAGTCAATGTTATCGATTCTCATGAATAGAATGATTAAGAGTTTATATAACATTTAGTATACTTAAGGTGTTGTTTTTTTAAATCCCAAAAGAGGATTATATTTGGTGCGTGTTCATTTATTTAGGTGGTGATATATAGATTCCACACCTATACATTTTTTATGCCTGAGAAATAGGCAAGAAACTACCAAATGCTTCAGTGTAGTAATTTACTCTGCAAACATTAGTTGTTATTCCTCATGTGAAATTAAAGATAGTTCCACCATAGAAGGTGTAGATTATTGTGCTCTTTTTTAAAAGTTATGGCAAGGGTAAATATTAGATTTGATGTGTTAGTTCCTCAAGGTGCACTTTAGTATCAGTAGTGCCTTAGTAATTGGGATCAATATCTGTATGTGCTACTGAGCTTTGCTGGTAGTTCACAAGCAAACCAATGGAGAAAGTTAATTTAAAGTAGCGTATTTTAAAATGCTTAGTTAGTTAGAGAATACTCGAACACAATATTTAGTATTAATTAATAGTTAAGAAATATTCTTAGCATGCATTAAAACATCCATAATTAAAAATATTTATCATAATGTAGGTGGACATTAAGTTAAGCGTGAAATGGTGAGTGGGACTTCTAATCAATGACCCATAACTAGTAGTAAGTTATTTAATTATAAACCATAACTTAGTTAACTTTATTAGTAATATAGATAATATTTTAAAAGGATTGTATTGAACCCATTTTATTAAAGTACACAAATCATATGTAATTATTTTGGCGTACTTTATATCATAATATTAAAAAAAAAATAGTTAGTCAATAACTCAAAGTAAAAGATTGATAGAAAGTTTGGTAAATCAGATTCATGCTTCAGTAAGTTAATCCAGTGCAAAGTGTGACTTTAAACATGTACGAATTTATAATTTTAAGTTATACCTGAATAGTAGACAGATTAATGTAATGATTTGTTTAGTATCTATGTGATCCTACTTAATAAATTTGTGTATTTTGTTTAGTTCTGTATTACTAATAAATTGTAGTCTTTCAATATTCGTTGTGAATTCTTTTTGTTAGGCCAATTATAAGTGTGTTTGCACAATAATTGCAAAAAACTTTCTTGAGTCCAAAATTATTTTAAAGTTTATTTAGAAATCTTAATATACCAGATAGACAAATTTATGCAAATCTGAACATTTCTTTTCATTTTACTTTGATGATAATTATTTTGTGGAATTGCAAACTTCAGACTAAACATTATTTAATTGTAAGAATAAATTTATTTCCAAGTTATTAACTCTGACTGCACACTATTCCAATTAAATTTAGTTAAATTGTTGAATGAATTAGTTTTAGTTAATTTATTGTGGTGTCATGAATGATGGAAGGATACAAAAAGCACCCGTGTCTTTATATTATTCTGGCTAAGATTCTGGATAAAAAGGCTGTATTATTCATAATTTTATGTCACTATTGATTATAGTTATAACTCCCTTTAATAATATAAGTTGTTATGTTATGTGAGAGCACATTAGCTTATGAGGGAAATGAATGTTTCAGAGAGCCTGCCAGAATGTCAGTCATGTGTGACAGCACAGTTCTGTCGAGTATTTTTCTAAAGTAAACAAAGAAACCCTGAGATTATTATTATCATTATTCTTTATTGGGGAAGTGATCTATTATTGTCGATATTACAATTGTGCTGTGGCTTAAAAGAGTTTAATTTTCACTTGGGCTATAAGAAAGGTATTTCCAAATCATATTGGCAAATAATTTATGCAATAGATATTTTTTTTCTTTTAGAAGCATTAACAAGAACATGAGAAGTTATCACTGTTGTTTAACGATGCAAATACTTATCACTCAGAGAATGTGTTTTTGATAAGGAGAGGTTGTTTTATTCTAAATTATTAATTAGGGAATAATGGCAGTTTTTTCTTTCTTCCCAAGATATTTATTTTACTGATGATAATTTATTTTATGATTTTAATTCCTTTCTTTATCTTAACTGCATATCTCTGCAGCTAAATTTTTTTATAACTAACTGACCACTGATCTAGGCCTGCGCGTTTATATTTAGAGATAGAGATTTGAGATAGCTAATCAGTCACTCACAATTTTTTTTAAGATTAGAATATAAGCAACAAGTTTTAAGGTTATAAAATGAGCACCTAACTATGGTAGCCATAGATGGCATAACATCAACAGAATATTTAGGTTAGAATATATAACATTTATTTTAATTTGTAATAAGATTTATAATTAAAAATGTCACAAAATATTGATTAATAGTATATTGTTTCAAAATTAACTGTGGTTTCAATGTATTTTATAATTATAAAAACATTCATTTATTTTTGGTTGAGATACAGAATGTGTAACTGCTAATGATGGTCAAATACTATCATATGAATGCACTTAAAAAATAATAGGTTTTTGTACAAGTATTTAACTTAAATTTGAGTAAACAATGTAATGATTATAACACCAAATTACTTATTGAGTAAAATAGTTTATCAGTTGAGATTTTCTTTTTTTTTTACACATCTGTCAATTGATTCAAAAATGTGTTCTTAGTCTTATCATATATTACATATTATTTTATTAGTTTGAAAAGATTTTTATAGAAACTTTAAATTTTTTTTTGATTTAAAAATAATCAAATTATATTTACAAATGAAAAAAGAATACTACTGTGTTTTAGTCATGTTAGAAAAAAAATTTCTTTGTGACCACAGAATTCAGTAATTTTAAAAATAAAATATATTTTATTACTGATAATAAAAATATTTCTTAAAAAAAATAGTAAAAATCACTTTGAAACAAGACAAAAACTACTTTCAGAATTAAAGAAAAAATTAATTGTGTCTTCTTGAACATAAAGTAAAAAAGACACTTATAAATGTGTAGAGTGAAATTGCCAATTAGAACCATTTTTACTTTCTGATTATACCTGGCAACTAGAAAAAGGAGTATAGGTTTATTATCATTAAAATACTATCTTGTAATGCACAATACTACAAAAAAATGAAAAATAATATTATATTATTAAAAATTATAATAACGTGAAAGGCTTAAATCTTCAAAACCTGTGCCTTAAACATGCTAACGTACAGTCAATCAGATGTAATAATAACTGCACATGGACCTCTTAATTCTGAAATACAAATCAGAACTATCAGAAAGAGATGGAACCTACCTTCTTCTATGCTTCAATTTATAAATAAATAAGCCAGACTCAAGCATTTTGAATTAAGAGTATGAAGCTTAAAATACCTTCACATTTAATTCACTAAATATTATATATAAATAAACAATGTGAAATCTTTCAATTTACTATGCAGCAATTTTTAAATCTAATGAAATGATAGTAACAAATGTAAATATATCAAATTTATTAAGTGCAAGCAAATAATATTATAATAACGTGAAAAGCTTAAACCTTCAAAACCTGTGCCTTAAACATGCTGCACGTTAGCATGTTTAAGGTGCAGGTTTTGAAGTTTTAAGCCTTTCATGTTATTATAATATTATTTACTTGTGGTTAATAAATTTGATATATTATTAAGAATTGTACAATTTATGACTGCAGCATTGGTATGGAATCATTCTGAGATGTTGTGTGCAAACTGCAAGAAGAAAATGTAGATTGTGGCAGCCATGATTTTAACCAAAATGTTTCTTAATAACTTATTCAAGATAAATATTGAATCTACGTGTGCTTTGTGAAATAATTATCTACAAGAAATGCTACACTTTTCTCGAACCTGCCCATATATCTCATCTCTAGGAGTATTCAGATTTCATAAGTGTACAATCAACATCAAGCAATTCCTTTAAAAATATGTAAAATACTTTCTGCTCTATAATGCATTTGTAATTATTCTCAAACTAAGAACTATCTGTCTTGCACACTGTTTTATAATATTTAACAATAAGAAATACAATGTACCCAGAAGAAATGGTTCAATCCATACCTATACTCTTTCAAATTTTTACCCAAAAACATTTTGGTCAAAATTTTTAATCAACAATATACCTCATTGGTGGTCGAGAGGTCAGCGTGACTGCTTTGCACTTGCAGGCAATTGCCCGGGTTGTGGGTTCGCGTCCCAGCCACTGCTATGATACTTAAAAAAATATATATATACCTCAGTTTTGCTCTCTCATAGCTTATTTTTTTATTTTCAGCAACACTCCCCATCAGATTTTACTCTGAAAATAAAAGTCTGGACCCTTCTTCAATTTAGTCATCATGATTGTATTAGAATGTGACACTTCAAATTTGTAATACATGTCAATGAGGTTAAATTACTTGTCACACCATTACAGTTGTGGTTTCATCAAACTTTTGCCTATTTAACATAAACGTCTCTTATTGTAAATATGCTAATATTTTATATAGTTTGTCATTAATAAAAAAAAGTACTAATTACAGTAGTTAAAGCATACCATATGCAAAGTACTGTAATCTCTAATAGAGTTAAAACTTTAGAAATTATAAAAGTGTAAAGCAAAACCATGTTTATATATAAACAATGAGCATTGCCAATTGCTCAACAAGTTTTGTGATAAATGCTTAGCCAGAGAAAGCATTTAAAATATCTCTGTCAGGAACCCCCCCCCTAATATATGGTATGGCTGAAGATCTCTCAGCCCCATATAGCTATTTGAGTTGGATAGCTGGGTTTGAAGACATGTAAGTGTCTGAGAATTTCAGATTTTCCACTCAATAGATAACTTTTAGATAGATGATGGCTTTGGGTTGGTATTTTTAGATCTAGTGTCTGAAACTATTCTAGCGCTTCTCTGAGGAGTGCCAAAGCACGAAACCATGGAGAGGTTGAGGGGGGATGGAGTTCCTGACGGAGATATTTTAAATGTTTTCTCTGGCTGAGCATTTATGACAAAGCTTGTTGAGCAATTTGGAAATGCTCATGGTTTATATCTCACAAGCTTAAGAGAATTGGGTCATGTGATCTATGACTCTTATTTTGACTATTTATAATCATGTTTATATATATATTTAATATTTCACGTTATTAGCTATTATTTAAAATTTAAATTAAAAAAAGGGTTAATAAAGAGTTAAATTGGATTCATCACTAAAAAAATTTATTATTTATTTGTAATTGCTTATTAAAAATATATGCATAACGCTTTTTTGATTTTTAATATTTTTTTGATATTGGTCGTTAGTAGCTGTTGTTTAAAATTAAAATAAAAAAAGGTTAGTAAAGAGTTAAATTGAATTCATCATTAAAAGTTTGATAAATTTTTATTATTTGATTGTAATTGCTTATTAAAAATATACGCGTAGCACTTTTTTGATTTTTCAATATTATTTTTTGTTAATAAAAAGCTGTAATTTTATCTCATTATAAACGTAATTGTTCATATTTCTTGTATTGATAAATAAGTAATCTGAGTATTTTTATTGTTAATATAATGATAATTTATGATTTTTTTAAAAAAAAAAAGATAATCAGTCTAAATTAATTTACCATAAAAATAAGTGTATTTTTAAATGCATATATGTATTAAAGTGAAGATTTTTATGTTAAAAAATATGAACATATATTTTGGATTCATACTACATATAATTTGCTAATTGCTATGTTCAGTATTATATTGATGAACTAGTCGTATCTATAACTATTTTCTTAATAATAGAAATCACTCCAAGACATTACAAAATGCATTAGATATCACCCATACATATATGTGTGTTGGCATGAGTCTAAATAATAAATAAGTATAGCTTAATATATATATATATATGTGTGTGCGTGTGTGTGTGTGCATAAATTAAATGGAAGTAATCACTCTCCATTATCATTTACTAAGCACCACTTGTAGGTCAATAAATGTTAATTAAGAATAGGTGACTACCTATTTCTTAAGTTTTGGTATATTTAAGTGAATATTCATCGACAATGCTGGAAATAGTGTGATAGTTATATATTAGCAATGTGAACATGGAAATTCAGATATTGATATCTTTATAACACTACACACATTATGATGTGAGAATTAAAGAATATATTTGAGCTATGAATAATATCTAGTTTAATAAATGATTTATAAAAATTACTAATACATTTCTGTAAAATGGTTTGTGTCAAAGCTGTGAATACAGAAAGTTTGACACCTGTAATCAAACTATAGTAAATTATTACCTATATAATACTAAAATGATGAAATCTAGGCTAACTCCTGAGTGCTGATTTAACATGAAATATGGATCTCGGGAATGATTTACCTTTTTCACATCTTTAGCCATATGCTTCAGGAATCTATAATAGAATTAAAAGTTTGAAATACATAACCAATATTTATTAATGTTTATGGAAATATATGCTTCAGGAATCTATAATAGAATTAAAAGTTTGAAATACATATAACCAATATTTATTAATGTTTATGGAAATAGATTGTAATAGTTATATATTAGTCAGATTTTAAATATGATTCAAATTATTTTGGTATTGTACATATATATATATATATATATATATAAATTATTTTGGTATTGTACATATATATATATCACAGGACAGAGATTTACATTTTATTTTTAGTAACCTGTAATATTAACACCAAGTTAATTTTGTAATATAAATAATAAATACATGTGATATATATCAGTCTATAAATATTTATTATTTACGTTTATAAAATTAAATTAAAAATAAGTGGTATTTTTGTCCTGTGATAAATAAATATAATTTCATAATGATTTAAGCCATTTTCAAATTCTGTCTAATAATATAAATATCGCATTTTGATTAACAAATGTTAAACATGGTCCACTAACAACTTTGGGAAATACGATCACTAATTATTTATTTAACTAGAGATTATCTTTAATCCATATATACACTTTAAAGCTCAGTTAAAGATTAATATATTTCATTTTTTAATTAAACACAGACATGAATTTATGCAAATTTTTCTTTCCCATATGATACATGATTTGAAAAGATTATGTGGTAGTGTGATTATTTAATACAATGCAACACTCTCCATATAGCGTGTGTAAGCATAGGAAATGCTGAGTATATACTGTTATTTACTACATTTAGAAATATTACACTCTAATTCCATAATGATCAATAAATGATTATTTAAATACATCAAAATTTAAGGAATATATAACTCTGTATTTTTTATTTAAATTTATTGGCATACATATTGCTCTTTTATAGCTCTTAGAAAATGGTTACTTCCATTTAATTTACATATACATATATTGTTAAAAGGAGGTTGCCTTGGCAACAGTTTGAAATTGTGAATTGTTATTGATATTGGGATTGTCTAAGTGTTGACTGGTTTTTAATGATATATATAATAGTTATAAAAATGTTTGTTAATATAATTGCATTAAATTCGTAAATACATATACAGATATGTTTTATGAGATATAAAAATAAATTCTTCCAGCTTTATTTTTATATATATATGGCTATATGTAATTATTACTTAAGTTTATAAAACTTAATGTTAATGTTACATATCATTCAAAATGAGATATATTTTTTTGTAATTTCAGGATAATTTAAGGCAAATTTAAAATCTGACTAATATATAAATTTCAATCTCTTTCAAGAAGCATCAATGAATGGTTATTTAAATACATTGAACTTTAAAGTGTAGACAGCTGTCTATTTTTTATTAACATTTACTGATACATGAGTGCTGTTTATTCATGGTTTGTGGAAAGTATTTATGTTTGTTTAATTTACATACATATATATCACATAAAACCCGACCATGTTATCAACATCAAGAATCATCAATCTGCTAATCAAGGCAACCATTTTTTTACTAAAAGGTGATCCTTTTAAAAGATTGTCAGCAGCTTAAGATTTTTGGCATTGATAAGCTTGTACTGCCTTTATGTGATTTACATTTATAAACCAATCAACCCTAGACCAAATAAGCTTTATTTTCTATCTGTCTATATGTCTGCCTATCTTTCTGTGTGTCTGTCTGTCTGTCTATCTATTTATCTCTCTGTCTATCTACTTCCTACCTACTTACATATCTATCTATATATGTATCCAGTTATATAACTTCAATCTTCCAACAACTTTTCTCAGAAAAATGTAATTCAAAATAAATACTTACAATATATATATATATATATATATATATATATATATATATATATTGTAACTAAGCTCTTCTTTATATATATATATATATATATATATAAAGAAGAGCTTAGTTTCATACTTCAACAGTATGCTTGGTGTATCATGTTGTTAAAGTATTAAACTAAGCTTTTCTTTATATACATTTTGTATGTATTTATTTTGAATTACTATTTGTATTCACAAAGTGATAATAATTAGTGTTAAATAGATCATTTACATGGTAAATGTTGTTATAGCAAATGAGATACACACCCTGATAGATATTTGACAATATAATGATAAGAACATGGCAACCTATATATACCACTTTCTTATTATCATATCTTTGAATGTCTATATTCTCTCATTTACTACAACCGCATTTACTATTTAAATTATTTATTTAATAATAAATCTCTATATAGGGATTGTTTTCATTCATGGTGAATAAAAAAATTTTTTTACAGTTTCCATTGTCTAAATTCACTTCTTGTATTAGTTATTAGACTGCAGGAAAAATTATATATTTTTGTATAGTTTGCAGTTAAATATTAAGTCTGTATCACTTTGCATGTTATTAATTAAATGGTTTTTAAAAATACATTACATAACATGAAAGATTGTGACCTGGACCTACCGATGAGGGCTGAATTAGAATGCAATACATCTTGAGGGGCATTTGTCTTTTATGATGTCTTTATTCATGTTTCAAGAAAGATAATGGAGTGGAGGTTATTATGTCTATAATATTTTTTATACTATAACATTAAAATAATGAGACTAGTCTTTCACAAGATTATTAAAATAAAGTTCATGGAAAATTAGTCTTGAAAGTAAATAACTCAGTGAGTAAAATTTTATTTATGTAGTTGTCACTGTTTATATTAGATTTCCATATAAGATACTATTTTTCAAAAAATAATTTGATTCATTATATCTCCTTTGAAGTTATACGTTAATGCAGTAGAGACTTTGCATGTTAAACATATACACAGTTTGGAGAGTTCAATTTTGGGTGCAATTTGAAAATTATAATTGTAGTTTATAATGTTATATTTATTAGTTTGCATTCAGAATAGGTTATATTTACCTGTTTAAGGAGGTTTATTTAAACTTCTTGTATCAATAATTTTAATCTCTGTGGTCATTTGCAATCTTTAGTGTCTATATAAATATATTGAACCATAAATCAAGATAGGATTCTACTTTTACCATGACAACAAGTTGAAATTGTTGGGCTATTATTAATATTGGGATTGTCTAAGTGTTGACTGATTTTAATAATTATATAATATATAATTTAAGAATTGCAAAGCTAAATATTTTTCCCTGTAATGTTTTAAGATTAACCCCTTGTGTCTGTTTTTATATGATACAAGTGTTCTCTAGCTATAGCATTTAACAATACATTTTAGAGGCAAAAGAGGAGTCCTCATTATCTTTTTCCCCTTCTTATCTAAAGGATTGACTTCAATATCTTTGCCATGAGTTAATCTCAAAATATTACTTAACAAATATTTAGGACTATAATTTTTACATATTACATAATATTAATATTTAATTCATCAATTGTAAGATTAAAAATGAAAACAATTTTAATACTTGCCAAATACGAATGTCAATCCGGCTTTAAAAATATTAGAAATAAATTTCTGTTTGATTAAAAATTCAGTCCTTCTAGCAAAGGCATTGCAGACTATTCTCTAGATAAAGGAAGGAGAAAAAAGATAAAGAGGTTTTATCTTTAAAATGTGTTGTCAATTGCTGCTAGTAGAGGGCTCTTATATTATATATAGACAGTTGCAACAAATTAATTTCCAAATGAATATACTGTATATATATATGAATGTAATTATTAAAGTCACTAATAATAAAAGTACCTTTTACAATATGAAACTATGACTAATGTTGCAAAACTTTTTATATCTACATTAATGTAATTTATATAATTTACAATATAATCCATTCTTTTTTTTTTAAACACAATTTAATGGCTATATATTGCCATGTAGGTTTATATATATATATATATATTAGGAACCAAAGGATTGCTTAACATAGAAAAATGTCTTACTTTAACTTTATTCAGACACACATTTTGGTTATGCCAAGGCTAACAATGTTATTTGTTAATGCCACAGTAGATATGTAATACCAATCCTAAGAAGAGTATTACTTTATGATATAATTAAAATTCCAAATTTGATTTTTTTTTTATTTACAAGCATTATTTAAAAAAAGGATTGCAGTATTTGCATAACAGATTTTTTTTAACAAACTATAGATTGCAAAAAAAAAAAAAAATGGAGAAAAGAAATTACTACATTTAAAAAAGATGAGAATGTATTATATTTAAAATAGAAAAGAAATAATATTACTTCCATATAGAATACAGCCAGTATTGCTTCTAACTGGGATCAGTTGGTTGATTTCCTTGAGAAAAAGAACAATCAGTTATTATAATAAAATAAATTTGATTTTTTTTTATTGTAAGAGTTATTTATATTTGTACAAAAAATAGAAAGTAAATAATCATAGATCACAAAAAATGATGAAATAAAATAACTTATGTTCGACTCCAAGGATATAAAGTAATGCTAACCTCCAAAAAGTGGCATAAAACTTACACTATGTGATCAAAATTCAAACTAATGGTATTATTACAAAATACACTTAGAAGATGGAAACCTGTTCAATTTATAAAATTCTATAAAATTAAGACATATAAAAATTTGTAGAAGTAGCATAATCCTTATATTGAAGATTAAAGATCTAATGTTATAACAGATATAAATTGCATGAAACCTAAATATAGAAAACAGAACAAGAACACAAACATGTAAATAAATAGTATATAATTAACAAAACTAAAGAATAATACTTCAATTTTTTTTTATCTTCTGTAAATGAACCTACATTCATAAACTAAGGATGTGTTATGAATAGTATATTAAAGGACAATACTATATAAAATAAAATAAAAAAATTCTAATTATTTATGTAAATATGTAATAATTTATATGAAGTGATCCTATTCAATGAATTGTTTATAAGTCAGAATTATTTGGATGATTGTAACAAACTTGGAAATAATGGCTTATCATATTAATGTAATCTACTAAACATATGATAAATGGATTTATTTTCAATTGAAACACAATTTTATTTTTTATATAATTAGTAGATTATATAGATTGCATTAGTATGAGAAAGTGTTATTTGCAAGTTTATTAACATGACTCAAATCTAATTTTCAAAGGATTCATATAGCTTACCTATTTGCAGATTATTACCTCATAAAGATTAATATATATTCGTAATCATATACAATATCTCTTCACTCCTTAAAACTTTATGCATTAATTGTATATATGTGTACATATAATATCATTTAATACACTTTCTATAATCACTACTTTACAATGCATTAACTTTTATTTATTCCATGACAATATTTTTTAACATTTTCAACAGGCTAGCAGTCTTCATCACTAATAAAATTGGGATGAAGACTTTTGATAAGTTGAAATCATCGTCAAATAATAAATTGAAATTAATGCATATAAAAATGATTATATTATATGTATTAAATAGTATTCTCAATCTTATATATTTAATAACTTATTTATTTATTGAGTTTGTTAAAATTAATAAAATAGATTTTTATATTGTTGATTTGTAAATTATTTCAATATGTACAAACATTTGGTTAGAAGAATATATATTGAAATGAATAAAGATTATTTAAAATTATTTGGTGATTATTCAGATATGATTTTCTTGCCAAAAATGTTTAATAAAAAAAAACATGAATCAGTTACAATAATCACAACAATAAAGAGGGAATGAATTATATACACATGATTTATAACAAAAAAAATAGCTATGAATATAGTAATATGATGTATATTATTATATTAGTGTACAAATGTCAGACTTTCCACACTCACAATATTCACACCATCTACTTTAAATAAATACATCAATTATTTTTAACAATTATTTATTAAGCTAGAGATTATGTTATCTAATATTAAATATTATTTATTAAGCACAAGCAGTTCATAATTAAAGTGAAAGGCTGAAAACCTCTTGCATGCACTTTTAGAGTGCTTATATAACAGCCAATCAGATGTAATGATGATTGTATAGAGAGCTCTTACGTCACAACACAAGACAGAGATTTTTATAAGAAAAAGGAAGTTCCACCTTTCTCTTTACTTCAATTTCTATATATAGAAGTCAGGCTGAATCATTTTAACTTAAGAGCATGAAGCTTTAAACATCTTCATGAACAGCTTGCACTTAATAAATAATATTTACATACATTACTGTCAATTCATAAGATCTAAAAAATTACTTTGTAGTAAATCGAAAGATTTTGCATTGTTGACTTATAAAGAATACACAGTGAGTTAAATGTGAAGATGTTTAAAGCTTCATGCTCTTAAGTCAAAATGCTTCAGATTGAATTTCATATATAGAAATTGAAGTAAAGAGAAAGGTGGAACCACCTTTTTTTTCATAAAAATCTCTGCCTTGTGTTGCCACTTAAGAGCTCCCTATACAGTCATCATTACATCTGATTGCCTGTTATAGAAGCATTCTAAAAGTGCATGTGTGAGATTTTCAGTCTTTCACTTTAATTATCTAATAGTATAAACATTAACCTTATAACCATTTTAGCCAAATTCCATAGTTAAAATATGGCTAAGTATATAAAATTTAGTTTTCATATACAGTTTGAATATTGTCACTGAAATACAAGTAGCTTTTAATAAATTTATTACTACAATTAATTTTTAACATAATTAAAAGAATGAAAAAAATTGTAAATATTATAAATTTATTAAGAAAACAAAACTTATTCCTTAACATTAGGAATTACTTTTCTCATTGACATAACTTGAAATTCATCTAAAAATATCATATAATTATAAAGATAAATAATGTTTACATTTATTAAATAAAAACACATTTCAAATGAATTTAAAATAATCTAAAAATAACAAAAGATATCTCTGCAAATATTTCTCTTTAAACAAAAAAATGTGAACAAATACAACTATTCAAAAAATTGACATTTTGCATTTAGACTTTAAAGTTCAGAATTTTATATTTTGTAGATAACATTTTTCATGTATTGAAATATATACAGTTAAAATATAAATTTAATGTGTACACCTTTCTTTAGATACTTTATAGCAAAAAAAAAATGTATATTCTATTTATGTACATTCATACATGATCTAACATTTCGACTATCCAGTAGCCTTCTTCATACCTATGATATAATAAAAAATAATATAAATATATAAATCATACTTCATCATCATCATCATCATCATCAACCATTATCATTTCATTGCAGGATGAAGGTATCTCCAAGTTCAAACCATCTTTTCAATCTTTAGCTTCTCTTCTCCACATCACCCCTGCACACTTTCTTATTTCATCCATCCATTTGACATGTGGTCTCTTTCTGGGTCTTTTACAACCTCTTGGAATCCAGTTTAAAATGTCAATTGTCCATCTATTATCATCTCTTCTAGCAATATGTCCAGCTCAACTCCACTTCAGTCTTTTAATTTTTTTCAATGAGGTCAGTAACACCTGTTTGTTCTCTTACCCATACATTGTGTTTTTGATCGCTTCTTGTTACTCCCAGCATGTATCCCTCCATACTTTAATAGAGACTTAATACTTAATTACTCCATACTTAATAGAGACTTCAAACCACTCAAATCATACTTACTTATCATTACATAAAAGCTCTGGGGACAATCAAAATGTCAGATTATGTGTTTATATATAATAAAAATATTGTTGCTATAATGTATTTGAAATAAGGTGTACAAATTAGATTTAAATAAAATATTATGGAAAAATAAAGGAAGTGATATAATGCATTTGTAAAAAATTGAGATATATAATTTTTACCAACCATTTGGAAATATTTACTATTATACTACCATTGAAGTATGGTATTTAGACCATTTAAATACTGTCAGATGTATACCATTTCTAGTGAAGCAAGCCATAAACATCTATTTTTAGAAAAGAGTTAATACTTCTGTTGGTGTTTTTTTTTTAAAAAAATTAAACAAAAACATATCCATACTTTTATTAGTAGAAAATCCTTTTCTTCTCCCTCCAGTATCTAGTAAAAGCATGTGCAATAAATAGCTACTGGATAGAAGTACTAAATAAATTATTTCTAATGCCGGTCTCCATATTTTTAGAATACATTCTGGTTTATGATTTTATCAATGCACCTGGAACTTCCAGCAGCGCTATTTTTCTCCATTGTCAAATGTTTCTCACTGATGAAAGCTGTAAGCCAGAAACTAACCTGGAGTGAAGTATTAGGTCAGCATTGGATAGAGATTTATTAAGTATTATCATCTAGCACTAATTAATTACTCAAATGTACACCAGGTAGCGTAACAGAAGTGAGATAAAGAAGATTTGCTAGTAAATAGAGCATTATGCATTATGTAATCTGGAATTATGTGGTGTTTTATTGGTTCTATCAATCGCTAAATAAACAAGTTGTTTACCAGTATAATCCCCGAAATAAATACTGAACTGTATTAACATTATGTAAACACAAACAATTTCAAACATATTTACAGAATGATTACTATTCAAAGAAAGAATAAAGTAAAAAATATTTATGGTAGATTGAAATCCAATGTTGAATGATGAAAATATGTAACAACTTTATAATTAAAGTTAGTTTTAAACAATGAAGTTTAGAAGTCAAAGCGCACGGAGGAGTTTATTAAACGATCCAAGATTTTTTTACAAAATGAATACAGTGTATGAGTTATTGATATTGTTTACGCTCATTCTTACATTTTGAAATAATATGTATATTCATTAAAAAGGAAAATGCTGTATGAGAAACTTTATCTTCGGAGTCAACAGAGTATAGTCATGCGATTCAACATCCCGTATGTATTGTGTCAAATACTAATAAATCAAAAGTACTTTCATTATTACAATTTTAACTTATAGATGTCCATTTAGCTTGGGCATGCTTCACAATTAATTTTGCTAACATTCTGTTATTCTGGCTGTTAGAAATTGTAATCTAAAGTTCAATACAACTAAAATAAAAAAATAATGATATTCTTAATGTAAAAAATAATTAGTTTGTCTGCCTGGCGTTTCCATGATACGGGATTTAAATCTAGATCAATCTTAAAATTGTTTTCAGATTTCAAAAGAGCTTCTTTCTTTTTTTTACAGGTTGGTATTCTATACATAGTTAAGCTAGACATTCAAGTATAAACGAGTATCTACTTATAAGTAATCAAAGTAGTTTCCGCATAGCTAGATAATCTGATCAGCTTTTTTATTGTGTCTCTAGAGAATTCATTGACTTGCCGTTAATAATTTTAAAAGCTCTTATTTTTTATTTATTTCTCTTGACTAGTTCCTATAGTTTTACTACTTAATAAAATTTACGTTCACTAGTAATCCATTGTAAAGAGAAAATATGTTTTTTAACCTTGGAATCGCAACCATATGTGAAAGCGGTGGAATTTCATTCTTCATTTTACTGGAAACGAAAATCAACTTTTGCAACAGTTTACTATTAGTAAAGGATTTTAAAAGAATTAAACGTTGGGCAAAGAGAGAGTTAAAATTATACTGATGCAAATTGTACAATTTAATGAGAATAATAATATTAACCACTTCTTAAAATGCTCTACATTTTTATTTTAATGGATTATTTTGTCTCGATAATTTAAGCTTGTAAAAAATATTTTTATTGAAAACATCTGCAAAATAATAAGTTGACAGCGCAGCGTTAGAATCCCTCAGGTGACGACAAATGCAAAATCTTTTAAGCTTGCTTTGTTTGACAATTAGAGTGGCATTTTACAGACAGAAAAAATGCTATATACACATTTTTAAATACGCTCATTATAAAACACACACGCTCATATATACATAGTAATAATCCCTGTGCCAACGGATTCTCTGTCCATTAGTTTGAATTAACTAATAAATAAAAATTTAAATTGTAAGTCAATTGTTTTTATTATTGCATGTGACCTTTCATTACACCACTCTCAGGCAGGATAGGGACACGTTTCTATCCATTTTCAATATTTTGTGGAGGGGTGTAAAATCACTGCGCTATAATATGCACTGTAAGTTCTTTGATTTTACCAGAGCATCATCCACCTTTCGCTCAATCCTGTCACACCCATCCGTCAGCTCAGAAGTCAGAACAACCTCCCACCCAATAGACACATTTTGAACCTACACTTTTTCAAGTAGCCGTATAGCACGTGTTAACTTTATATATATTTAAATAGAATTTACATTTCTATTTGATCACATATTCTTAAAACATATGATCCAAGACATATGATAAAAACAAATGTCTTGATCCATTCGTTTTAGAAATATGTGATAGAAGCTTAAAATATATTTATATATGAAATTAAATTGTAGCATATGCTATGTGGCTTACTTGAAAAAGTATAACTTCCAGCCATATGTATAGTATGGATGTTTGGTCTGAATTCTGGGTTGATGAATGATTATGATAGGTCTAATTGTGCTAAAGACGAATGCTACACTGATAAAATTATAAATTTAAATTGATAAACCTTATACATATGTTTTTCTGTTTGATTATATCATGAATTATTTTTCCATCATCCATTTTCTCATCTTACTTAATCCTCTAGCCATATGGTTGCTTTTTTTAAAATGTATCACTGTATTGTCTTTTTCATAATTGGATTATTCTATTTTTATTATTGAGTATTTTTGTTGCTATATAAATGTGCACATTTTAAAGTAAAATCGTATGATGTGAAATTAAAGAATTCAAACATACCATAAAAATCTTGGTTATCATAACATAGGTGTTTGTAAATTGTTAAACATGTATATTTAATAGTATTCATTATTATCCATAGTTTTAATTATCCATGGGTAGGCTTGAAACCAAAATGTAGTAGTATAAAACCACTAAACATCACATGATTACCATTTCCAATGCTTGTACAAGCTGCTGATACAGCAGCAAATCCTCCATACAGTAGTTCCACTCAGTGCTTTCACATTCAAAGCTCCTCGTAGATAAAAGCCACAATCTAAAAACTAGTCTGAAAATATTAGATGAGTAGGCCCTAAATAGAAATTGTGTACACAAACCCTTTTGCATCCATTGATTATTAAGGTTTGCACTGGATAATACTATTTTATGGAATGTTTGCTACTGTAGTTGCTAATTGTAGTAGATATAAGTGACAATTGTCTTTTACAATTTTGCCTTTTGCTACTGAATTGATTTTAAAAATGCAAAGTCCGTAGAAACTATGTATTCAAAAATACTCTTCCAGTTAAGAATATTTAACTATGTTTGTAACCTTTTAAATTGTGACATGTTGGTGTATGAATAACACTGAAATGTTAAAACTGAATGTTTAATCATAACAGTAAAAGATTGATATTGAATCATTAAAGGGCTTCATAATGCAATGTTAGTCTAATTCACCTGTTCATGCTTACAATCTGAATTTGAATTTGAGTGAAAATAAACTTAATTTTTTTTCATAAGTTTAACCAACTAAATGATAATCTAATACTAATTATTAAATAAGTATCTAGTTATTCTTAGGTAAGGGTTTGAACAAAGTTAGAAAGCTTATCAAATCTTCACCACCTTGCAATTGGTAAGCCTTTGTGTACTGATTTTTTTATTAGAAGCTGTTAATAATTAATATAATTAGAAAGGATTTGAACTCAGACTGTTAAACTCCTATGGCTATCCATTCCATCTTATACAAATGACACACATGCCCACATACATGTGAAAAGGATAAATGATATCTAAAATACATTTTGTGATCTTTTTTTTTCATATATATGTAGTCATGTATATTAGTTGTATAAGAAGAAATAGATAGCTCTAGGACCTTGACAATCTGAGTTCAAATCTCTTCAAATTAAATTAAGTCCAGTATAAACAATATACTGGTATTTAAATATTTTACAATTAATGTAATCCAGAACTGCTGACTCAGATATGGTTATTTAAACCTACAGATTATTTAAGTATTGGAAATGTTAAAAAAGTAATACAATATCAATTTACCTGTTAATAAAATCACTGTTGTAAAAAGAAAAATTCTGAAATTGTGATTTTTTTACATTATTAAAGTGAAACATTTTTTTACCTGGTGAACCATTCAGTAATTTATATTTCTCATAAAAGTTTTGTAACTTTAGTTGCTCAGGAGTCATGTGCCTTTTGAACAGCACATTTTACTCAATTCAATTTAGATATTTTTTGCTTTATTCAATTGATGATAATTGATTCAAGTGCTGCTAATTTGGGAGGAAACCAGATATTGTTACAACAGAAGACGTAACAGGAATTAATATGATTTTGTTTTTAAATGAGACAATAATATTTATAATTGCCATTGATTTCCAAAAATTTTATTTTAATTTACCGGTGAAAGTTGATATAATCTACACTAATTAATAGTAGT
Organism: Epiperipatus broadwayi; assembly: GCA_028023455.1. Taxonomy (NCBI): domain Eukaryota; kingdom Metazoa; phylum Onychophora; class Udeonychophora; order Euonychophora; family Peripatidae; genus Epiperipatus; species Epiperipatus broadwayi. The sequence continues at coordinate 1,863,891 of JAQFVV010006370.1, read as the reverse complement.
AAAGTTAGTTTTTATATAATACACAAAATCATGTACATGACTTAATAATGTTAAAAAGGTAGCATTGCATATGGAAATGCTATGATAAATTAAAAAGTGGATAGTAAGCATTGGTAGATTACCACCAATAGGGATCAAATATAAAGGCTTTATTATAGTACTCATTTGACTTGTTATATGAAATAATTCTATAGACAGCTATTAGGAAAGTCATGTTACTATATCTCAACCTGAGTAACTTGTTGAGCAGGAGTTGAGATTTATACTTATCTCAGGTAAAATCATCTCATAACCTTATAGCTCATATGTCATTAACTTTATTACTATTCCACACCATATATAGCATATAGTAAAAAACTTCTTAAAAAGTAGATTTCTATTGAAGATTTGTGATATTTTCTCTGTAAATATATATTAAAAAATACTTGAAATTCTTCATTTACAAAGGCTTTAAAACTGAGAAGAAAATGGACTCTCCCATTTATTGGTCAATCTCAACTACCCCTATATCTCCTTCCTTACTAACATCAATAAACAGATAATCAAAAAATTCAAATTCTGGTATGTGGTACCAGAATACCACAATTTCATTATCAAAATCAATTTAGAAGCTCTACCTCCTAGTCATTTTTGGTACATGCTGGCATTGACTTCCTGTGTTCTCTTTACCATAAATCTAAAGAAACAATACATTGCTTTCTGTTCCAGGGTCATGCTCTTCTTATAGATAAAAACCACCATTGATTCAATTATTATATTGTGCACATCTACTTTCATTGATAACATAAACAGTGCCTTTTTCATTTAATTTGGGTTACTACTTTCCATATGTTTACCCTTTGGGTCTTAAGATGCCATTTTGCTTTAATGTTACATGTAGGAAAACATTCAAGACTTAGACAAATAGTGATTACCATTTAAAAAATTAATATAAAAAGAAATTTCAATATCTGAAATAATTATTCCTTTATTGTTTGTTCATAATTTCTAATTTATCATTAATTAAGTTTAAATTACATCTTCATTGATAATTCCTTTGTATTTCTCACAAAATTCTAAAGTAAATCATACGTTATACTTCTTACCTGAGATAATCCACAGCTTCAGAATCTCCAATACTATTCACATAAGAATTCTTCATTTTTATCTTGTGCCCCAAAAATTAACAAATCTCAAGGCATCTATAAGAAAAAGATTCATACTAATAAACAATACAAATAAATCACTACCAGAAGATGAGTATGTATTTGTCATCATAGCAATTGGCTTCTTGTCTATCTAAAACTAGAAAATGTACTGTACTGCCTGTATCAAAGATAAAATCAGTTTCATCCCTTCATTTTATATTTTTTGTGTACACCAGTGATTTTTATATTCTTTATGCACACCAGTGATGCTATCTTGTTATATTTATTGTCCCACAGAGATATAATTCATTTGCATATAGCTCATTTGCTTGCTATAGACTTGTAGATAATGTAATGCAAGATGTGGCAACACTACTGACTCCACAGCATGAGTACCAAAGCATAGGCAAGAATCAGAATTTGATTGTTTGTCTCCATAAAATTCCATGTTGTATATACATAACCATTGTGGTTATCACCACACATACACTATTTGAAATCTCTCTTTATTGGTTTTAAGTGTTTATATTTTCATATGGTACTATGCTCAATAAATTTTATGATTGCTTTATCAACTGCAATCTTTCTGTACATCTGATAATCAGTCTTAAAATTTATGTTGCACTGCTCTATAATATATATATATATTTTACCGGGTCGAACCACTGAAACCACCTACTTACACGTATATATAAGTTTTGGTCGGTTTCAAACTCCTTCATAATACATTTATAATCTTATAAAGGTTATGTGAACAAACCAGCACATTCGAGCAAAATGGGAGATCTTATTGATAGCTTTAACTATCAACAATGGCCCATCTCAGCTGCTAGATTCAAACCCCTACTATCCAAACACTTTATTTGTTTCGGAGTAAACTCCAGGCGCCAGCTATCTATTCAAAAGAATAAACAACGTCTTTGGTCAGTAGGCTCATAATCCAGTGCTTGAAACCATCCCATAAACTAGCCCAGTCTAATTTTAATCAGTAATAAATTATACAAAATTAGTGGTGAAAAGAATTAATAAAAGGTTGGTAAAAAGAATTGACTGACAAATAAAGTTTAAGTTTTAAAGACAATTTATTAACTAACATTAAATCATTTTAAACATTCTATAAATTTAATATAATACACACACATTTTAAATTAACATTTTTAGACTAGTTTAAATATTCTTGTACATTTTAATAATATAACACTGGTATTTATCTGATTTAACTAATAACACTGATATAATGATCACACACATATTAACTCATAATAATAATGCATTAATAGCATTTGAAACTTAAACACACATATCAATAGTTCATTTTATGTATGATAAGAGTTCATATAATTTGAATATTGAATATTTATGAATTATAGCGGTGGCTATTACGTATAAATGATAATAAATAAATGTTTACCTAGGATTTTGAATGTAGATGTAGAATTTTGTCCTCTTTGGTTGCTGCTTTCGGTGAGGATATTTCCATTACAAATACTTCCAGCCAGCTGGGACGTTTCCTTGATGAGTTTCATTATTCTTCATAATTATTATTATTGGAGACAATTAGATACTGACGGAGATTTTCTAAGATGTTATGCTGACATTATTTTATGGGTAGATCTTGCTGTTTTCATCGGACATCAGGGTATGGAGAAAAACGTGCATTCCCAAAATCTTCTCAGCACGGCATCTTGTTTCTGAATACCATTAACTTAACTGATTGAAATTAACTGACTCAATTGATTTGTGAGCTCAACTGAACTGTCTCAACTCCTTGTCTGATAAAATATTCAGTATTTATACCAACAAAGTGTTTTCTTTTCGATATCCTCCGGCAAATATCTGTTGTCGAAATTCTTTAGCAATTAATCCTTTGACAACGTGTTTTTTGATTGATTGTTTAATTAGTAGTAGCTATTTCAAAACATGTTGTTTTCATATCTTTAATCAGTAGTGCACCACTGTGGTTTTTTAAATATATTTTTCATTTATTTATAATATTTAATATTGATACATTTATTTTACATTTGCACGCACATATATAATTTTATTTTACACATCAAAACTAGTTTTAATACTTTTTCTTCTTTAATTTAAATGAAGAGATTTATATATTTTTTTAAAGCTTCTAAATTGTATTTCACTAATAATAATAAACTCTTTTGCGAAAGATTTTTTTTGTTTTAATATTTTTTTTTACGACAAAATTATTTTATCTACATGTGCCAATTTGGCCTTGGCACATTACACACCCCTCCATTTTAGAGTAAAATGTGTCATTTTTGACCATTTTATCTCTTGCAATTTTAATTCTTGACTCTAAAGATTTATTAATTTATTATTTTAGATCATTCCTACACATGTGTATACGTGCAGCATAATTCTACACCTACTAATATTCTAGATATTGAGTTATTACTGGACTTGCTTACAGGGAATCTATAATAAATAAATCCCTTTTCGCACTCATCATAAGGTGCAGCAGTACCAAGAAAATAACCTAAATGGATATCTGGATAAATACATTTAAGATACTCATCATGAGGTATCGTATTTACCCAATATTACCAGTGTATGTGTGCGTATATACACATGTATACTTACACACTCTTAATACACCTTAGATTGACTTTATATTTATATTTACCTTTCAATATTATTTTTAAATACACTTGAACATTACTTACACTATTTATTTATATTACAATATTATTTATAACCCTTACAAAACATTATTTAAAATATTTATTTACACTAATCTTATAATATTATTTGTAAATCATTACAAACATCTTTATTTAACATGTGTGTATTCAATAAACAAAAAAAAATCTATTAGTTTATCATGAGTCACTTTTTATTATTATTTACTACAGATATATTTATGCTTATTTATTTAACTTGATTTTATCGATTTTATTTTAATTATTTGACCTACTTCAACTTCTTATTTTTCTAGAGTGCATTTTTAATTTTTATTTTCATCATTAGGTAATAAATGTAATGTTAAGAGAAGCAGGCATCAAAGTATGAGGCAATTCAAACACGCAGATAGATTTTGTGCTGATTTAAACCAACTTTTAATTTCTTGTGGAAGTCATGACTACAGCATGGGCATTTTTGTGCACAACGGATCATGAACAGGGACTTTAATATTGCGAATGGCAGGACTATCTCTACTGCACATTCGACTTACTAAAATATTTATTTTATTCAGTTACTGGGAATTTTTCCTCCAGATTTATTAACTTTTATATGCCAGGACTTTTCTACTGGCGCATCATCATCAGTATTATTTATTTTTTGCACTACCCATCTGTAGAACAAAGTCACTGCAAGAAAAGGCTTAATCCAACAAAAGTCAGGCCTGAAATTTATCTCCTTGCCCAAATACTCGCACACACCTCAATCCTAATTTAATACACCTTTTTTTTAAAACTTTATTTGATAATGTTTTATTTCCATTAATACGTTCATTATATACTTATTTATTTCATTTTTATTTTTAAAGCATTATTTTTACTCTCTTTTTTTAAAAAAAAACATTTTCATTTTGCTTGACTATTTTGATTTTACACATTTATTTTGTTTGTGTCACACTCCGCTATGTTCTAGACTTATGAGCTAGGATATCAATATAATCGATAAGACATAATCGAGGGTTTTTGACATAATCATTTTTCTTGTCTATTTTGATTTTACACATTTATTTTGTTTGAGTCATGCTCCGCTATGTTCTAGACTTATGAGCTGGGATATCAATATAATCGATGACATAATCGAGGGTTTTGACACAAATCATTTTATCGTTGCTTTGACATTTTAAAAACTCTAAGATTGTTATTTTATTTTACTAAGACTAACTTTAATTATTTTTCATTATTCAAGCTAGCTTGATACTTGTTTTTTTTTTCATTTATTTCATTAAACTTTGTTAACATTTTCCATTATTCCGAGTCCATGGTTGTTATAAACTAGGTCAAGCCGGTGAATCCATCAGATTACATATTTTTAATTTTTGTCTGGCGGTTCTTTATTATATTTTTTTTCTGCATATAGCCACTCATGCTGGGGGATTGAGAATCACCCCTGGGCCTTTCCTTAAATCTAGTACAAGAGATGTTAGGATCGCTGTCAGTTTTTCGAAAGATTTTTGTTCTCTCAGGACTATTAGAATAATGTCTCCTCTGGGGACTCTCCGAATTCGACCTATGTCTATATCTTTCAGCGTTTACAGCTGACTCTCTAAGTTGGGGTTTGAATCCCCTATCTCTCGTATCAAAAGTTGGTCTAGCTCTATCGAAAGTGCTCAACAATTCCACCATTTGTTCCACTGTTTTCCTTTCAGTTCCTATGAGCATTTTCTCGCCATTATGAGGAAAACTATGGCAGACTATCCTGACAATTTGTTGTTCAGATAGTGGGTCTGCTGTCAAAGAGCGTAATTTCGCCACTTGCCTTCTAAAAAAAGAAACGAATGGTTCACCAGGTTGCCATTTATCTTGCGAGATCTGGTGATGAAGATTTTCCTGATAATCTTCGCTCCAATAACTAGCTAAAATAGCAATTTTATATTCGACAAAAGTGACGGGTTTTTTTATATAAAGAGTCCCACCAAGATTGAGACCCCCCTTGTAAATGGCTACAAGCTATTGCGATCATAGCCTCCTCACTTAATTGATTCAGAGTGAAATAGCGCTCCAAACTATTTAAATGCTCCATAGGAGCTTCACCTTGATGTCCAGAAAATATCCGTATTTTCAAAAACTGGTTCACGATTGCCGGATTGTTTATAAGGTGCGTGTTTGCACTCAAGTGGTCACACTGTTTTATTTCCATTTGCGAACTATTTTTACTATTCTTTTGATTTACTTTCCAAGCTAAATCCATCATTCCGACTTTTATCTCTTCAATTACTTTTCTATCTTCTATCTTATTTTTTTCAATTACTTGGTAAGCAGACTCTATTTGATTTTCTACTTGTGTTTTAATCTTTCCTATTTCTTCCCTAATTTCTTCTTTTATTTTATTCTGGCCCATTTCGATCTGGTCCTTTAACTTTTCAAGCATTTCAGTTTGCCCTTCCAATTTACTCTTCATTTCATTATTTTGGTTTTTAAGCTCTTCAGCTATTTTTTTATATTCTTCGGCTGTTTCTTTTTGTTTTTCAAACATGCAAGTTAATAGAGCTATGAGTTCCCTATTCTCTTCTTTTTGCTCAACCTCTTTTTTGTTTTTATCTTTTTGTTCCTCACTAGAAGCATTCTCTACTTCTTTCGCTTGAGTTTCTATCTTTTGTTCACTGGGGACCTTTTCTATTTCACTAGTTTCGGTTTTATTTTGTTCCTCACTGGGAACATTGTCTGTTTTTTTACCTTGAGTCTCCATTTTAGGTTTATTTCTTGTCATATTTATAATTTTAACTTTACTTTTTTATATTATTTTTCTTTAATATTATATTTCATTCACGCTCATAAGTTTACTAATTTCTATTTTATTTATTTCTTTCTAAACTGGAAATACATGCTGACTCCACCCCTCCTTTGTCCATTTTTCTCTACCTGATCTTAATGCTTTAACTCCACCCAAACACCCAACTATCTCTGATTTAACATAATGATTTATTTTAAATAATGTAAAGAGCACAAAATCTCTTTTCATTTAAAGAAATAAGAAAAAAAGTTTCAGTCAATTCTTTTTTATTTTAATTTAATACACTTTCACATACGTAATTTAGATTTCTTTAAGGTTTTTATTTTTAAATAAGAAACAAAGTATTTAATTAACTGTTATTTTTGACAGGTTCACCCCAAACGTTGGGTAAAGCCATTTATGTACCAGATCGAACCACTGAAACCACCAACTTACACGTATATATAAGTTTTGGTCGGTTTCAAACTCCTTCATAATACATTTATAATCTTATAAAGGTTACATGAACGAACCAGCACTTTCGAGCAAAATGGAAGATCTTATTGATAGCTTTAACTATTAACAATGGCCCATCTTGGCTGCCAGATTCAAACCCCTAATATCCAAACACTTTATTTGTTTCAGAGTAAACTCCAGGCACCAGCTATCTATTCAAAAGAATAAACAACGTCTTTGGTCAGTAGGCTCATAATCCAGCGCTCGAAACCATCCCATAAACTAGCCCAGTCTAATTTTAATCAGTAATAAATTATACAAAATTAGTGGTGGAAAGAATTAATAAAAGGTTGGTAAAAAGAATTGACCGACAAATAAAGTTTAAGTTTTAAAGACAATTTATTAACTAACATTAAATCATTTTAAACATTCTATAAATTTAATATAATACACACACATTTTAAATTAACATTTCTAGACTAGTTTAAATATTCTTGTAGATTTTAATAATAGAACACTGGTATTTATCTGATTTAACTAATAACACTGATATAATGATCATGCACATATTAACTCATAATAATAAAGCATTAATAGCATTTGAAACTTAAACACACATATCAATAGTTCATTTTATGTATGATAGAGTTCACATAATTTGAATCTTGAATATTTATGAATTACAGCAGTAGCTACTACGTATAAATGATAATAAATAAATGTTTACCTAGGATTTTGAATGTATATGTAGAATTTTGTTTTCTTTGGTTGCTGCTTTCGGTGAGGATATTTCCATTACAAATACTTCCAGCCGGCTGGGACGTTTCCTTGATGAGTTTCATTATTCTTCATGATTATTATTATTGGAGACAATTAGAAACTGACAGAGATTTTCTAAAATGTTATGCTGACATTATTTCACAGGTAGATCTTGCTGTTTTCATCGGACATCAGGGTGTGGAGAAAAACGTGCATTCCCAAAATCTTCTCAGCACTGCATCTTGTTTCTGAATACCATTAACTTAACTGACTCAATTGATTTGTGAACTCAACTTAACTGTCTCAACTCCTTGTCCGATAAAATATTCAGTATTTATACCAATGAAGTGTTTTCTTTTCGATATCCTCCGGCAAATATCTGTTGTCAAAATTCTTTAGCAATTAATCCATTGACAACATGTTTTTTGATTGATTGTTTAATTAGTAGTAGCTATTTCAAAATGTGTTGTTTTCATATCTTTAACTAGTAGCGCACTGCTTTGGTTTTTTAAATATATTTTTCATTTATTTATAATATTTAATACTGATACATTTATTTTACATTTGCATGCACATATATAATTTTATTCTACACATCAAAACTAGTTTTAATACTTTTTCTTCTTTAATTTAAATGAAGAGATTTATATATTTTTTTAAAGCTTCTAAATTGTATTTCACTAATAATAATAAACTCTTTTGCGAAAGATTTTTTTGTTTTAATAATTTTTTTTACGACAAAATTATTTTATCTACATGTGCCAATTTGGCCTTGGTACTATATATATATTGTTACTGTTATATAAACACAGATATGCAAGTGCAAACACACTAATATAAATATAAACACACTAATAAATTATTAAACCTTTGAGAATCATTATGTCAATAATATAAAGTTGCTTCAAAATTCAGATCAGAGACCCAAAATTATATTGTACATAAATAACCTTTGTTATATGTGAATACAAATATAATTTATATATTGTATAATTTATATTCTACATATACCAATACCAATGCAAACACATTAATAAATTATACCATTTATCAAATAATTAAAAAAAATACTATTCAAATAATTAAAATAATAAAATTGAAAACTTATGACCAAATATTCTGATTGTGTTTTTATCAGAATAAAGACTTTGAAATGGGATGCATCAACACATTTTAAATCCATTTTAGTAATGAGTCAGGCTAATAAAGAAATTCTGCCTTTGTGTTCTTTGTGCAGTCTAGTAAACTGAGCAGAAATAAATTAAATGAACCTATTAATAAAAATCAATTATGCCAATTTCAACATGTGATATGCCATTTTAAAAAACCAAGTCAAAGAGCAATGACTTATGATATTTTTGTAAATTCATGCATATAGTTTTCCTGCAATTTTAAAAAGAAAAGAAATTTTCAATGAATCAACTGCCACTAATGGATATCATGCTGCATCCACTCAAGCCATTAAATAATAAACAACCAATTAGTGTATAAAAATAATCAAAACTATTTTATAAACAAGCAAAAAATCATATTTCATTTATTTCAAATTTTTGCATGAAAACTAGATCAAAAGGACATGAACCACCTCTAAGTGTTTTGTTGTGTTGTGGAGCTGCAGTCTATTAGACAATAATTTCTGCAGATATTTTTCAATTAAAATATCAATAAAAGAATTATGGAAACCTCTATGTTAGAAAAATAAAACAGTTTCCATTGTCATTATCTTTTAGAATAACTTTAATACTAGAATCTAGAATTGTGGAACAACTTTGCTTTTTCTAAGGTAAACTTTCCACAATGAGAGTTATCAAGTTACAGGAGAGAGTGTGGAATATTAATGAATCCAATTATTTGTTATAAAGTGTTTATCAAACAGATTGACTTTTTATTTAACAAAACTAGTTATTATTTATTTTTGTAATAAACATTTTAAATGCTCTATATGTACAAAATAAATAACAATCTGTATATATATAATGTTAAATACAATCATGTTATATATATATAATAGTGCTGAAGAGTTGTATGCAACCCACTGTATTATTCAAAGTTATGGATGCAAAGAAGGATGAAATAAAAGGGTTTACTGGTGCAATGTGGAGAACAGAGGCTAGAGATGAAAAAAAGTGAATTAAACATGGAGAGACATTTATCCTGCAGTGGTTCAATAATAGTTGAAATTTTACGATAATCTGTATTTCTTCATCCTCTCACTACATATGTATCACTTTGTCAGTAAATTAAAGACGTGATATTGGTATTTCAATAATAATTGATAGATGAGTTACCATGACAACTGTTAATTTCATATATGTATGTGTTTGTGTGTAACATTCATTTTATAATTCCATAAATGGCTTGCTAATCTCCTATGTTAGTCGTGCTTTGACAAAGATAATCCGAATTGAAAGTCTGGCTCAACAGTTAATAAATAATGTTTTTATACTTAATTTTGGAAATTGCTTTTGATATAGTTGTAAATATAAAGAAGTTAAGCTAAATGAAATTAAGAGTACAAGAAATTTCTATCACTGATGATTATATATTATGATGATCATTTTTTGCCTAGTTACGGCAATCTTCTTTGAGTACTTAATGTACGTGTGTATATAAATTCATACTTTTTTGTATTGGAATATATTTTTATAAATTAATGCGTAAGTATATATATATATACGCACACACAACGAAAACTTTAAAATATGTTTATAGAAATAATAATAAAAACTTTAGAAGTTTACTTTTAATAATGTTATTGTTTAAATTTTTAGTTATTATTTTTGATAGACTTTTATTCTGATTGTGTATTAATTTACAATGTTGACCTTTTTTTTTCCTTTTAATGTTTTGTAAAAATAATGCAATTGGAATAAAAATCTATGAGTTTGGAAAATAGAAAGAACTAATGTAATTAAACAAATAATTCTATCTAAATTAAATCATGATCTCCTATTTGAACTTGATTCTTTAACTGAAGCTTCGGAGAAATTTTGATCATTATTCAGAGCCTTGTAATCTCCCTGAAGCAGCCTGTACTTGCTAACAGCCGATCAAACTGACCTCTAATATTTAAAAATTGAGTGAAAGTTGCTAATACCTTACTAATGCTTTTGTTTGAAATAAACAAGAATAATAGTAAAAGATTAAAAGTATTTACTTGCTTCAAAAACACGAATATATAGGGTCAAATTAAACATAGAAGTTTTACCATAATTGTATGTGTATGTATAAACAAATAAGTATTTGTAACAATATATACGCATAAAATATGACGTCACAGTAAATCGCCCATCTGCTTACCACATTTACAACTAAAATTTATATCCGGGCTGCATAAAACTTGAAATGTATTTTTCCGATACCAACCACATTAAAAATGTATCTTAGGTAGCCAGTATTTCTTAGATCAACTCATTATCTAATAATGGTGGGTAATTACATGTCTGGCTATTCTTATCTAGGGGATAGAATAAAGAGGGGGGAGGCATTCAAAGCTCCACCATTGACAAGTCTGATGAATAATATCTACTGTACCATTGATTGTGCATCAGAAAATATCATCATATGATCACCATTTCATAAGAAAATATTATAGAGGTTTAAGATAGTTTTTACTTTTTACTTACTTATGTCTTGATGTTTCCATAATCTGAAGTTCATACCTGATGAAATAAGTAAATTTTTCTATGTATGTGAGATCTTTATAAATTTAGTATATTTTCATAAAGATTTTTTTTGCCAATGTAGCTGTAAATTCAATTATTAGTCAATAAATGAATATTTCATTATTCATAATTGGAGAATAAAATAACTAAGAAGATATTGTTATAGGTCCCATTACTGCTGCAGTTGATCTAATATGATTTATAATATTTTTCTTTTTCACAACTCTTGAGGAGTAATGTGGAAATGTTTTTCCTGCAGTAAACTATTTAAGACTTCTTACTTCCTTTATATATGTGAAATAAGTATCCATGTATGAAGATTATATACAAAGTAAGATAACTGATTACTTATCTCTATCAAATTGATTTAAAAACTCTTTGAAACTAAGAATATATATAAGAAACCATTTTGTTTAGCAGATGAAGAAGCATATACAAACTTCACTTATAAATACAGAGTAAGGCAAAAATGGACATATATCTATATAACTATTATTTATGAAAGTCTCCAATACTCACATACGCAGTAATTTCACTTTTTTATAGATACACAACTTCCATATTTCTCCATTCTTTTTTATATTTCATAAATAATTTCATATAAACAAAGATACAATAAAAGACAAATAACCCCCAAGATGCATTTCATGCTGAACCAACACTCATCAGTTGAGCCAGGTCATCATCTCTCATATATATCTTTATTACATGAAGAGTATTTATGTAGAGCAAATTATCTCATTTTTTATTTTCAAGCATCAATTTACTCCTCTCCCAACTTCTAAATTATCAACTTTTTGATAAACATGTAATGATTATTATTAATCCTTTATTCACCATCAACATTATACGGATAAGTGCGTTACTTTTTTTTTCATGTGTCATAGCATCAGCGGGAAAGGGGACCCGCTAACCCGGAACAACTGTTTGCAAGGCAGCTCTGCTGACCACTCAGCCACCAATGCATGACAACTAATCATTTATTAAACTAGAGATTTTTTCTCTAGCACAGATATAAACTTTAAGATTTCAGCATTGAAACATAAATTTTGCAATGTTATCTTTTAAAACCAAATTATATTTTTTTAAAAATGTGTTATTTATTATGAGATTGAAATTAAAAAATACATTTAGTGTTCTATTTTTTAACTGGCACATAGAAAATAAATTAATTATTTATTATAATGTATAAAAGTATTTTAACTTTGATAAAAATGCAATATGCCTCTATGATTGAAGTATGAATATATTTTGACTTACTTACAGCTATTGTTTTTTCTTCATTATGGTTCGTTTTAGGCATAATAATTTAAACTAAAACACAGAATGTTATTTCTTAGATTCAGTCATTAAATGGAAAAAAAAAATGGGTGGCATGAAAGTCTAAAGAATGAAATAGTATTCATTGAACATTATTAAAAAATATCTGATAAACAATATCACTCGGAGAATACACATAGAAGGGATAGAAACAGTTAAAAAGTAAAACAACATAGTGAAATATAGTTATATGTTGTAGCTATAATAATTTAACTTTTATTATAAGATACAATGAACAATGACGGTATATTTTTTAAACGAAAGGATAAGTGATACTATTATTATGATTTATATGCTGAGAATTGATATGTAGCAGTACTTTATATATATTTATAGATATATTTTTATTATTAAAAATATTTATATATTTTTAAAAATAATAAGTGAATTATAATAAAGGTTCAATTGTTAAAAAATGCATAGCAGATGCTACCAAATTAAGTGAATAGTCTATTCCATAAATTAGTATAAAAACTAAGTTAAACTTTGTTTTAAAAATATAAATATTTATAATTTTAATGTATTAAAGTATATATTTTAAAATAATTACATTTACAGAGCACTATCTATTAAATATGTTATTGTAAAGCCTATATCATGTTTTAATTTGATTCAGTACTAAAAATGTCATACTGATGAGAATGCAATTTTCAAAATAGGTTAATATTGTTTAATAAAATAAAAATAATTGCTCAATGAAATTAATATATTATAAAAATATTGTCAAAAAATATAGTAATTAGCATAAAATAAAAATAAAGACCTTAAAGATTTTAAAATTTATTAATGTTAAATTTATTCATAGGTATGCCAATTTCAAAACTCAAACATTCATTAGAAAAAATTATTTAAAAAGAAGTATGATTATTAAACCACTAAACATCACATGATCACCATCTCTTATGCTAGCACATATCTGTTATTAAACAGGCAAAACTCTCCATACAGTAGTGCCACCCTTTGCCAACCAGAGTAATCAATGGTTGCCAGAAGGCTTGTGCATAAAATCCCCATCTAGTGCCTACTCATCCAATATCCCCAGACCAGTTTATGGCTTGTGGCCTTTGTTAGTGAGGAGCCTTGGATCTGAGAGCACTGCACCTAGATGGGGATTTTATGCATAAGCCTTCTGGCATCCATTGATTACTCTGGTTGGCACAGGGTGGCACTACTGTATGAAGAATTTTGCCTGTTTAAGTATGATTATTCTTGGAAGTCATTATTAGTACTTTCTTTTCCTTCTCAAAATGAGAATTCTTTTGTTATCTTGCAATATCTTGGATCTAGTTCTTCTTTTTTATATTTGGGGAATCGTTCTTTCCTAAAAAATAATTATTAATTATTAATAATTTGTTCCACTAAATTAAAAACAAACTTAAATCCATATATATATATATAATGGAATGGTCAGATTACATGTGAGGTGCATATGTGATCTTGCCCAACAATTGACTGTGCCAGATATAATGGGGTGTAATATATATATGTGTGTATAATTAGTGCCCAACAACTTATGGTTTTGAAACTGCAACCACTTAACTATGGTCACCCACTTGGTCCTCATGTAAGGTCATTACACCTGATATGGCAAGTCAGTTATTTGATGATTTATAGAAGGTTTAGGAAGTGCTCACATGATGATTAATGGTTGAGTGGGATAGAGTTCCCACTTGCACAACTTCCCTTATTTCATCTCTCTTTATCCTCGTTATGCCACAGAGTTCAAACTCAGGGAGAATGTATATGTACTCTATTTCAAGGTATGATTATTTCATATGCAATGTGTGCATTGGATACATGTAATTGTGATTGATTGGAAAATAGAAAAATCAAACAACAAATAACTAATTTGATTTAATATTTAATATTTAACAAATTGATTATGATGATGATCGCTATTCATAATTTTTTATAACAAAGTGGTGTATGTATTTAATGTTTAATGATTGTATGGGCACGATTATCCTTCATTTCTATTCCTTAACCATTTATTAACCATAATTTCTACAAAAGCTGGTCATTCCCATTTCAATTTAACAAACTCAAATTTACATTGAAGTTGATTTATTGAAGTTAATTTGAAACTATATTTTAACAATTAACTCTTTGATGACTAAAATTTCTTGAATCATTTGGTCATTAATTTCTACCCTGTCTGTCTATATTTTGAGATCTGTTGAGAATTGCTCATAGATCCTGATCCCCCTCTTATTCTGGTATTATATAGACCTATGTTAGGATAGACCAATCATTTAAGGGTTAGTTATACATTCTGAATAACAAATGTAATAATTAAGTTAATTAAACACAAACATTGAACACAAAAAATATTATAACTGTCAAAGTGTGAGCACTTAATATTGAATAACAGTAATGTCTCACCTTTTAAGTCAGTAGACTGATATACCAATTGGCAAGCAAGTCCAGAGTCTGTCCCTAAATTTTATTATTAAATGAAAAATAAAAAAATACAATTAATAGCTCCCCTTCCTCCAAAATAATTGACGATTGGATGGATTGACTCTCTGTTATAAAAGAAAGAAACCAATTTAACAAACAAAATAAGAATTATATATATATATATAATTTGGGATGTTAATCCAGTGTAGTCTAGCCATAGTTCAAAGTCTTGTAATCCACATTGTAAAACCTATGAATATCCTCACTCTTAGAAAAATTCCTTTGCATGAAGTGATAGGTAGTCCATCAGATAGTCTTTGGTAGCCATCTGGGTCTTCATGTTGGTGACTAAAACTCTTTTATAAACTATCTTCCCTATGCTGAGATCATTTCTTTGCTTGATTGTAGCGTGAAGTAGATCTTTTGCTATCATAGTTGTCATGATGTTAATTTGAAGTGATAATCATATCAAAAACTTTTGGCTGTATGTCAGACAGCTGCATCTGCCATGATGTTTTATTACTTCTTAGCCACACATTGTTTGTTCTTCTCTAGCTTATAACTCATGCTAAAAATATAAGCTTTATAGAATTAAGAAGAGTCTTTTTATCAACTTCCTCAAATTGCAATCATAATGGTTTATGAACTTCAATAGTAAGAATAGCTAATATGACAAATAAATTGATTTTAAGAATTTACCAAATATCTTTTCTTGATGATGTAATTTATTTACCTTCCTTTTCTTTTTCTCAAAAAGAACAAAAGTGTTCTATCTTGTCTTATGTTCTTATTTTTTTAGATTGCGAGTCTCAAGTTCATGCTTTGCTTTCATTGTTAAAGTCACTTTGATCTTTTTATAATTTTATGCTGGATTAATAATAATAAACAATTTAACATTAATGATTTCTTTTTTTTTTCATATGTCATATCATCGGCCAGGATGTGAACCCACAACCATCTGCAACCAACTACTTGCTTGCAAGGTAGCTGCGATGACCACTCAGCTAACAACGCTTGACTATTTCTTTATTTTGTTTTTTGAGATTTTTACTTGCTTGTATTTAAGTATTTGGTATATATGAATCAATATTGCCAATAATATAAGTTTGACTGACAATTTTACACAAACATATTAACTTATAATCAATAATATGCCTTTGATTGTGTTGGTAGATTCAGTCTTTATGATGTATGTGTGAATGGTGATTTTTGTTTTGTGTGGTCAGTTTAATGTATCCTCACTATATATATATATATGTTCGTATACTATATGAATAATCACATAGTAATAACAGCTGCAACGACAAGAACGTATGGAGTGGACATTAGGAATTTGCCCTGCTCGGTTCCTTTAAGGCCTCCAAGAGGAATCAAAGGGTCTCCTTTCAGTTAATAGAAAACTCCTTTCTGCATCCATATATATATATATATATATATATATACTGTGTGTAACTGAACAGAAAGTAACTAAAACTTCCATTGAGTTACATAACAAACTCTTCAAAGGACAGATGATACCACCTTTATCTTAGTATTAGTTCTTATATATGCCTAATTTATTTATGTAGTTTTAAATGGAGTGAATTTGATCTATTCATTATATATATTTAGAGAATAAATAATAAGAATTGCTATTTAAATATTTAGAGGATCAAAGCTGAGCTCTAATTTTAACAACCTCTAAACATGAAATGAAAACTTCATTTTAATATCTATAAATAATAAATAACTTAGATTATATGTAACTGAACAGGAAGTAACTGACAGGTTCAATGGATTATATAATATAAATTAATTATTCAAAATACAGATGATACCATCTGTCTTTTAGCATTTGTTTTTATATATAAGCTAAAAGGCAAATAGTATCATCCTTCTTTGGAAGAGTTTATTTACATTATATAACTCATTAAAACCTTCAGTTACTTTTTATTCAATTATATATAATCTGAGTTATTTATTATTTACATATTGGTACATACAATTATTTGGACAATTATTTTTATAAACTATTAAAAAACGTAATTCATATTGTTGACACAAGCTTAATTTTCTTTTTACAGTTAAAAATATTTTTGCATTAAAATTATGAAAATTTGGTTTAATATAAAAAATATCATATTTAAAATTATATACATCTGAATCTTTTATCAATTTATTCTGAAAGTTTTGTATAATAAATATTCATTTTTCCTACTAAAATATTTTTTTTTAAATACAGCTTGATCATAACACATTTGTTATGCATTTGTGGCTTAGGGGCTAGCATAGCTGCCTTCCAAGCATCTTGTCCGGATTCGCTTTACGGTCAATGCTTTGACATATAAAAAAAATCATAACACATTTGATATAAGGAAAGGAATTTATCTACAAATTGATGTAACGTATGTGCGCACAGGTGTGCAGCTGGAAACAATCTAAGCTGTATTTTCTCTACATTTTCACTGATATTCAAATAAGAAATTGATGACTCCACACTAATAAATTGCTGCATAGAGCAGAATGATTAAATATTTAAAGTGTATATACAAATATACTATTAAAATTATAAAATTAGTCACATGGAAGTCAATCTCTGATAGTACGCTATTTCTGAAATATTATACATTTCCACACACTCGCCCACCATACAAATCATTTAAGTTTAGAGAGTACATTCTGTATACAACAACACTTACAGATCGGGGCTTGAGTTGATTGTGTGCCTGATGTTATAATCAAATATTCAATTATACAAATTTATTTCAAAGTTTTCAGTGATTTATAATAATATATTTATATTTATCAAAATTATAAATAACTTAAAATTATTAATTTTAAGTTAATATCTTTTTATTTTTAAAACACAAAAAGTCACTCTTTTAAAGTCAGTACTTTCTATCTTAAATCTGTAATAAAATGATATTGGGTATGGATTAGTTCTAAGTTCCATTCGCAATATTGCACTAAAAAGTTGTAATTTAATAAGAATAAATATATAATTTTACTTCTAGATGGCAGATATAATCATAAATAAGAATATCTGTTATTATATTTGGCAGAAATTTTTATGTTATGTTTGCAAAACAAAAGTTGTTTTTTCTTAATTTTCAAATCTAAAATTTTATTTCAAAAATGTTTTTTTTATATATATATAAAAGAATGTTTTTCTTAGCTTAACAGTAATTTACAAAGTAAGGATGAAATAAAATTCTTTATTACAATAATAAATGTCAAATTATAATTATAATGTTGTTTTTTTCAATAATGAACAACTTTTTAATGATCTAGAAATTTTTAAAACTTTATATTAGTAAATCCCAAGATCAATTTAATGTTTTAAAAATATTTAAAATAATTTAAAATATTTGTATTATTTCTATAAGTTTTAAATAATTATACTAAAAATAATTTAATTTTGCTATCAGCTGCAGACTACATATATAAAAAATGAATTATACATTTTAAGCGTCAGTGTATTTACACTGAATTTTTTAAACAGAGTTAAAAAAGATATTTTTCCTTACGGTTTTATTTAAAATGTAAAACAAAAAAATAATATTAATTTGCTGTTAAAACAAATTAAAATTAGTCTGTTTCAAATAAGTCTTTTTATATTTATCATTGCTGTGATCTTGATTATATATCACTTCTAAATGTATGATATATTTACATAGTTTACTAATAAGTTTATATATATATATTTACATAGTTTTATATATATAACCCCAACTTTTCACTCTCATGCTTTAAACATATCACTACAACATTAAATTAATATAAATGATGATGCTTAAACTGTTTCAGTGGATTGATAATGGTTGATGATGATGACTTATGCATAGAGTGTGATTTAGATATACTAACATATTTCAAGATTAAGCTATTCTGAATTCACTCTATATATAAAGCACACTCTTAGTTTAAGTACATAGATAAATGTTATACTTATATGCAATCAAAGCTAAAGTATAGGTGGGCTTATTCTACGTTTTCCAATCACTGACCATTAATTCACATATAGCTCACTAGGGTTTTCATTACTTCCTATTAATTTCATCTATATTTGTGTTATTAAAAAGTTATATTTATATATTAAATAAATGCATTTATAAATGTAAAAGTTTTATAGATACGTTCATTATTATACATAAGGGTATAGCACAATGAAAAATTTTAACATTTTTTTCCAAATCTATGCCTTAATTTATTATATATATTCTCATTTAGTTTAATCTACTAATATGAATAAAGAGAATATTTATTTATGCACTTTATACATTGCAACATTTTACACATCACATTTTCAAAAATATCTGACAGTTTTGATTGCCCGATAGACTTCCTCACAATTTCTTCTAATATTAAAAAAAAAAAAAAAAACTGCTAAAAAAATTAATTGAATTATAAGCTTTGTCTTATTAAATAAAATTAAACGATACAAAGGAGAAATTAAAAATTCATTTCAAACTTTACTATTAAAGTGAGTACTGCAAGTCTATTTAAACAGAAACTGAATTGATATGTGTCAAGTGATTTTAATTGGTCACAGCAGTACGTGATGACATCATCTTTGATTGACATAAATATGTATTTCTATAACTTTCTAGATGTAAATAAAAACTAACATTAATAGATTACACATTTATATGGTATTTAATTAATTAATATTTATATATTTAAAATATTTATTGGAAGGCAGTTTTATTTAAATTTTAGGATCTGCCTTGTTACATAACATTTGGCTGTGCAAAGGACACATTAGTTCATTTTCGGCTAATATTCATGTTAAAACTTGAAAGCAAGCTTGACATAGATTATACGCTCTGTATTGTTAGTTAATATCAATCCATACAAAGAAGGTTTTGATTAAATTACCTTTAAAATTTGCATTCAAAGCTTAATATTATCTTGAAAATTATGGTTTTACTTAAAATTGAATAGCTATATTTGATGTGATTTCGACTGGTTTTTAAAGCAGTTGATGAATTCTGGTTTGATTAACCAAAACACATGTCCTACAATATATTATATGATTTTTCATCAAATGTTGCATTATATTGAATCGTAAGTTTTTGTAAATTTCTGCAGAGAGAATAAATAAAAAAGGCATATTAATATACACTAACGCAAGTGAGCATTTAATTCAATGGATGTATTATTTATTTTCAAGTTTATTAAACTGAGTAGCAATTAACTCTTCCATTGTAAACTAGATTATAAAATGATTTGAGTGAGACAACATTAATATCTGTGCTAATTTAAACTTTATGCTCATCATTTGCTAGAGTTTGTTTACATATTTACATAAAAATTTAAAATTAAATGGAAAAGTGCTTCGTTTTATATTTGTGCATCTTTAATTTGGTTCTTGAAAGTCTTGCACTAAAATATCACCATACTTTTGAGTTAAAAAGATTGTCTCCTCTTATATTTTAAATTATGTTATGACAATTTGTTGTATTTATATATTGGATTATTTCCATAATCTAATATGAGTATTAAATGTCTTTAGAAAAATTTAACTTGATTTAAATATTCCAAATACATTCAACAGTTAGTTATGGCACACAGGTTAGTATATGCACAATGTTTCGAGAGATATTATTCTTCCCTTTTCTTCCAGTGTTGCTGGCCTGCCCATGGGAATCAAACATGGACCCATAGATTCATGAGTATTGAATTTTAACACAACTCTCTAACCAATTGAGCCATCCTGCCAAAGGTAAGTCAGTAGAAATTTCATATACTCATCTATGATGTTTCTCCTGATTTCTCCACTTTTTCTTAAGAGCAAAGTTGATTCATGGTTTCCATATACTATGTATAGTCACACTAGGTTGACTTATGGGATTGTTTTCAATTGTCATGTAAGCAACTTCTTTAAATTTTCTTCTTTGTACCTTTTTTCTCTATCTAATATTTTTGTATTTGCCTAATTGAACATATGTTCATTAGTACATACATGGTCTGTTACCTTAAACACATCTGTTTTCTCTCTTCTAGTTATCAGTTTTTCAAGTTTAGGTTAGGATTTATAGAGGTTCGAATTTCTCATAGTGTGGTATGGCTCTGGAAAGCTGTTCTGGTGCTATACTGATTGCAGATTTTCTTAATTTCTCTGCTACTTTTAGTATGTGTGGATACACACAATACCAATAACTGTTTTTTATAGTTTTTTTTATATCTATTTAAAGTTCTTTCAATAACAGCTTTGAATAACCATCTTTAATAAGAGTTTGTTCTATATAGATTTTTTTTTTCAAATTGTTGATTTCTAAACAAACTTCGTTTGCTTTGTTCCATAACGATAGTATAACTCCACATAGGCTAAGTATTTTCCTGTATGTGTGGGGTTTAAATGAACTGTAGTTTTGATTTTGCCTTGAGGGAGTCTTGTCACAAATATGCATTCAAACACACCAAAAACACAAAACATGGTGTTATACTATCACTACAGAACAGAGCAAAAGAAGTTTGTTTAGAAACCAGTGATTTGAAAAATGAAAGATCTATATAGAACAAATTCTTATGAAAAATGGTTTAAAAAACCTTAAATTGACAACAAAAAGAACCATCAAAAAATAATTATTGTTACTGTAGTGTATCCATATATACCAAAAATAGCAGACAAATTAAGGAAAATATGCAATCAGTATATCAGAACAGGTTTCCAGAGCCATACCACACTATGAGAAAATTCTAACATCAACAAAGCATAAACTTAAAATTCTGAAAAGTAAAAACTCCATCTATGAAATATGTATTTGGAGAACATTTATCTTTTTCAAATATTTTTGGAATATGTTTCAGGACTTTGCAATAAATATGACATGTGAGTGTGCAAAATTTATAATATTTAAATTAATAGTGCATTATCAGAGCTCGACTTCTGATCTAATAATTTTCATCACATAAAAGAAAATCGCATACAAAGATATTAAGAAGAAACAAGGAATCCACATAACTTCAAAATCACATTAAAAAATCCACATAACAAGACCCGGGGGTGTGCATATATATATATATGTTAATTCTAATGTTTTCACGGATAAAAGCATTTAGCTTTTTCACTACACGGAATATCCCGCAAATAGTAATAATAATATGACATATATATATATATATCTGTATGTGTCAATTAAATTAATAAGTGAGTTATAAAAAGGTTGTCATTCGTAGTGTATTCTTTTGGCAAGATTACCTCATAATAAAATCAAAACTACTATTTATAAACTCTCTTTATCATAGAAAAATATGTAAAATTCAGCCAATTATCACATATGCATAAGAACTGGAATTAAATTACCATTATGAACTAAGCAGAAGTTTCTTCAGAAGCCAGATGTTTGAAAAAAAAACATTCAACATATTCACAATGAATATAATATGAGAACCGCTTTCCAAAACCACATCACGCTACAAGAAATTCTAATCTTTGTAATACTTAACTTGAAATGCTGAAAAATAACAACATCTACGAAAATACTCATATATGTAAAAGGACATATTATAATGAGACTATCTAACCCAAAGTAATCATCAAAGTGAAAAAAAAATCTGTGACTAAAATATTAATGTGCATGTATCAATGACATATAATGTATTTGTAAAACACAAAAAAAATGAGCAGAGAAAAAGGTTAATCTTTAATTTTTTTTTACATGTCAATGCTAAATATTACAATAAGTCATTTTAATATGGCAATACATAATATGGTATTTGAAAATAACACGTTAAGTTTGCCCTTTAAAATAGAGAAACCAGAAGACTATTTCTGTATGTGTCTTAACTCTCCATAAACTGATCACTTTTTTTGGATCTATCAACACTTAACTTACTTTATCTTTCATCATAACTAATCTTGATATAAATTTTCCTGTAAGTTTGGTTTATAATGTGATATCAAACATTTTCTTAGTGGTATTACATTCATCTTCTATTCCAAGTTCTTTGCATAAGTTGTTTATACATTTTTATTTATCCCTTCTTATTTTCATCTGCATCATTTGTTTTCATTTTGTATATTTTACTCATCAAGATTCCAATCTTTTTCTTTAGTTATAAAAATCTCTACTGACTATTCCCTTCATCAGAAACTTTGGCTACACCTTCTAATATTAATAAGTTTAAGGAAGAGCAGTTCTTAAATTTACAGCACCAATTCTATTTCCGTATTAGATTATCCTTTATCATGACTTATTAATACTAACAGATAATATTAAAAATATTTATAAATAAAGTTTGAACTTTTTAAAAAATATTTATTGACTTAATTAATGGTAAATTAGTCCACAATGTTAATATCATAAACTTTCAGACAAAGATTATTTATTGGTTTTATTTTTTTTTTTTGCACCATTAATAGCAAATGGATGTATAGTAGGTGCATTAACTAATTTCAAACATTCACAATAAGTCTTTTTTGCATTCCTATATTTCAAAACATTTTAGCATTAATTTACCAATAATTCAAACTAGGATTTAGAACCCCTCCAAACACCAATAGGCTCATTAATAATACTAAAGATAAAAGAAACATGGAAGCAATCCCCCAGATAGTATATAGAACTGTGTGCCCTCAGACGGGGTGTAATGCTGTTTATTATGGTGAGACTCATGCCACAATTGGCAATAGATTAGCTCAACACAAATACGCATATACATGAGTAATAACCAAAAAAGGTAGTTCCATTTTTGAGGAATGACATCAAAAGAAAAATCAAGGAAGTTTGTTTTATTACCAGTGACATTAATTCAATAAATAGAAAAGACACTTGTTTTGCCAATTCCAAAAAATGGATAATATAAAAAATAGTTTTGCATACATTTGCATATAATGATATTGATAATCTAAAGAGGCTATGATTATGGAGTAACAAAACTCTGAAAGCGCTAAGCCTACATAAATTGTTATATAGAAAAGTTTCACCACAACGCATCAGCGTATTATTAATAATTATAAATAAATAGCTGTTTATTTTTCTTATAAGGCAAAGCCTAGTCATTGTAAACCTATTGTATGATAAGACACATTTGCGCACTAATTGTGAAAATAATATTGTGCCCATATTTTCAATTCTGACTTGAGAATAGCAAAATCTTTTACAACTCAATATTGACGGTTAGTAAATTAAAATCAATTCTGTTTCATTCTCTTTTTTTAATTACAATTTTTATTTTTTTCTATTGTTTTTTTTTTCTTATAAGGATAACTTTTATGTCTTCATTATTTTTATTTCTCTATTTAAATCCTTGACAAAATACCAAAAATAAATCGCCATTTTATATACAAACGGTTTTTTTTTTTTTTGGCACAATTACAAACATTCACCAAACCGCAAATTTATTACTCTGTAGTATTTTAATTTCCAATTATACAAATACAAAGCCAAAATATTTATTCTCAATACAATATAACAAGAAACAAAAAAATTGTAAAAAATCATTATTATAAAAAAAGTATTTTGTAAATATATAAGTATGTATCTTATTAGAATACATTACGAGCAGATTCAATAAAATCATTTTTTAAATACGCCTGTAAATACACCTACCTTTATGTAATATTAGTGACAGTCTATTTTATCAGATAAAATGACATCTCTTTTGTGTGGCCTTTGGTCTTTTATACTATAAATAAATTAAACATTGATGGCCGAAAAATTAAAACTACAAATTAAAGACAAACTTTATTTTTTATATCCATCAAGCCAGCTTACCATTTTAAAAATTATTTTAGATATTCTATTAATAATTTTAATCAACGTGAAAATAATTTTATAGTTGAGCGAATGAAATGTTAAGAATATAAATCTATTTCAGGAAGCAAATATGTTAGAAGACATTGTAGGATAATTACAAATTGATTCTAAATAATCGTTTTTAAAATAAGTCATAAATAAGCCTACCTTTTTAAATGTCATTTTGTAATATCAATAGAGCAAGTCAAAAATCAGATAAACGATATTTTACCTGCAAAAGGAAATTGGCATTAATATTACAAGAAAGGATAGAATCATTTACAGGCTTCCTTAAAAACATGATTATTTATAATCTGCTTGTAACATATTTGGACAAGTTTATTCCATGAAAGAGTTTATATTCTTCATTTCCCATTTGATCAACTATAATATCAGGTGTTCATTAAAATATATATATATGATAATAGAAAAACAAGTTATAAATTTCGTAACTTGCTCTTAGTGGTATGCAAAAGATTTGGATAAAGAATTTATATCAGTATATTTGTACAAAAGATGGGATGATTGTGTTAAGAGGATTGTTGAGTGTTATAGTAGTAAGGAATGGAATAAAAGAATACATTTACTAATAAAGAATAGGGAATTAGAGAGATGGAGAAATAGTATGGAGAGTAAAAAGAGTTTAAATATATGTAGAAATAAACAGAATATTAGGTGTGAGTTAATATATGATAATAGTAAGGAAAGTAGTTTATTGTTTAAGGCTTGAACGGGATCTTTAGATACAAAAGAATATACATGTAAATAGAAAAATATGGGTGATTTATTTTGTAAATTATGTAAGGAAGGAATATAAAATATTAGGCATTTGTTAATTGAATGTAAATGTTTGAAAACAGAAAGGGTACATATAATGAAGTTGTGGAAAAATAAATATGAAAAGAGTGATTATACAGAAAGTGAATTATTGTTTTTTATGCTGGGTTTGGGAAAAGATAAGGGGAGTTTAGATATAAAGGTTATAGAGTATAGAGTTGACAAAGATTATGTCGTGGAAATGGGATAGAGCAGATTATGGATAAATTTAGAGTGGGGAATGTAAAATAAAGTGGCTAACAGGTTTATCTGGGTGTAATTGCTGAGATATTCTTGACTTTGTTTAAGGAGAAGCCATAATACATCTCATCACAAGCTTTGTTTACATAAACGCTAAGAGAGATAGAATTCAATATCTTTTTTGTTATCTCCAACCTTTAGATTTAGTTTTTAATCTTCCTACCCTTTACTGACATGGCCCAACTATCTTGAAACCATGGTCTAAATGTTGGAGACAATGAAAGAGATATTGAATTCTATCTCTCTCAGCATTTATGTAAACAAAGCTTGTTAGTAAGCTATTGGTAACGCTCCATCTAGTGATCATATATATATAACAATATATATGATACTATATATATATATATATATCTAGTGATCATATATATATAACAATAATTGAAGACACATGTACAAATGTATGTAGTGGAAAGAAAAACGTATACTTTTTAAAACAATAGCTACATCAAGAGAATTAAATTTAAATAATGCTAAGTACTGATTAGGAAATGAGTTTACAGTTCCTATTAAATAGAGATTAATGTCCTGAAGATATATATTTTGGATTAGTCACATGCTTCTGAAAGTATAAAAAATATGATTACAATTGGACGTCTTTTCACCACAGTTAAGAGGGTTGATATATTTTTGTAAGAGTTAAGCCCAACTATATAATTTTACATTATTTTAAATAAAAATTCAATAATGGTTATGAGACTTATATTTTTTTTCCAAAACTGTTTTTCAATCCCAATCCAGCTTGAAGTTGATATCTTTTTTTATGTGAAAAGTTTGACTTTAAATTCCCATAATCAATGAATAAAAAGTAATTACTAATCCATATTTAATGTTGTTGTTTAAAGTGTGTGTTCCTTACATGATATCAGATATATCTGCACACATATCATATCACATTTGTTAATCTGGATAGCAAGCTATAGATTCTGATCATAATGTAGAGTTCTCAATCACCAAGATCCTGTCCAGATCTGATATTCTTCACCAAAGTATGATCGGAGAATCCATACAAGATTCTTAAACCATTAACAAATATGATAATACATATAAACTATCTTTTATTTTGAATATTTTTTTTGAAAATTCATTAATCTGAATAGCTTCTGAATGTTTTGCCTATTATCATTCTATTAACAGCTTTATACTTTTTAAATTTTCTGGAGTTTTTTTCTATTGGTCAAATCATTAATTTTATTATATATCAATGTTTACAGTGCATCACCAATGCTTTTATATAAATACATTCATTATATAGTTCATAGATAGTGTGTCCAGCTAAAAATGTTGGTACATAATGAGGACACAGATAGTACATTGTTTATATCTGTAACCCATGAGAATCTTTACTCTAATGTATATATTGTGGCAAGCAAGCTTCAAATTTTATATTGTATTCTCCTTTACTTAATGAAGTTTGAGATAAGAGAAAGATTTTCAAAATAAAAAAAAACTTAGTAACATACATTTCTACTGCAAAATCATATATATATATATTTTATGGACTTCCAAAAATTCACAAACCAGATACCCCTCTTCGTCCAATAGTAAGTGCAATAGGTTCTCCAACTCATATTTTAGCTAGATACTTATCGGATTTCATGAAACCTACAATCCCATCTATTAAATCATATATTAAAAACTCTCTTCATTTTATTTCTGTTTTAAAAAGTTTAAAAATTAATGCTAGTGACATTCTGGTCAGTTTTGATGTCGTGTCTTTGTTTACAAACATTCCAATTGATGAAGCTTTAAATATAATCTCACAACGTTGCAATTTACCAGACCATATTATTGCTTTGATTAAACATTGTCTCTTAAATACATATTTTGTATACAATGGACAACATTACAGACAAGTTTTTGGTACTCCTATGGGCTCACCTATCTCAGGAGTAATAGCTGATTTATTCATGGAATATATAGAAACTCGTGCTTTAGAATCATCATCTTTAAAACCTCTCATTTGGCTCAGATACATAGATGACACTTTTGTCATATGGCAACATGGAAAAAATACATTAGATGATTTTTTCTTACATTTAAATAATATGCATCCTCATATTAAATTTACAATGGAGACAGAGTCTGATGGAAACTTCCTTTTCTTGATGTTCTAATCACCAGAACACCAAATAGTTTATCTTTTTCTATTTACAGAAAGGATACACACACAGACAGATATTTACATTTACATTCTCATCATCACCCAACTCAGATAGTTTCTGTAGCCAAAACTCTTTTAAATAGAGCAATTAACCTTTCAGATGACACACATCTGAAAGAAGAAATAAATCATATTAATAGTGTTTTATTAGCAAATAGTTATAATTACAAATTTATAAAAAGCCTATTTCAAGCCCAAAATAGACAAAATAGGAAACAAAAAGAGATAAGCAGCTATTAGGATTTGTGTTCCATATGAAAAGGAACTACAGACAGTATCGGACGATATTAAAACGCTATAATATAGATACAGCATTTTCTACCATCAAAAGACAGCAAATAATAACCAAGCCTAGGATTCAACCCTCTTGAATCTCACGGGTCTATCAAATCTCATGTAAAAATTGTAAAGCTTCTTACATAGGTATGAGTAATCGTCGCATCAGTGTTAGGAGAGGAGCTGCTAATGCGTTAAACAACCTCACATCATCAGCACTCCACTCCATACTATGATCGGTCAAAAAAGATTTTCTAGTACCAGGACATATCCAGATGGATAATCTCTACCAATGCAAAATCGAGAAGCCATTGAGATACTTAAAGGCCAGATTGTATCAATGCGAGATGATACGCAAACTCCCCATTGGAAAGATTTCTTTAAAAACCTTAAATTTAACATTTTTGCTATTGGTGGGTTTTAATGTTTTATTCAAACCGGATTGTAGCGCCCACAACCGCTTCACCTTTTAAACCTGGATGGCTTGTGACCAGTCGAAACGCGTGATTGATATTAAAGTTTTAACCGGAGAACCCCAATGTATTTTATATATATATATATATTAATAAAAATAATAAATATAACAGTAATAAACTATTATATACATTCTTTCAATCTGCAGATTATATATATATATATATATATATATATATATGTATATATATATAAGCTTGCCTTGACAACAAACAGATTGAAATTTTTGGTATTGGTTAGGTATAGACTGCTGTCATGTACTTAAATTTACTAATCAATCCAGTCTTGAACATTATTAGCTCTATTATCTAAGTAAAATATGATTCAGTGCAGTTTGAAAGTTAAAATTGACTATTTTTAAACTGCTTTCAAAAGAGGTTATATTCACCTATTTAATGAGGTTTATTTAAACTTCTTTGAATTTTAAATTTCACTGTCTTTTAGTTATGTATCAGTATTTACTATCTACATAAACATATTAGACCATAGATTAAAAGTGGCATACACCTTTATCATAATAAAAGAATTAACTTGACAACAATAAAATGTGAATTTTTAATATTCCTTGGTATTTTTTTATTATTTGATACTTCTTTCATTATATATATATATATATATATCTGCATACAATATATATATATATATATTGTATGCAGATCTATTTCCTGTGACATTGACTCTTTTTAAAAAGCTCTATGGATAGGGACTATAAGTCGGCATATAGACAGCTCTCCCACATACATAGCATTTCTCTTTAATTATTTTATATACATGATTCTTTCGCCAGACAGACATACATTCCTGTACTGGATGAGAATCATGTCCTTCAAATAATATCATGATGTCAGATGCACATTCCTGTCAGTGTGGTTTTATGCTAGCATCTTCATATTGCATTGGTTGCATCTATATATCTGGAAGCAGGTGTTGGGTTGGCTACGAACTTTTAGTCTGAGATTGAATGATTGTTTTGAAAAGTTTTTAATCGAGAAATCTATGTAGCCTATCTATAATCAACATTCTAAAGTAAAATATTATTAAACTGTCCATCTGTGTGGATTTACTCCAAATAATTTAAATTTAAAATTAATATTAAAATCTAAACAAGATAAATTTTATTCCTCAATTTTAAATATTTATATATGTGCATTAATAAATGTTTTTGTGTGTTATTACTGACAGTGGCTTATTTTATTTTTTAATATTAAAAATAGATCTCTGTGTCTCCATGAACTAGTGGCATGGGCTGACGGTCATAATAAAATATATATGTAAAAATTAGATCTTAACAGTACGTATCTGCCTACTATATAAATTTTCCAGGCTCAAATAGCCTGGTGGCACCCTTGTATGGCAGATATGGTAAGAAACACTTTTCCTGGCCATTATAATATATATATATATATATATATATATATATATATATATATATATATATATATATATATAAAATAAAAAAAAACCTTGAAAAGCAATATTATGGTTTCTCAAGATGGTTTATTCTGAATGCAAATTACCATTGCCTTATGTGAAAAAAAATGCAACAAATGAATTGCTGTTAAATTTGTCTTTATTATTATATTTCCACACATTAATATATTACATTAAATATATAAGCTATTTGTATATCTTTTGTTTATTCTAATACTAAAAAAATTAATAAAATAAGATTAAAAACAATAAGTTATATTTCCCTTTTATACATATTGTGATTCAAACAAAATAAAATTTTAGAGTCAAATCATCGTATGAGTTATTAAACGATCAAAAAAATGAATACATAATCCCACAATTTTATTTACACCGTTAGTTCTCGAAGATAATTTCCAACATAAGATATATATCATAACAAATAGCGTGAAAAACTGACTATATAGATGAGATTAATAGCAATAAGGTAAAAAAAAAGAATGCAAACAGAAGTGTATAAAGAATTAAAAATACTGTTTGAATTTAAAACATGGTTTACACTCGCCAACATATTTGCAATCAGGTTATCTTCAACATAAGAAGAGGCGGTTATATAAAGTACTATTTAAAAGCATTAGAAATATTAATAATTAACTAGAAAATATATACTTTTTATTAATTTTCTTCTATGTCATAGCATTCAGCTGTTCTAGCAATTGGTTGGAAAGATAAATGTAAAAACTTTTTTTTACTTGGATCAATAATTCATAAAAAAAAACAAGATGACCATACTTTTAAAAAAATCAGATTTGGATATACTAAACCAATTTTTTATAGGATTATATAATTTATTTATATCTAAATCAAACTATTGTAGTTTCTAGAGATACTATTCTACTTAATAGATTTTGATCAATTGAACTGTGTGGAATCAGAAGCCAAGTTCTTGAATATATGAAAAAGAAATTTCATTTATCTTGAATATAAAAAAAGAAATATCTCATCTGAAATCATTTAAATAAGGATTTTCAGAAGGCAGAATGGACAAATTAGATAATAAGTCAAATACATAAATATGCTGGGAAACAATGTGAAATGAGTGTTGTTAGTTCTGTCAAAAGAAAGCAATCCCTTGACTAGAAACAATTTATGCTAATAGTCTTTTATGGAGTATTCTTAGAGGTAGAATGCAGGGTAGAAGAGCAAAGGAAAAGCAGACATTCTTATGTTGTTTAAATTAGGGGTGGCAAACCTCTTTTAGTTCGTGCATCATATTTTACATTTTTTTAGTTAAGATATTCCTTTAAAATATGGTAACATGGATATATTAAACAGTTATGCATAAAATGATTTATTATATATTCGATAATATAGACATTTTTAGCAGTTTTAAAAAAAACAATTTCACATAAAGACAAGATAAACATTGATACATATATTGGTGATTATTTATCTTTCCGACATACATGTGTTCAAGTGTATCGCTGTTATGAGATAGAGTGGAGAGTGGTGGGTCGTCTGTGCTCATATACCCTATATATTACATATATTGATACAGGTATATAATAAGCCTGTATTCCAGTTATTAATTACTTTAATAAGACTTTCAAAATTGCTTTGCTTTTGCTAAGCATGTAATCAGTTACAGAAACTGTCAAACATTTTTTAAAATTTGAATCAGTCAGTCCTCATCATAGTTTTTTCCTAATCATTTTCAAAGGTGAAAAAGCTTGTCTAAGGCTGTCTGTTGTTTCAAAATGGAATATATATATACTTTGAGCATTTTTTTTCAATGCTGGAAAATGTTCATAGGATAACGATCATCAGTAATTAATTACATCAGAAGCTTTTGTGAGTGCTATAAGTTGATTAAATTTTGTTTTGGATAAAGAATTGGTTTTAAAATCAATAAATTTAATTGTATATTACTAATTATTGTCAAGATTTCTTGTTCAAAAAGTGAAAATGGAGTTATAAATGTGAGTAAGTCTTGCATTGGTGGTCGAGGTCAATGTTACTGCCTTGCACTTGCAGGCAGTTGCCCGGGTTGTGGGTTTGTGTCCCGGCCGATGCTATGACACTTAAAAAAGAAAAAAAATGTAAGTAAGTGATCTTCTTCTTCCGCAAAATCACTAAAATGACTGTTTAAAGGACTCTTGCAATAATCAAAATTTCTCAGCATTTTCGGAAAAGTTATCATTATCTATAACATATTTTCTATGTTCTTTTAAATGTGAAAATTTATCTTAAATCCCTGTTTTTTAACTAGGAGATGAACAGTTTAAATTTCATTTTAATGCATTGATGCCATTTACTATGCTAAGAGACAATTTGTTCTTGTCCTGCAGTTTCAAATTTAGATCATTGAGATGACTGGTAAGATCAGCTAAAAATGACCTCTAAAATAACCATTTCTCATCACTTAACAGGGCTTTTCCTCATGCAGCTTGTTTTTTCTTTCAGAAAATTATGAACAGTTTTCAAAATCTACTGAAAATTTGTTCTCTAGAAAGCCAGTCCACCTCACAATTAAGAATAAGATCACCATATTCCATATCTAATTGTTCTCAATATTATTTTAATTTCCTTCTGTTTAGTCCTCTTGCTCTAATTTTATTCACACACTTGACAACTGGCATCACAACATGCTTCAAATTCAGAGTTTTTTATTTAGAGACTCTCCGTGTATAATACAGTGATACTTTATACTAGAGCCAAACCTAAAAACTTTTTTAGCAATGTTATAGTCTGAGAAACTCTTACTACCATTTACAGTGCTCCACAAAAAAAAATCTTGATGAACTTATAAGAATCTAGATCTTGATTGTTTAGACATTACTTTATCTTTGCAGATGTGCTGGCATCCAGTTTTTCCTCTTTTAAAAATGCTTAACTGAGATACATTACATATGTTAGCAGATTTATCCAAGACTAAAGAAAAGAAAAAAAAGCATGGCATGGTCTTTCAATTGCTTGGTAATATCATAGGAAGGTTCTTCAATTTGATGTGCAACTGGTTGTTAGACAAGGCAATTTTATTTACTTTTCTTTCAGTATTCTTATCACCAAGACTATTCTGCAATTTTTATGAGAAATAGCTTAACAACTTCCTCTCTATCAGAGAAAGACTTGTGTTTTTAGCCAACGCAAAGGCAATTTCATAAAATAAATCCAGCATTGCCACACTTTCACAATTTTATTTTATAAATATATTGCATCTCTTTTTTATTTCTTTTTCATAACCATATATTCATTCCATAACTCAAACCCAAAAACTAATTTCAGTTTTTTTTTTCTAATTCATTTACATTTTCTATTATGTCTGTTAAGATCATGTCTTCTATTATCTGAGAGAGTGCTTTTGCAAAAAATGCATAATGGTTTTTCTGAAGGTATCCCAATAAATAAGAACTCATTTTCCCACAGTTTATTAAACTGGAGCTTGCTATTACTTCTTGCTTTTTTTTACTCATTTTCTTTTGCAAACTAATGGGTATCTGACGGTAAAAAAATATTTCTAAAAATAAAGATATAATTAAATTATTTTATTATTATAAACATTATGAATATTCAAAAATAGTTTTACAAGTTTAAGATAAGATTTCTGTTTTTATGAAGACCTAATACCATTCTATAAGTTTAAAAATCCTATATATATATTATTATAGTGAGCTTTCATCTCTCTCGCAATATATTATGTCTGATGAAATATTATGTCACTTCCTGCTACAAAGCAATCAATCAGCTGACTCACACCACGACCCAAACATCCTTATTACGAAAGCTTTGCTAATGATTAATTAAATTTTAAGAATACACCTATTATAAATAAAAAAAAAGAAAAGATATTGTATAAAAACACACACATACAAATGCACTACATAATTAAAGATTTTAGTAATCAGCAAATTAGGTGAGTAGGCCTGTGTGACATATGTGTTCAAAATAAAAAAAAAAATTTAATTTACAGAACTATATTAAACCTTCATAAAAGCAGAAATATTCTCTTAAACTTAAAGAACTGTTAATACAAATATGTAAGTTTGAAAAGACAGATTTGTTCACAAACACCAAATCAGAAGGGCATCAAA
This sequence comes from Epiperipatus broadwayi, assembly GCA_028023455.1. Classification (NCBI taxonomy): domain Eukaryota; kingdom Metazoa; phylum Onychophora; class Udeonychophora; order Euonychophora; family Peripatidae; genus Epiperipatus; species Epiperipatus broadwayi. The sequence continues at coordinate 1,829,547 of JAQFVV010006370.1, read as the reverse complement.
TATTATGACACAAGAATGGGAACCAATTGAGAAACTTGACCCATGTCAGAATTTTCCAGTGCCTATTGATTTGAGATCAAACAGGTATAATACAAGTATAATAAGTCTGTGCTCCAGAATTCAGTAGTATATTAATTGTGTGTTATATAAGAAATTTTTTTTCCTCTGGAGTTCAGTTTCCCACTCCTAATCATGCAATATGCTACTTTTGGCATGTGCCCCATAGTTGACCATCCCTGGTTTTAGAGATATCAGTGAATATTTGTACAGAATGCAAGAAAATGGCAGATAATCTCAGAAATAGATTTGCACAGTTTCTTAAGAGGCAGTCAGAAGACTGAATTACTAGTAATGATTCAATACTTAAAAATTTTAATCCAGACTTTTAGAAGCCTGAGATTTTAAAAATATTGTTGTATAATTACAATTATTATTTATCCACACACTCTCTTGGAATATTATATAATAAAAGGAATCCTTTATTCTAATGGCATGATACTTATGGTTGTGATGCATGGGTAATATGTCAGATTATCATACTTGCAATCAGGATTCATTCTATGTTGACGCAAACTTCAAATTTTTTTAAAGCTTTAATTAGGTTTGGAATATTTATTTTTAGTAGCCAATCTATAGATAACTATTCGATATTAGTCAATCATGGAATATCTCTCAAAGTCTCTTGACAGGACCGTCTGGTAAGAAATACTGTCTCCATTGTTTTGAATGTTATAAAAATCTTGGTTACGCCATAGTCTATTAAAAGCTGTTTTACCTTACAGATATATAAATTTTTAGAGATAATTTTGTTTTTGTCTATTTTTGACTTCTTTATTTTTTTTAAATTATTTTTGACTTGATATAAATGACTTTGGCATTATCTGAATTTAGTTGTTGTTTTGCAACAATAACCTTTGTGTTTTTTTTTTTTTAATTAGGACATACAAAAACAAGGTATCTTTTTTTAACCATAAATTAGAATCCTTGAATTTTAAATTAGGATAGTTTGTTTAATGTTGATTTTGTTGAAAATAATACTTGTATTAAATAAGGGAATATTACTAACAGGTAATAATAATAAAAATTTAAATATTTTAAAAATTATTTCATAAAAATAATTAATTTTAATTTGTTAAAATTTAAGTAGTTATTTTAATTAAAATATGGCTTTGTAAGACTTCCTTCCTTTATTACTTTTTTATTATCATTTAGGCTATTTTTAAATCAATTAAGAAATATAATTTATATTACTCCATTAATTTTTGGATTAACTAAGATTTCTTTTTTTTTTTTAAATAAAAAATAACTATATCTAATGTGTGCATTGTAATTATTAATTAATGGATGTTTTTATTTATAATTGTTTGAAACTAAAAACCAATTCAAATTTTAATTAGTTTATTTTTATTTTAATTGCTTTTTATTTGTTTTTAAATTATATTTTGTAAGGTTGCTGATCATTTGAAGATGGAAAGTAAAATCTTAGAAGGTATTATATTTTTATATATAATAAAACAAAAATACTAGTGAAATATATGTATATACACAGTTATATTATATTGCAATGTTTTGAGATTAAACGATTATGCAAATATTTTTATATATATTTAAACTGGTCTCAAGTTAGAGCATAAGATATTACTTTTATCAGTATTAATATATATATATATGTGTGTGTGTATGTCTGTGAGGTTTTTTTCTCATGTGTCATAGCATCAGCCGGGAAGCAAACCCACTAACCCGGGACAATTGCTTGTAAAACAGCTGTCACTGACCTCTCGGTCACCAATGTTTGAGATTAACTTATTGCAACTTTTTGTAAATATAATTAATTTGCCTTCTAGTGTCAACACATGACAATAAATTTTAAAGGCAAAAGGTATATCTCTTTACCTTCTTTCTCCTCCATATATCTGGAAAACTGTTTACAATGTCATTGCCAAAAGGAATGGATTTTAAATCAATCAAAAACATATTTTGAAATATTTTTAAACCTGATTATCTGACAAATGTGACTGTCTTTTTTCAATGTTTATTCTTATCAAAGACATTGTAGGCAATCCTCAAAATATATGTAGGAGAAAGAAGGTAAAGAGATACCTCTTTTGCCTTCTTGTCAGCAGATGACAATAAATTTTAAAGGCAAAAGAGATCGTTTACCTTCTTCCTCATTCATATATCTGGAGATAGCTAAAAGTGGTGAATTTTTAATCAATCAGAAATTTATTTTTAAATATTTTAAATTTGCTTACATATATATCTGATGTACATAAAATTTCTATCAATTTTTAATCATGCCAAAGGCATTATAGATAATCCTCAAGATATAATAAAAAATGAAGATAAAGAGATATGTATTTTTTATCTTTAAATTAATTTTTATGTGCTGACACTAGAAGATAATTTAATTCTATTTAGAAACAATTGTAATGAGTTGATCTCAAATCTTTACATATATATTAACCACTGTAAATTTTTATATATTGTACCAGTATAAAGGAGAGCAATGGAAATAAAACTATTTTGTACCAAATTAAATTTTGTACCTATTGCTTAAATTAAATTAAATGAATTACAAGAGGAGACAATATTAATAGTGTAAAATGTCCAAGGGATGGAGACTCTTTAAAATCAAATCAAATTCAAGATTTATAAAGGAAAAAAAATACTGAAGCAAAATAAATAAAAGTCTTTGTTTATATGTCCTGGTTTCAAATTCCTAATTAATACCAATACAATTTAGATGAAATAAAATAATAAACAATGCTAGCATATGTGGACATTCTAAAATTATAAGACAAGGACTCAATAGTGCTATCGATCAAATAAAATGATTGTATAATGAATATAAATATAAGCTAAAATTAGAGATGTTGTCTCAATCAGTGATTTACTCTAGTCAAATAAGTGAGTAAAGGTTTAGCAAGTTTTTTTATAAATAATTGGTAGTTTATACTAATATATTATTCAAAATTTAATAATAGATTTATAATTAATATTTATTTTAAATAACCTTTTAATTCATTGTGTACTCACTTTATATTGTTTGTAAAAAATGTAAAATATTAACATTGATAAAATTCTATTATAAAGTTTATTAAGCTTTGACACCAGTGTATATACTCATAAATATGGTAAATTATTCTCAACTAATGATTAAGTTTAGTCTTGAATTGGTGGTTGAGAGGTCAGTGCGACTGCCTTGCACTAGCAGGCAGTTGCCCGGGTTGCGGGTTCGCGTCCCGGCCGATGCTATGACACTTAAAAAAATTAAATAAAAAAAACTAATGATTAAATATCAGTATAATAACATTTATTTTCCTAACTAGTTGAAGCTTGTTTATCCATTTATTCTTTTAAATATAAATCCGATTATTGTACTTAAATTATTAAAATAAATGAAATTCATAATTTCAATTTAATAAAATGTTGTTGAATATCTAACATACAGGCTATGTATATACTTGTACAAACAATGTAATATATAGGGCATTTTGAATTCAGACTTTCACATGACCCTCAACTCTCCACAGTATCTCATACCATGGATACCCTGGGCCACATATACATCTAAAAGATAAATAAACACCAATATACATATTTCGTGCTAAGCCAGCATTCACCAGTTGATAAATTTATTTACAATAAATAGTAATAAAGTTAAGAACATCTTATGAAAATAAAATTCGACTTGCTATATTATGTTGTATGTTTGTACCAATAAGATCATCATCATCAACTATTATCAATCCACTGCAGGTTGAAGGTCTCTCCAAGTTTAATCCATCTTCTCTGATCTTTAGCTTCTCTTCTCCACATGACCCCTGCACACTTTCTTATTTCATCCATCCATCTCATATGTGGTCTCTTTCTGGGTCTTTTACAATCTCTTGGAATCCAGTTTAAGATTTCAATTGCCCATTTATTATCATGTCTTTTAGCAATATATCCAGCCCAATTCCACTTCAATCTTTTAATACTTATTCCAAAATCAAAGGAAAATATTATTTATAAATTAATTTTGTTTAACAATTATAAAATTATAAAATAAATTTAAATTGTTATAGTTTATCCACCATAAAATTATTTGGTAGACCTAAACAAACTATTAGTTTAAAATCTATTTAATTATTACATATAAATTCTAAATAATTATTGTAATTTTCCTCTGATTAAGTACATTTGTTTCTACAAACATACATTAGATTAACCTTTTAAATACAAATATAATAATAAATTCTAATATGATATGTATACAATGATAAATGTTTGTTATCTTACAGGTCCTATTGCACTTTAGAGGTCTTTCATCAAATTCAAATGCAATACATTTAAATATCCAATGCTTTTAAGTCAGCAGTCACATGAAACAAAATAATGATGTTTGAAATTTATTGCATTGAACTGTCAAATTTTAATTTCCAGCAGAGCATTATGGGTCCTTAATCCTTTTAAGTTATTGTTATTGTATTATATATTATCCTGTGTATTATTGTAGTTTAAATTTTATTAACACATACGTTATAAATAGGTATTAATTTTCATGGATGGCGTATCCAATATTTCTACTGTTATAATTTTCACTTGAATGTAATTATTGCTTTAACCATTAAGATATTGAATAATTCATAGGCAATATATGGTATAAACATGGTATAGGATTAAAGCAAAGACTTTATCAACATCTTACAATTTAAAAGCTATACCACTAGGTGGTGTTAAAATGTAATAATACAATATAGATAATACAATATAGAAGGTCAAAACCTTAAAAATCGTCCTAATAAAATAATTGTTTCATTTTAGTTAACTGTTATTATTCAGATCCTTGTCAGATCGTTAATTCATCATTTATAGATGATATATATATTTTTTACAATGGCACATATGCATAGAAATATTTTAATAAACATTATCATCATCATCATCAACCATTATCAATCCACTGCAGGATGAAGGTCTCTCCAAGTTCAATCCATCTTTTCGAATCTTTAGCTTCTCTTCTCCACATCACCCCTGCACACTTTCTTATTTCATCCATCCATCTCACACATGGTCTCTTTCTGGGTCTTTTACAATCTCTTGGAATCCAACAAACATTATAGCTTCCTTTAAAAAAACTTTCAAAATGCTATGGTGATGAAATTTCCTTTTTTGTTGTTGTTTTTATTTCAAAATCCTCAAAATTTACATTTTGTTTGTTCTGGAATAAATGTCAAAAACTTTTTTCTTTAATTATTTATCTTTTGTAAAAATAAATATTTATCAAGAAAACATAGCTTTCATTGAAGTAAATAAATAATACAAACAGCAAAAGTAATAATGAATTTCCAAATGAATGCATGGTTATTTATATTATCTTTTTGACTGATGTAATATCTAAGCCATACTTACTATTGATTCTCTCAAATTTGTTTGTTTTTTAGATTTATTGAGTTATTATTGACATCATTTCAATACAGGCCAGCATTTTGATAAGTTCTTTTAAAATTTTCAATTTTAAAACCAACAAAAATAATAATACAATCATTTATCTTCAAAGTAATTATTACAAGCAATACATTTTAGAATATCAAATATTGCCCATACAGTATCTGCAAGTTTAAAATGAATGTATGCATGTACATGCATACATAGGAGAATGTAATCTGTTATTTAATTTATACTCTATTAATAATGAAACAATCAATGTTATTTTGTCTATTAGTATATTTTATAATGCCCCAAGTGACCTTAAGAATAGGATTTCCAAAACAGATTATGTTTTAAATAATGAGGATTGCCAATTCCTCAACAAGCTTTGTGATAAATGTTTAGCTAGAGAAAGCATTTAAAATATCTCTGTCAGGATTCCCCCCCAACCTCTGACCATGGTTTCGTGCTCTGGCACTCCTCAGAGAAATGCTTGCTAGGGTAGGTTCAGACACTAGCACCTCTCTGAGGAGTGCCAGAGCACGAAACGATGGTCAGAGGTTTGGAGGGGATCCTGACAGTGATATTTTAAATGCTTTCTCTAACTAAGCATTTATCACAAAGCTTGTTGAGGAATTGGCAATCCTCATTGTTTATAACTTACAAGCTTAAGAGAATAAGGTCATGTGATCTATGACTCTTATTTTGACAGATTATGTTTTACTTCAAAATATAAAATAAAATAAAAAACAATTGCAAAAAATATTCTCTGTGTTTTTGTATTTTCTTTAATAATTTAAAAATATCAGACAGGATTGACAATATCACTCATTGCGGTTTTTATTTTTCTTAATAATTTAAAGATATCCTACAGGATTGACAATATTATTCTTCCTATACTGGTGCCCTTACATTAATTTAAAAATTAATGATTAAAATTTGGACAAGATATAATAAATCTAGAGAAGACATTGACTGGCAATTTTAATATCAATAATCTTATAAAGAATAAATGAATGACTTATTTTTTATATAAACATATTAAATAGATGACCAAATGGCACAAATTATACCTATAAATTTTTAGAAATCATTCAACATTTAAATAATCCCAATATCAATAACAGTCAACAATCTTCATATGTTGTCAAGACAACAACTTCTTTTAACATAGATATGTATATGTATGTGTTTTTATCTTCATACTTACATCCTTATTCATGAAATTTGCCTCATGTGGTTTGGGTGCAGTGATAGTATTGTGACTTCCAGAGTTCAATGATCATTGATCACAGTAATGGTTCTGCCCTTTTGTCATAAACTGAACTACAGAGAAACTTCTAAGTTATAAACATTTCAAATATATTATTTATAAAATTATTCTCTTCATTTTTTAACCCTATCACATTTCACCTGATGTTTTCTTTGTCTCACATGTCAATGTAAAATATATGATAAAATGATTATTACTTATCAGAAAATAACAAATTTGACTTCATTTGATAAATATTCTTGTTTACTACTGAAATAAATTTTAAATGTTCACATTTTCTTTCTGTAAATATTAAAAAATGAGGATATAATCAAAACAAAGACTTTACATGTCATCATTTCTAGAAAGATTATTTTCAGTTTATAAAATCAATGAAATGTTTTTTAATTCTCATTAAATTTACACATCTGAATGAAAAATTATTTATTTCTCTAATATCTAATAAATTATACTTTAAAAGTTTAAGTTTTTTGAATATTTATTGCTAATTTGCAATTTTTTCTTACTCATAAATATCAAGTAGTTTGTTTACATCATAGCTGATCTTCAAATTTGCTTCTGGCTATATTTGTGTTAGCTGCTAATATAACATAGTATTTTTTAAAATAAACTATTTTAAGTCAAAATAAGTTATTAATAATTTATATTTTTTGATATCAAATAAATATAATGCAAATTATTTTTAAAAAAATATCTAAAACCATAATAAATTCACAAATAAACATGTTTTTGCATCATTGGAAATTTCAATGTCATAAAATGCTGAATGTTTTACAGCCATGGCAACACACAATGGCTGATCATGTCATCCTTGGGGTTTATGTCTATTATAAGAATGAGAATTTTGAATTTTGCACCTTTTAGCATGGAATTTTTGGTTAAAAAATTTATTATAATAAAATGTACCATTTTACATGCATTTTAATGTATAATACTTATGAAAAAATTCACCAAGAAGCAAATTGCCCAAAAGATGTTTCTCTATCATCCTGAAGTGGGATACAGTTATATGTGCCAACTAATAATAAAAACATTTACTTTAACAGATAACATGAAACAGTCCTTTCTACATGTTTACTTATCATTTAATGCATACTAAACTTCTTTTAAGTTTGAAAATTCCAATATTATATCTTATTTAATTAACAATGGTTTTTACAAATATTTAAGTATTTGCATAAGAATTGAGATTTCAATTGGTTACTAGGACTATCACCAAATGCCATAAAAGATTCCAAGCAACTAACTATCTATATTTTTGTAACATTGGAAGTAATTGAATTATAATCAGAATGTGGTGCATATATTGTAATCTGACTAAGCATGTTTCAATGATTTACATTTGTTCTATTTATATAATTCATACAGGTGCTACCTGACTTTGAATGTGAGGAAACAGATCAGCATAGATATATTTTAACAATCTTTAAATTAATATGTTGATTGTAGCCACTACACACAACATCTATTTACAATACTTGGATAAGTCATGAAGAACATGTTACCCTTGATGAATGAATGTAGACAATACAATATTACATTTAAACATGCTAATACATACAACAACGATTGTTTGATTGCAAAATATAATCATCAGTTGACATATTACTTACTTTCTTTTACAAAGCCTTTTCTTCAATGTCTTAAATATTATTACTTTTTTCATAAACATGATGGAAAATAATAATTACTTATAAAATGTTCAAGATTTCTTTGCTAAATTTAATCTTAATCTTTAATTACACTATAATATTAATACAGTTATATAATCAAGTACATTTTCCATACAGAGAACTCCAGATTTTAATAAACCTAAATATATAACTCTATGTACAGATAAATCTATAAATATGAGACATTCATTTGATTCATAAGTTTTCTAGTATCAACACATACATATTCTTAATATGGGATAAACATAATCACTAAACCTTTCTACAACAATAACTACAAGGAATGGCCATTTTAGGTCCTAATTCTGATTTAATAAAACTACAACTTCTATAAGAATGGCTCATTTGAGTTCAAACTCTAATTTATTAAAACAAATAAAAATGAATTACCCAAAACTATGAATATCTCACTCTTAGTGAGCAAAAATGTACAAAAAGGTATTCACCGTGAATGAATGTAGACTATACAATATTATATTTAAAAAGGCTAACACATCTGACAGCCATTGGTTGGTTACAAAATATAATTATCAATAGACATATCACTTTGCTTTATTTTATACACATGCTGAAAAGCAGTAGTTATTGATAAAATGTTTCAAGATAATTTTGTTAAATTTAATCTTAATTTTTAATTACAATATAATATTAATACCATTATATAATTGAATACATTTGCCATACAGCAAACCCTGGATTTTAATAAACTTAAAAGTATAACTCTATGTACAGATAAATCTATAAATATAAGACATTTATTTGATTTATACACTTTTAATGCAGAAACATTCTCATATTTAATATGTGATAAAAATAACCACTATACTTTTTTACAACAATAACTATAAGAAATGGCCATTTTTAGGCCCTAATCCTGATTTAATAAAACTACAACTTCTACTGTGATGGCTCCTTTGAGTTTGATCTCTAATTTATTAAAACAAATAAAAATGAATCCCCCCATATAGAAATGAGTATATTTAAACTATTCAACAATGAACGAACAACTGGATACATATACTATAAGCTCACCTACACAAAATCTAATTCTCAATAATCAAATGCAGGGTCAACTATAAGCAAATGAATCTATTTAATACAATTAAATAATTAACCTAAAGTTATTTTTAATTATTTACTAGAATTATTTAAATGGCAGTTATTAAAAATTTCACAATTAAAAATGACAAATATAATACATATGCAAATATAGCTAAATTACATAAAGAGCAATTTAAAAATTTATATATTAAGTATGGTTATAAAAGTAAATGTATAGATAATATTTTTTATAAAAATAAATATAATAGAAATAACAAATCTGATAATAAATGGATAAAAATTTCATATCATTCTAAAATATATAATGCATTATTAAAAAATTATGTAAATAGTAAAAAAGATACAAATATAGGTTGGGCAAACAGTAAAGATTTAGATAAATTAATAGGTAACTATAAAATATTAGATGATTTAAAATATAAGAAAGGTATGGTTTATAAAATTATATGTGGAATTTGTAAAAGAGTATACTATGGACATACAAGTAAACAATTAGAAATAAGAGCTAAAGAACATAACGCTGCAATAAATAGGAGAGATGATAAATCTGCTTTGTTTATACATTATTTAGAATATGGTCATAAAATAGATTGTACTAAAAATATACTAGCATTAAATTATTTAAAAAATGTTAATAGGCGAAAAGTATATGAAACTAGTTATATTAAAAATAATAGTAATAATTGTATGAACATTTATAAGGGTTCAATTAATTTGACTAATAATTGGCTAAAATTAGATGATTGGATAGATAAATAAGAAGGTTGTTAATATTTTAATGTTTCGTGTGTTTTTTTGTGTGTTTTTGAGTATATATGAATATACTATAATTAATGAAGGAATATATATTTTTATATATTTTTATATTTTTTGTTTTTTATATTGTATTGTATGTATTCATGAAATAATTGATGATAATAATTGTTTTTTGTTGGTTGTATTATAAATAGATGTCACTATATGTATGTTTTACGGTAATCGTGAGTAGACATATTGAAAAGGATACAAATTATATGTATCGAAAAAAGCTTTTTTATTTGAAAATTTGTTATTTTCATGTTTTTTGTTGTATATATAGATATTTTATATATCTTATAATAAACTTTTTAACACATGATCTATTAATGTGTGAATATTTTTCATTTAAAATGAATATTATACTTTCCATTATTATCATTATTTCTTTATTTTTTTCTGACACTTTCTACAAAGGTAACATTTGGTTAACAGGCATTAAAATAAAAGTTCTTCATAGCATGTTAACATAACATGCATATATAATACAGAGCATATTTTCCTTTTTTATTTCAGTTGCATTAAAGTGCAACTAACTTTAATTTTTTTTTTTTAGAATTTTTCCTGTTTTAAACAATTTATAAAATAAGATATAGCATATTAGTATTAAAAATGAACTTAAAATAATTAAAATAAAATTTAAATAGTTATTTTTAAAATGTAAAAGATAAAAAACAAGATAAACATAATTTGTTTTTGTTTTTTTCAATGAAAAATATTAAACAGTTTGTATGTGGCCATACTTTAACAATCTCAGCTTTGCAATTTGAAATAAGACTTGTTTTTTTTATTTTAATCAGATTTACTCATAATAGCATTTCAAGTTTTCAGAAGACCATGTTAGATTAGCAGATGGTAGTTTTTTCTTCATTTACTCATTAAGTATAATGGAAGTCTGATGTGGTTAAAATAAATTGAGAATTCAGCATGAGTGCCATAAAAATGATTTTATAAAAGTTTTACTTCTTTCAGTTTTTTTAAATATAAACTGATTAATTTGCATAATATTTAAATCACCTAAATATTATTTTAATCTCTTATCCAACTACATTCTTTGACAAAATAGCTTTAAATATTTTTTTTATTTTTTTTTTAAAAATCAAACCACATGGCTAACATTGAAATGAATATTATTACTCATTTCAATATATATTGTTAGTTGCTGCAAATAATTAATGTTTAACAAAATTATATGTTGTCAATCAAAAGTTATAAAACAGACAAGCATAATAAATATTTAGCATCCACTGAATGTTTTGGATTATCACCCTGTCAGAATCTAAAATGTAGAATTCATGGAACATGCATAGCTCTCCCAATTCTGGTGTTTAAATTTTATAAACTCCTAAGACTTAAACCATTCAAAATCTTTTAACTAATACATGATATGAATAAAGAAATAGATCATATAAATAAAGCAATATGATACATTAAAATGGAATTTAAATAAAATTGAAAACTATGACGCAAGAAGAGAATAAAAGAAAAATGCTCAGGTTAGTCAATATTCTCCATAAATGTTCCTGAATTTATATAAAACTTATTTGAAATTATCAAAACTGGATAGAAAAATTAAGCAAATTAATGCTGGATTTTAAATACTAACACAAACTCTTGAATAAATAAAAAGGAAAAGTATATGGTTTTCATATAGAGTAAAGAACAATTATATTTGAAATTTAAAGTCCATAAATACTTTTTTTAATTATTAAATTTTAATTTACAAGTGTCAAACTTATCCCACAACAAGATTGATACAATTCATTTTAGATTAATATGGTAATGATTATCACTAATCATTTAATAAACTAGAGATTATTTTTACCATAAATATAAACTTTAAATCTTAGTTAAAGATTAATATACCTGTTTGTTTTAACAAAACATACACAATAAACATCACTTGATCGTTATTTCTTATGCTTGCTTATAACTGTTATTAAAACAGGCAAATCTCTCCATACGGTAGTGCCACTCAGTGCAAGCCAGAGTAATCAATGGATTACAGAAGGCTTGTGCATAAAATCCTAGTGCCTACTCATCCAATATCCCCAGACTAGTTTCTGGATTATGGCCTTTGTTAGTGAGGAGACTTGGATCTTAGAGGTCCAGTGCTCTCAGATCCAAGGCTCCTCACTGATAAAAGCCAAAATCCAGAAACTAGTCTGGGGATATTGGATGAGTAAGCACTAAATGGGGATTTTATGCACAAGCCTTCTGGCATCCATTGATTACTCTGGCTTGCACTGAAGGGCAATACCGTATGGAGCATTTTTGACAGTTTTACAACATACACAAAGAGTAATTCAACTTCATTCCTCTTTTTTTCATGTGGTGATACCTATTATAGATTTCTTAATAATCTGTGCACCACCTTTCATTCTTGCAACACATGAATGTAATGGACAAATAATTTTTACAGTCATTCATTAGAAAACTTTAGGCTTTCTACAATTTTCTTCATAGAATCCATATTTGATATCAAGTATACTTTTGTATAAAAATAATTAAATATGTTAAAAAAATGTTTTTTAATTTTTATTTTAAATACAATAGATTTTACAGAAGAATTATAACCATGGTTTAACCTATTGCAGAAATAGAACTCCTCATGTGGAAATCAATTATAACAGACCTACCATTTCCATAATTCATTTCTAATAAAACTCCTCCTAATATCAAATCATATTGAAAACTTCTTTTAGTATTAAGGGAAGGAAATATTTAAAATGAATTATGGGAATGATTAATCTGTTATATATAAATATGTTATGCTTAATTGATCTTGTTTGAGAAGGTTTAAATTGTGCAATTGGTGAAACCATAATCATGTTAACATTTTATTTTACTTATATTATTTTATTATTGTATTGTTTTCTATTATATATACATATCTTCTGGTAAAATTCAGTTTAAATGGTTTTCAGATAAAGAAGATTAAGAAATTAAATAAAAGTATTTCTATTGTTTATTATAATTATTAATAAAACATATCACCATTATAATTCATTATGTTTAATATGATATATATATATATATATATATATATATATATTTATATTAAATATATATATATATATATATATATATATATATTAAAAACAAAATGCAAGATGGAGCTTACCACTAGCTCCAAACAAGCTTTAATTATAAGTGCCAATAGAGAAAGAATTCAAAGTCTCTATCGTACTATCCTAATCTCCAGACCAATTGTTTTCGAGCTTAATGGCTCACCTCAGTGAAGAATTAGGATTTCAGAAACTAGATCTAAAACTTCAATTCAGAGCACTTCTTTAGTATGTTACTATCAGTTGGAAAATTCAAATTTTTCAGAAACGTAAATTTATTCAAATCTAGCTTTACAAACCAGATAGCTATATGGGTCTGAACTCTGTTCAGTTTCACCATATATTAATAGCTAAAGCAATATTACATCACAAAAGCCTTCAAGGGTATACTTATAATAATTAATAAAACAAGTTACAAATTGTGCAACTTGCCTTTAAGCTATCTGGTTTGTAAAACTAGATTTGAAGAAATTTACATTTCTGAAAAATTCGAGTTTTCAAACTGATAGTAACATATTAAATAAGTGCTCTGAATTGGAGTTTTAGATCTAGTTTCTGAAATCTTAACTCTTCACTGAAGTGAGCCATTAAGCTCGAAACCAATTGGTCTGGAGATGAGGATAGTACGATAGAGATTTTGAATTCTTTCTCTGTTGGCACTTATAATTAAAGCTTGTTTGGAGCTAGTGGTAAGCTCCATCTAGTGAACGTTTTAGTACAAACTTAAATTCAAGTTGCACAATTTGTAACTTGTTTTATTAATTATATATATATATATGATAAATCAAAGTTGTCTTGACAACAGATTGAGATTGTTGATTGCTATTGATATTGGAATTCTCTTAAGTGTTGACTAATGAATACTAATACAAATAAAACGCCATTAAGCCAAAATCTTTAGTTCCATGACTTCTGATTTTTTTTAGATTTCATGAATAGAGATAATGTTCGTTTATTATAAACCAAAACTCTGCTATGACAGGAAAAAAGGTACCTAAAAGACACCTCTGTGCAATTAGGCTTTTTGATTAATAGAAATTTACTTTTTATATAAATTAATTTATTGCAAAAGTTTAAAGGTCAATCTTAAAATTTTGGGGGATAATAGAAGATTTTAATTAACAGGTATGAAAATTAATAATATTCTCCATGTATGCATTCAATACTTAAAATGCAAATTTAACAATTCTTAGAAAATAATTATGTATTTTTAAATTATTATAAGAAAGCTATCATAAGTAATTTCTTTTAGTGTGATAATAAAAGATTCAAAAGCTAACCACTGTTTTTTAATTTAAATTATAACTGAAATACAAAAATATTAGATTATTCCATTAAATGAAAGTTAGAACTCATAAATCACTTTGGTGCTCAAACATCTCCTGATCATTAGAGCAAATGACTATACAATTTATTTTTGTTCTGTATAGTTTAGCACAATGAACTCAAAGAAATAAAATATTTGCTTTGATTCCCCATTAAAAATGGTAAAATAAAAATTATGTTAAATCAGCTATATATGGCAATGCTTACAGCTCACACGAAATTGGACCATTGATTAAATTATTATACTGATCCCATTGTTTTTGGTATATAAATATTAATGAATTCTAGTAAGATGTAATAGATTTGACAATCAAAAGAGAATTGCTACATTCCTTTAGATTGTAGCTTAGTACTGGCAATATACTCTCTTTCTCAGTCCAGAGAGCTATTCTTGATTGGCTGCTTGTTGCAGTTTTTTAAATAAAAGTAAAAAATGGAAAACTCCACTTATTAAAGATTAAGATTGTTGAATATTATTGATATGGGAATTATTTAAGTGTTGAATGTGTTTATATATTTATATGAGTATACCAATCTAGCCTTGGGCATTATTAGTTTTATTATCTAAGTAATACATAGTTTCAATGGAACTTGAAAGGTATAATGGAATATTTGTTAGTCAGCTTTCAGAACAGGTTATATTTGCCTGTTTAATGAGATTTATTTCAACTTCTTTAAATTAATTATCTCATTCTCTTTAGTCAAGCAGCACTACTTACTCTCTAAATAAAAATACTGGTCCATAGATAAAGGTTGATACCTACCTTTATTGTAAAAAAGAGGTTTTCCTTAATAATACATTGAAATTGTTGATTGTTAGGATATTGGTATTGTTTAAGTGTTGACTGGTTTTATATATATATATATATATATATATATATATAATTTATTTAACACTGTATTCAAATTTTAAACAATATATTCTTTACAGGAAGTACTTTTGATTGTATCACTGACAATCTTTATCAACCATTAATATAAATGTACACAAAATAAACTTATATTACCCATCATTCAATCCATTCAAATTTACCACAATTCTATTGTTTTTATATTAGCTGATTGTCTATTCATTAAAGATTGTCAGTGATACAATCAAAAGTATTTCTGGTAAAGAATATATTGCTTAAAATTTGAATATTGTGTTAAATAAAATTTGTTTGAATTATTATTATATGATTTAAAAATACAGACATTTAATGGTTATATATATATATAATAACAATGTTTATGATTTATTTAATTATTTCATTTTACACTCTTTTCATATCCTAATAAAATACTTCTTAAACTTGAACTGAGTCAAGCCACTATGAAAAGGTATTTTTAAAGCAAATATAAAGTTCAAGGAGACATGAGTTATTGCAAGAGACCTGAACTCAATCAACAGTTAAGGAGTCTTGTGTGCCTTTGTCAAAAATGGAACATCTGACTTTTATAATTTACATTTCTCATTGCAATAATTTGCATATTTTATAAACAATATAGTCAGCCTACTCCCAGCATGGTTAGTTAAGTAATTTTGCATTATGATTCTGGTGAGAAGTGGTGAAAGTTAATTCAGGGTTATTAAGTTACAATACATATATTTAATTTAAAAATACATTTTCATAATGGCTTGACTTAGCTCAAGGTTTTGGAGTAAGCTTCATTTATTACATAGTCATCATCATCATCATCATCAATAATTATCAATCCACTGCAGGATGAAGGTTTCTCCAAGGTCAGTCCGTCTTTTCTGATCTTTAGCTTCTCTTCTCCACATCACACCTCCGTACTTTCTTATTTCATCCATCCATCTCGTATCTTGTCTCTTTCTAGGTCTTTTACAATCTCTTGGAATCCAGTTTAAGATTTCAATTGTCCATCTATTCGCATCCATTCTAGCAATATGTCTAGCGCAACTCCACTTCAGTCTTTTAATTTTATATATAATTTAAAATTTTTATTTACGAAATAAACAAGTTCACTTATATTACAAAAATCATTCAAAAACTAGATTACCAAAAAATCATTTAAATGGATTTCTAAATAATGCCTATCTTTTTTTTTTATTAACCCCAAATAAAAGTTGATCTTTTATTGGATCTTCAGTTTTTATATACTAATATTGTTATTGATTGATTTACTACTGGATAACAAATCAAAGGACAGATACAAAATCATCTTTTGTCTGCTAAAATAGATTAGAATTGATGTGACAAAAGGTGGACATTATTCACAAATTTATTAAAATGATTCTTTGGGAAAGTAACTTGTGAATTATCTTATTAATGTATGTAATATTTACTGAGGGTGTAACTTCGAGAATATGCATGTAAAATGCGATAGTAGGAATCTCTACAGGTGTTTAACCACAAGCTTATGCTATGGAAGAAAAGAGGGGAACCCTCTTTACTTCAACCTACTTTCTATTTAAATAGGTGAAGCTGAAGTGGTTAGATCTGCAAGCAAGAAGCTATTCAATACTTCACTGATTAAGTCCACATTTCTTATTACACATTAGTATCGCGAAATCTTTCGATTTACAAGGAGTCAATGGAAATATTTTATAGTTAGAAATCTATTACAGTAATTTAAAGTTGTAATTATAAATTTATTAAACGCACATTGAATACCAATTGATTACTTAAGTAATATTTACTGAGGATGTAACCTCAAAAATACGCGTGTAAAATGCGATAGTATTCAAATCTTGATTATTTCATGAATAGGTTTATATTCTCAGCATTATATATTTAATAAGTTATAAAATCACTTATGTGCCCATTGAAAACTTTTAAAATGTTTAAATATTATTTGCTAATTATTATTGTCTTTTAAGCAGATCAATAAAAACGTTGTTGTTTTTTTAAAAGAAATGGTTCCTATGATACTTTTTTTGATGTAGTTCTTGTCTTCATCATAGTTATTAACATATATAATTATCTAAAATATGGTAAATCATAAATAAGGTAGTACAAAAATCGTACACGTGTGGAACAATTTCTATAATTACTGATTTTATACATTAACTATTTATATTTTTAACAAAAGTGTTCAGTACATAAAATGCATTAAGATTATCTTTAATATTTTAATACCTTTCTTCTTGGATATATCTGTCTTCATCATCACATTCAACCATTATTGGCCACTGTAGGATAAAGGTCTCTCTAAGTTAAATCCATCTTCTCTGACCTCTAGGTTTGCTTCTCCACATCATATGAGAATACTTTCTTATTTTATTCATCCACCTCACATGTGGTCTCTTTCTAGATCTTTTGCAATCTTTTGGAATCCAGTTTAAGATTTCAATTGTTTATCTACTATTATCTTTTTTAGCAATATGTCTAGCCAAACTCCACTTTAGTCTGATGTCAGTAACATCTGTTTATCCTCTTACCCATGTATTCCAATTTTTGATCTATTCTTGTTAAGTTTCTCTATTACTTTTTTGTTAAATGTCCAAATCTCAGATCCATAAATAAAAACTGGTTAAACACATTTGTTAAAAACCTCTTTTTCAAACATATAGGCATATTTTCTTTTAAGTTATTTCTACCAAAAGCATTCCAACCAAGTTTAATTCTATTATTAATTTTATCCATTATGTTTCAGTCTGTAGTAATAATCATTAGTATATATTTAATTTATTACTATTGAATAATATAATTATTACTAAAATTTGACAATATTACCCAGAATTCTTCTTATTTATATCATATTCTACCAACAATAAAGTCAAATGGTATTATGGTGATTCCCACATATCTTTTCAAAAAAAAAAAAAATTTATTGTTAAAAATATACCAACGTTACTGTAATATATACTTATATATCTATATAACTATATAAGTAGATTGACTTGGATTCGAAACTTTTCGAATTGTTTTTTTTTTTTTAATTTAAACTTTTAGCTTGCTAAATGCATAATAGCATTGGTTCCATTTTGAATACAATTAATGATAAAGGTAGAAGCTAGAACGGACCTGGAGGAACGGTAGTGATTTAAATCAATTGCCGATTAATCGGGTCATCTATAGAAAACACTAAAGCAAGGATATGTTCTTGTTTATATAGTATATGCTTAAATATTCATATTAAACCATTGGATACAAATATTATATTCATGGTATATATTTATGTATGTACATATAAACTGCATAATATATATGTGTGTAAACATTATTATTAGAGATTATATCTTACTCTACTTTTCTTTAAATGTAAATATAATTACGTAAAATCTATATTAAAAACGTAATGTATAACTCGATGTTTGAATGTGAAAAATTATAAATGAAAATAAACTATTTTATCAGCCTTCAGGAAAGATATACAATTTTCACATTGAAAGAAACAGATTCCTCCATGTAACAAACACATTAAGAAAGTATCCTTCTTTCATAAATATTATATTAACTTGAAGTGAGATCTGATGAGAAACAACATCGGTATGTTTTATTTAAAATGCCTTAAAATCATTTCAGTAATTTTTATATCCTTAAACTATTCCGAAGACGCTTTAATGTAATAAGTTGTTTAATAATTGATAGGAATTATTTTAAAAAGTCATTAATTTTTACTACAATTTTTTCAACAAATGCTTCTTTGGAGGTGAAATTTAAATTGATTAGTTTCCTTTTTTACTCAGTATGGCAAAGAAAGGAATTGATTTTTTGATGTTTATATACGTAAAATACTCGGAGCAATAAACTTCTTAGTGCTGGCTATATTTCTCATCGCTCTATTATTGTGTGTGTATATATAGAATATTTGAATTTTGCCAGGTGCGGCCTTTCATTATTTGGATGAAGAATTGCATTCGTAGATAAAAGACTATCACTATTTAAGATTCTTTTAACTACTGTTGATAAATCTTTCAGACTGAAAAAAAATTAATTAAACAGATAAATAGCAATAACTTTATTTTTATGGAAAGGCAAATCATTGATTAAAGAAGATTATATGATATTGGATTATTGTCAAGTCTAGTATGTTTTATTTACTTTATTGATATATTTAGAAAAGTTAATAAAAGACGACAAATATTAAAAAAATGATTTGCAAAATATATGTGCCTATTAATACTTTAAATTATAATATATATATATATACAATAAATAAAACTTTACATTAGTAAAATTTTATGCAATATTTTAAAATAACTCTTTGCAAGTGTTTAAATATAATTAAATTGCCCTCTAGTGTCAGAAAATGACAATACCTATTTATCTTCTTCCTCCTTCATATGTCTGGGGAATTATCCACAATGTCAATGCTAAAATGGACGATTTGTTAATGAAGCAGAAATTTATTTCTAAGTCTTTTAAAACCTGATTGACATTTATATTAGTTAAGCATAAAATTTCTTTCATTTTTAATCCTGCCAATTATGATTTAGATACAATGCTAATTTCTTTTTCTTTTTCCATGCGTCAAAGCATCGGCCAGGAAGCGAATCCGCAAACTCGGGACAAGTGCTTGTAAGGCCGCTGCGCTGACCACTCGACCACTAACGCTTAACACAATGCTAAATATTTTATATAATATTTTGAGATTAACTCATAGTTATTGTTAAAGTTCATGCTTGTTGGGTGTATATGCCAATCAAACTTAAAAAATATTTAGGAATAAATTTCTAACTGATTAAAATATTATCTCTTCTATTAAAAGGCAGTATATTCTTCAAAAAATGTATCGTCATTTGCTGACAATTCAATAGTACCCTATCATATGAACAGGTCCAAAGAGTAGTCACATAGCAAATTTATTCATTTGTCCAGTCCATTCTTTCAATTGCCCAAATCATTAATACCATATATATTTTTCCATACTTTATATCATCCAGCAAATTCAATCTTTTTTGGTTTTTTTCTTCTTTTATTCCATTGACTATTCTCTCCAAAACATCTTTCATTAAAATTTTCTTTTTTTAATATGTGCACAATCCAGTTCCTCTTTCTATCTCCTATTTCCTCAATCAATCTTCTTTTTTTTAATTTACTCTTTCCAGAACTTCTTCATTTATTATTTTATTCTTCCAACTAATTTTTTCCATCCTTCTTTATCAAAAACTTCCAATTTATTTCTAAACTGTTCTTATTATTCATATTTCTCAACCACATAATAGTATACTCCACATATAACATTCAATTAATCTTTTCCTTAATTTTCTCTTCAAAGATTCATAAAATATGTTTTTCTTATTAATGTACCATATTTGAAATGCTATTCTTCTTTTAACTTTATCATCACTCAACAAACTATCCAAATATCTAAATTTATTTATCTTCTGAACTATTTTATCATAAATTTCAAATTGTAATCTATTTATATTTCTCCATATCCATAAATATTTGCTCTTCTCAATATTAATCTTTATTCCATAATCCATGCACTCTATCTCTAATTTATTCAATGTATTCTGATCTCCTTTCATCACCAGTTATAAAATCCATATCATCTGCAAATGTGGACTTAATCAGTGAAGTATTGAATAGCTTCACGCTCTCAGATCGAACCGCTTCAGCTTCACCAATTTAAATAGACAGTAGGTTGAAGTAAAGAAGGGTTCCCCTCTTTTCTTCCAAAGAGTAATCTTGTGGTTTAAGACCTGTAGAGGTCCCTACTATCTCATTTTACATGCATGTTCTTGAGGCTACAGCCTTAATAAATATTACTTATGTAATCAATGTGCGTTTAAATAAATTTATAATTACAACTTTAAATTATCATAATAGATTTCTAACTATAAAATATTTCTATTGACTCATTGTAAATCGAAAGATTTCATGAGTATTAATGTATAATAAGAAATGTGGACTTAATCAGTGAAGTATTGAATAGCTTCACGCTCTCAGATCGAACCGATTCAGCTTCACCTATTTAAATAGACAGTAGGTTGAAGTAAAGAAGGGTTCCCCTCTTTTCTTCCAAAGAGTAAGCTTGTGGTTTAAGACCTGTAGAGGTCCCTACTATCACATTTTATTCGCATATTCTCGAGGCTATATTACATCTTATTATTCTAACTCCAATATTAACTCCTCCTCATTCCAAATATTTATTTAATGTATTTTCTAAACAAATATTACAAATCACAGATGGCATAGATTCATGCTTGTCTAACTCCTTTTTTTATTTATATTCTCTTCTTAAGTATAATTATTATCTGGTGTGATTCTTATTTTTACTCAGTATACATATTTCTAATGGATTTTCTCTCTTTTCAAAATACTCCTTTATTTTTTAAGAAGGTCATAAATTTAGTTCAGATTACTATATCAAATGTTTTTTCCAAATCTATAAAACATATATGAATGCTTTTATCTTTTTTAATATATCTCTCTTCATTTATTCTAACAATACCAATGGCATCTCTTTATTTTCCCTCAAAAACTCAAACTGTTTTTCTTCTCTTATAATATTCTATCTTCTCATAAATTATATGAATTAAAATCTTCAATAATATTTTTGAAACATAAGATAACAAACTTATTGTCTTGTACTCTTAACATCTAACAGGCTTTCTTTATTTTAACAGTTGGAAATATTGCAGTACTCAAAAAATATTCAAGGCAATTTCTAATATTATATATCGAAGTGCATAGTTCTATGATATTCGTTTTTTAAGAGAAAGTGATGTTTATTTCAGTTAGATTTACTATTTAATCTTCCCCCTCTTTCTCTTCACCACCACCACTTTGTGCTTTATGCATATTCTTTCTCTTGACACAACCAGGATGTTCACCACCAAATTGTGATTTTAGAGAGAAGTCTATGTGTTTCTGAGAGTCCAATCTTACAAAGAATGAAGGCACATCAACTTGTTTCGAATGTGAATGTGTCTCTGTCTAATCAAAATATGTGCATGATGAATACTTTTTGCCAAACTTAGCTTAAAGACTTGAGTCTGTAATCTTCTCTTTAAGAAATCTTCAATTCGAAGACATAATACATAGTCAAGTTTCATGCGGGATTCATCCAGCACCCCAATACAAACATGATGACACAAGAGGGCATTGTCTTCAAAAAGATGTTGAGGATCTTTTTTCTTCTAATATTAAAAGTTCTTGGGCAGCTTTGTGAATTTTTGCTAAAGTATATTTGATATACCATACCTTATGTTTATTTCTGAGACTATATTCATTTTTTCCATTCCTCATCTTTATTAATTCTCTTTATTGTCTTTTCATATATGAAACTAAATTGCTGATACTATAGGAAAATTTAATTATATTTAAATAGTCACAATGATGAAAAACAGTCCTCTGGTTGAAATATTATATTATTTATTGGATTTATAAGTCTTTATATATATATATATATATATATATATATATATATATATATATATAATGTCCATTAATTAAAACAAAATTGTAATTACAATAAAAATAATAATAATAACGGTAACAAACTATTAAAAACAATCCTTAAATTTACAGAAGTACTTTTGGTTAATTTTTTGAACCTGCCTCAACTGCTATTAAAATTCAAAAAATTCAAAAATATATATATATTGAATTTTAATGGCAGTTGAGGCAGGTTCAAGAAACTAACCAAAAGTACTTCTGTGAATTTAAGGATTGTTTTTAATAGTTTGTTACCGTTATTATTATTATTTTTATTGTAATTATATATATATCAGTAATGAAGTGTGACCGTTTAGAAACGGAAGCACACTACATAATCTTTTTTTATAAGGTTTTTATTTTACTTGCCACAACAATTTTTACATAATAGCTAATATATACATATTATGTACATCTAGAGAAATCTGGAACTCTTTTATCTGGTAATCAGACTGTGATTAGATAATACATTATCAATATATATTTATCTTCCCAATTCTTTTAACATTTTTAAAAGTTTTAACTGTAAATTAGATCTTAGCATTATTTGAACTTCTTATAATCAACAAAAATGCGAGAATGGGTTAATCAAGTTCATTCCCTACATATATAAAAACAATTCAACTGTTGGTATTCTATTCAAAAAATAATTGAAAAAAAAATTAAAAATGAATTTTTTAAACTGAATTTTAATTAAAGCTTTTGAAAGTTTTGGTGAATCTTTCAATAGAAGCACTCATTCCATTCAATACATGGACACTTTGTCCCTGATATATATATATATATATATATATATATATATATATATATATATATATATATTTGATATATATATATATATATATATATATATATATCAAATCTATAGCTTTTTTTTATAAAGTACATGATAATATTATTTTTCAGTATTTAAATAATCATGCAATTAACTAATAAAATCTCTTATTTATAATTTAGATGTTGATTAACTTAGAAGTTATTATTGTTTAGGCATGAATCCATTTTACATTTTATATACCTATATATATATAAAATCATAAAATTAGAAAATGTTGAATTGAAAGGGAATGACATAAGGTGAATAAAACCATGTATGAAATATACATTGTTTATGATTACACTCCTCCATAACATGTTAAAAACAGATAGAAATTAGTTCCCACTTTCTGTGAGAGTTGTGCAGTGAAAATTACACTACAGAAATATTATTCTTTTAGTAGATAATCTCTAGATTAATGAATGACTAACATGGAAAGTAATTTGGTTTGAAATAAAATGTGGGTGATAAGTTGCATTTAATGTCTGTAAGTCAATTCCATCAAAAAATTACATTGCAATTAGAAAATGTAAAATTTTGTGGTGTAGTTTGCTAATATAGGAGTCCCCAAAATATAAATATATTAATGATGTATTAAAAACTGCTCAAGCAAAAGTGTTTAATAAGATTACATATTAGGACAGATATATCTCTAGCGCAATTTGTCTGATAATATTTGCAAACATACAGTTCCCTATTATTAGATTGTCAATCTTTATTACACATGCTATAGGGAATGTCAGATGTAAGGTAATGTTCACAGTGCCTGTGCCTAAACCAGTAGGTCTATTCATGGAAATTATAAGGAAAGTAAAAAACAGGGACTTCATCATAGCATCAAAACTCATGTACAATGAAATGTGAAATTTACTTAATATACCAGATCCACTGAATCATTAGTAGATTTAACTAAGCAAAAGATGATTAATAGATATATTATGCATCAATCATAATAGGTGACTAAAAAATTTACATCAGTACATTATTATCAATCAGAAGATAATCAATATACAAATGGTTTGAGACTGATTGAAGTAAAACATAATATTTTCTGTTTGTTAAAAGTATGTAAACACTCTATTTTTTATAAATAAATAAAATTCTTTTGAGATTATATTGGGATGTGATAATTTAGTTTCATCTTCATTTGAATTCCTTAAAGTTATTAAACAATAATTAAACAGGTAAAAATTAAAGAAATTGATATTATGGCAAAGCTTAATAGAATATAGTTATATATTTTGATTAATAAGCAAAAGTCAATAAATAGTGTTGAGAAACCCTAAGTAAGATTATATATATATGAAAAACAAAAAACAAGTTAAAAACTTGCTAACGCTTGTATTTCTGTCAACAGATGGCGTTCTACCAAAAACACCATCAAGCATTTGTTTACATAAACGTCAGAGCATGCATTCACTATCTCTAACTTTAATTCCACTTTCAGATCATGATTTCAAGCTATTTACTATCATCAGTGAAAGACAGGAATTTTAGAAACTAGATCTAAACACAAACTCTGAGCATTTATGAAACAGTTTCTATTCAGCTTGCAAGTGTGAATTTTTTAGACACGTAATGTCTTCAAACTCAGCATAGCAAGCCAGATAGCTACATGGGTCTGATCTCAGTTCAGCATCACCACATAGTAGAAGCCTCTGCAATATATATATATATATATATATATTTGCTAAAAAGACCTCAAAGGTACATTTATGAAAAACAAAAAACAAGTTAAAAACTTGCAAACACTTGTATTTATGTCAACAGATGGTGTTCTACCAAAAACACCATCAAGCATTTGTTTACATAAACGTCAGAGCATGCATTCACTATCTCTAACTTTAATTCCACTTTCAGATCATGATTTCAAGCTATTTACTATCATCAGTGAAAGACAGGAATTTTAGAAACTAGATCTAAACACAAACTCTGAGCATTTATGAAACAGTTTCTATTCAGCTTGCAAGCGTGAATTTTTTAGACACATAATGTCTTCAAACTCAGCATAGCAAGCCAGATAGCTACATGGGTCTGATCTCAGTTCAGCATCACCACATAGTAGAAGCCTCTGCAATATATATATATATTATGCTAAAAAGACCTCAAAGGTACATTTATGAAAAACAAAAAACAAGTTAAAAACTTGCAAACACTTGTATTTATGTCAACAGATGGTGTTCTACCAAAAACACCGTCAAGCATTTGTTTACATAAACATCAGAGCATGCATTCACTATCTCTAACTTTAATTCCACTTTCAGATCATGATTTCAAGCTATTTGCTATCATCAGTGAAGGACAGGAATTTTAGAAACTAGATCTAAACACAAACTCTGAGCATTTATGAAACAGTTTCTATTCAGCTTGCAAGCATGAATCTTTTAGACACATAATGTCTTCAAACTCAGCATAGCAAGCCAGATCGCTACATGGGTCTAATCTCAGTTCAGCATCACCACATAGTAGAAGCAGACCTCAAAGGTATATTTATGAAAAACAAAATACAAGTTAAAAACTTGCTAACGCATGTATCTGTTGACATAAATACAAGCTTAAGCAAGTTTTTAACTTGTTTTTTGTTTTTCATAAATGTACCTTTGAGATCTTTCTAGCAATGATTATATATTGCAGAGGCTTCTACTATGTGGTGATGCTGAATTGAGATCAGACCCATGTAGCTATCTGGCTTGCTATGCTGAATTTGAAGACATTACGTGTCTAAAAGATTCACGCTTGCAAGCTGAATAGAAACTGTTTCATAAATGCTCAGAGTTTGTGTTTAGATCTAGTTTCTAAAATTCCTGTCTTTCACTGACGATAGCAAATAGCTTGAAATCATGATCTGAATGTGGAATTAAAGTTAGAGATAGTGAATGCATGCTCTGACGTTTATGTAAACAAACGCTTGACGATGTTTTTGGTAGAACGCCATCTGTTGACATAAATACAAGCGTTAACAAGTTTTTAACTTGTTTTTTGTTTTTCATAAATGCACCTTTGAGGTTTTTCTAGCAATGATATATATTGCAGAGGCTTCTACTATGTGGTGATGCTGAACTGAGATCAGACCCATGTAGCTATCTGGCTTGCTATGCTGAGTTTGAAGACATTACGTGTCTAAAAGATTCACGCTTGCAAGCTGAATAGAAACTGTTTCATAAATGCTCAGAGTTTGTGTTTAGATCTAGTTTCCTGTCTTTCACTGACGATAGCAAATATCTTGAAATCATGATCTGAAAGTGGAATTAAAGTTAGAGATAGTGAATGCATGCTCTGATGTTTATGTAAACAAATGCTTGATGGTGTTTTTGGTAGAACGCCATCTGTTGACATAAATACAAGCATTAGCAAGTTTTTAACTTGTTTTTTGTTTTTCATAAATGTACCTTTGAGGTCTTTCTAGCAATGATATACATTGCAGAGGCTTCTACTATGTGGTGATGCTGAACTGAGATCAGACCCATGTAGCTATCTGGCTTGCTATGCTGAGTTTGAAGACATTACGTGTCTAAAAGATTCACGCTTGCAAGCTGAATGGAAACTATTTCATAAATGCTCAGAGTTTGTGTTTAGATCTAGTTTCTAAAATTCCTGTCTTTCATTGACGATAGCAAATAGCTTGAAATCATGATCTGGAAGTGGAATTAAAGTTAGAGATAGTGAATGCATGCTCTGACGTTTATGTAAGCAAACGCTTGATGGTGTTTTTGGTAGAACACCATCTGTTGACATATATATATATATATATAATTTACAATAAATGCATTAGAGTTTGTAGATGAAATATTTTCACTAATTATAAAGGTGACTACCAAAATTTGATGAAGATGGCCAACAGGTCTGATATATGTGTCCCACATACATAATTATACATTATCAATTTATGCAAAAGAAATTATGAATGTAAGTGGAAAATAAAAAATATTAAAGTATATACTAGATAGATAGATGATGCATCTGTGAGTGGGAAAAAAGTATGTACTTATAAATCAACTAAATAAATTTAAATGGATGTTAGAAAAGAAGTATCATGAACAATAAAATACTTATGCATAATTAAAAACAGTTGTGAAGAACACTTTGATTTTATAAGACCTGCTGATGAAAGACTATAAAAATACTCCGAGTTTAATAAGCTTTGATATATGAAATGGTTGTCTAAAGATGTTTCTTAAAACTGAAATGTTAAATTATACCAATATAAGCATGTTTACAATGGAAATATTACACATTATATAATAGAAATTTTCTTTGGGATTAGCACTGCCATGACATAATCATATGACCATAATTATGCTAACTTTGCAAATTATGCTAGTACTTTAGGTTTTGTAATAATCACAACTACTGAATTCTGCTGTTGCACATACCCCTCTACTGAAGAAAGATACTGGCAGAATGCCATTGCAAACACAGGTAGTAACGTTATTATGAAAATCTAAAGTGCTAAAATAATTTGCAAAGTTAGAATAATTATGGCCAGATGATTACATCATAACAGTTTTAATCCTAATATATCACAGGAAATAGTTTTAGATATATTAGGCAGGCTAAAAAATTTTAGAAGCTAAATAATATTAATAATAAAAAAATAAATTTCAATAATACAAAATGTAATAATAAAATAATAAAGATATTTTCTCAGAGTGTTTATAATGTTGATTATAATTTACAACTTAATATAAATTGGCTACTTAATCATACTAAAGATTGATAAAGAGCATAAAAGTATCTATATGAGAAATCATATAATTTGAGAGTCTTTATAGTCATTGAAAAAGAGATTTAAATGTATTGATTATTCTGTAAAAAATTTAAAGCATAGCAAATAAATAATGCTCAAAAATCGTATATAATGGCCATGAAGTTAAAAATAATGGACATCTGGTATCCAATTTGGATTAATTAATAATATTGCATGAAGAGAAAACGTATAAAAAAAAGAAAAAAATAGAAGCTTTTTTTAGTAATAGAAAAAGTAATTTGCTTAATAGAAAATCCAATTATATGAAAATTCATGACATATGGGGATTAATGTGAAATAAAATATTTTGGTAATTAAGATATTTATTTTTATATTTATACACAATTGATAATGATCATATGCCAGTTATTGAAAGTGCATTTGCATGTTAGTTTTTATTTAATGTTTAAAAGTTAAGTTACTTTGATGATAATGGTGATTATTATTATTATTTTTATTATTGTAATTCAAATTAACTCAAAAACTTTGCGATAGGCGCTATTGCACCTGAAGGTAAAGCTACTTTTTTTACTTAAAACAAAATAAAATATATTATTCAGCAAGCGCTTTCAAGAGATGTGCTATCATCTTTATAGCTCTAAGTGAAGTAATTATATGCAAATTATGCAAAGTTCAATGGTTAATTGCTCCATTTTTTTTGAGATTGTGAAGCATGTGTCCTTGTGGTTGATGGCGTTGCAATCCATCGCAATGAAGCAGGCCTCTTTCACTTTTTTCTTTACATCATGCCTTTTTTTGCAGACCAGTGTGAACCTCAAGATGTCAACCTGGTCTGCAAAGAAAGGCATGATGTAAAGAGAAAAGGCATGATGTAAAGAAAAAAGTGAAGGAGGCCTGCTTCATTGCGATGGATTGCAACGCCATCAACCGCAAGGACACATGCTTCACAATCTCAAAAAATGAAGCCATTAACCTTTGAACTTTGCATAATTTGCATATAATTACTTCACTTAGAGCTATGAAATGAGAGAACGTCTCTTAAAAGCGCTTGCTGAATAATATTTTTTATTTTGTTTTAAGTAAAAAAATAGCTTTACGTTCAGGTGCAATAGCACCTATATTATTTTACAATTATTATTATTATTATTATTATTATTATTATTATTATTATTATTATTATTATTATTATTATTATTATTATTATTATTATTATTATTATTATTATTATTATTATTATTATTATTATTATTTTAACTTTATCTGTAATAACATATGTTAGCATGCCTGGTGAAGTGCGTTATTTTTTCATCAGGTATCAGTTTGACTTAGTGCACTGGACACTATAAATGTAGCTGGAGAGTAACTCCTTTCACCTGATTTCAGATAAAGACTTATATCTTTACCTACATGATAATTTAAAGCAACTTGCTTATTTATTTTTTCTTTAACAATTTTTCGAACTCAGACTTTCACACGACCCACAACTCTCAGTGCCATCTTATATTGCTGACCCACATGATCACACACATGTTGAAAAGATAAATAATCACCAATAACATATTTCGTGCTAAACCAGCACTCATCAGTTGGTCCGGATTGTGGATCGTGTGAAAGTCTGAGTTCGAATCCCGCATATATTACACATATAAATGCAGGTGTTAAGCCTGTACAATGTATTAATTTAACAATTTTTATAACTTTTCAATGGTCAAATCAAAGTTAATATAATCAAAGAGTTACTTTTATTAGAATTAAATTTATTAGAAAATAAATTCTGCAATACATTTAAAGAATTAAATTTATTAGAAAATAAATTATGCAATACATTTAAAATGTAAATATAAAATTGCAGTTAAAATAATTAATTATAAACGTTAATAAAATATTTTATGACCGTTATAATTCATTATTTTTATTACAGTTTTATTACAACAAATAACGATCATTTTATTATATATATCATTCTTATTTGAAATGCTAGTTAACTGTAGCACTTTCTTTACGTTAGTTTTATATGCTTTTCTAATTTTATATTTTATCATTATAAAAATGACATTCATTTAGCCTTTAGCTATAATTTAAACAAAGTTTTATAAAGGTTTGAAAAATGTATTGACTTTTAATGCTTTTTACATTATAAAATACTCACGTATTAAAAAGTAAAATTCTTCAAATATAATGATAGATAATTTTAGTTCTTGAGCTTTGAGAAATTTTTTTTTCACTCTTTTTTAAATAAAACTAGAATCAATAAAATAAATGTATATACTAATTCTCACTATATAGTACGTGTATATAGGTGTGAAACAGTCTTCAAATAGTTCACTCAAATATCTCTCTAATCCCCACCCCTTTAATGAAGCAGCGAAAGATAATGAATTAGCAGATTTAATAATGTCTGGGTGTGGGAATGAGTGCATTAACTTACAAAATTTTGTGACTTCACATCCGGAAATTCATAGTTAGATGTAACTTTTTTATTCATTGTTTATATTTATTTATTATACTCTAATGTCTAACTCAACATTTTTTTTCTTTAACAACCATTCATAAACCGTATTTTTTATATATTTTTACTGCTTTAATTCTATATTTACTTTACATTTTTTCTTTATTTATTCTTAAGGTTTTATAGCTAATATTTATATTAAAAGCAATGATGATTTATGCAAGTCATATCTAACTCTATTACTTTGGAGTGTTTTATCAATTTCAAAATTCAAAACAATCCTCTTTCTGCATTCACATATTTCCTAAATATTGTTTACCCATTACACAAGTTAAGAGACTGACCTTTTCTAAAATATTACAGATTTATTGATCTATCTGCTGACACTTACTATAATCTTCAATTTTTGATTTTAGTATTAAATTATTATTTTATATCTGAAGTCAATAAATTGAATTTGATTTGATAGAAGTATATGTATACAAATGAAAAAAAAAAACATTTTAAAAATTTATATTTGAACTTTACTAATATTAAAAAAATGAATTTGTAATAAAAGCAAGAAATGTTTCTACCATTGTAAGATCAGCACAACCAGAGTGATTTCAGAAAATTGACAAAATATTTTTGATTGAATCTGATTTTAAAGCATGAATGAATAAATGTTAGTATCTGATAAATCTATCTAATTCTGCTTTAAAATATTAAAATTGTTTTATAATGTTTAGAATATCTCAAAATATTTTAACACAGTATTGGTAATGGCTTTAGTAATCAGTTTCATAAGGTGTGATGATTGTAACACCATAGTTTTCTTTGTTAATGTTATGCTAAAAGTTATTACCTTCTATTTTTATATATATATGAAAAACAAAAACAAGTTACTCACGTAACCTGCTATCACTTGTTATTTATGTTCAAAAGATGGTGCTTTACCAAAACCACCGAACAAGTGTTAAATTTGTTTACATAAACGAAAAAAATAGTCAGAATTAACTACCTCTTTCATTTGCTCACCCCCAGATCAGCTGATTTCAAGCTGGTTTGCTCTCTTCAGTGAGGGATAGAGTATAAAACTAGATCTAAACACTGACTCTCAAGGTTTATAACACTTTTATCAGATTCAACTGAATTTTCAGACAAATCTCAAACTCACCTACAAGCCAGATATTTATATCTATCTCAGTTCAGTATCACCATATAACAAAGCCTCAATATATATCATTCAAGAAAACTTTAAAGGTACATTTATGAAAAACAAAACAAGTTACTCACGTAACCTGCTATCACTTGTTATTTATGTTCAACAATGGCCTTTACCAAAACCACCGAACAAGTGTTAAATTTTTTACATAAACAAAAAGAGTCAAATTAACTACCTCTTTCATTTGCTCACCCCCAGATCACTGATTTAACTGGTTTCTCTCCTCAGTGAGGATAGATATAGAAACTAGATCTAAACACTGACTCTCAAGTGTTTATGCAAAACTTTCTATCAGATTAATGAATTTTCAGACCGTAAAGTCTTCAAACTCAGCCTAGCAACCAGATATTTATATGGTCTGATCTCAGTTCAGTATCACCATAAATCAACTCTGCAATATATATCATTGCAAGAAAACTTTAAAGGTACATTTATGAAAAACAAAAACAAGTTACTCACGTAACCGCTACCTTGTTATTTTGTTCAAAAGAGCTTGACCAAAACCACCGAACAATGTTAAATTTGTTTACATAAACAAAAAGAGCAGAATAACTACCTCTTTCATTGCCACCCCCAGATCACTGATTTAATGTTTTCCCTCAGTGAGATAGAGATAGAAACTAGATCTAAACACTGACTCTAATGTTTACAAAACGTTTCTATCGATTCAAATGAATTTCACAAACTCTTCAAACACTACAAGCCAGATATTTATTGTCTACTCGTCAATATCACCATATAATCAAACTCGCAATATATTGCAAAAAACTTTAAAGTACATTTATGAAAAACAAAAACAAGTACCACTAACTCTAACTTTTATTTATGTTCAAAAGAGCCTTTACCAAAACCACCGAACAAGATAAATTTGTTTAAAAATGAAAAAAAGAATTAACTCCTCTTTATTGCCACCCCCAGATCACATTTAATGTTTCTCTCCTCAGTGAGAGATAGAGTATAGAAACTAGATCTAAACACTGACTCTCATTTTCAAATTTTACAATAAAAATTTTACCGGTAAAGCTTCAAACCAGCCTCAACAGATATTTATTGGCTGACTCGTTAGTATCACCATAAACAAAGCCCAATATATACATTCAAGAAAACTTAAAGTACATTTATAAAAACAAAAACAAGTACCACGAACCGTCACTTTTTTTTTCAAAAGGGCTACCAAAACCACCAACAATAAATTTTTTCATAAACGAAAAAGCAGAATAATACCCTTTATTTCACCCCAGATCACTGATTTGTTGCCTCCTCAGTGAGAGATAGAGATAGAAACTAGATCTAAACACCTCAGGTTACAAAAGTTCTAGATAAATTTAACCAAACCTTCAAACACCTAGAACGAATTATATGGACTTCAAATCACCATATAATCAAAGTCTCTGCAATATATATCATTGCAAGAAAACTTTAAAGTACATTTAGAAAAACAAAAACAGTTACTCACGAACCTGCATTACTTGTTATTTATGTTCAAAAGAGGCGCTTACCAAAACCACCAACAAGGATAATTTGTTTACATAAATGAAAAAGAGTCAGAATTAACTACCTCTTTCATTTGCTCACCCCCGATCAGCTGATTTCCTGGTTTGCTCTCCTCAGTGAGGATAGGTATGAAACTGACTAAACACGACTCTCGTGTTTATGCAAATTCATCAGATTGCAGCGAATTTTTCAGACCGAAGCTCAAACCGCCTGCAAGCCGATATTTATGGCTGATCTCAGTTCAATACACCATAAACACTCTGCAATATATCATTGCAAGAAAACTTTAAAGGTACTTTATGAAAAACAAAACAATACCACGAACCCTACCGTATTATGTTCAAAGAGGGCTTCAAAACCCGAACAGAAATTACATAAAGAAAAAGGTCAGAATTAACACCCTTATTTCCACCCCTCAGCTGATTTCAAGCGTTGCTCTCCTCAGTGAGGATAGGTATAGAAACTGATCAAACACGACTCCGGTTGCAAAACGTTGATCGATTGCGCGAATTTTGACAAACTTCAACCCGGCGTATGGCGACCGTTCGCACCTCAGCCGCAATACCTGCAAGAAAACTTTAAAGGTACATTTATGAAAAACAAAAACGTACCACAACCTCTACACTGTTATTATGTTCAAAGAGGGGCTTTACCAAAACCGACAGTAAATTGTTACATAAACGAAAAAGCAGAACCCCCTTCCACCCCAGGCGATTCCGGTTGCCTCCCGAGGGGTAGAAACTGACTAAACGCTTAAAACTCGCGGATTTCGCACTCAAAGTGCGCGAAGGCTGACGTTCGCACATACACCCCCAGAAAACTTTAAAGCTTTGAAAACGTGACCACTTGTATTAGTTCAAAGAGGCACCAAACCACCAACAGAATTTGTTTACAAAACGAAAAGGCAGAAAACACCTTATTTGAAGACTTTACCCGCTGAAAATCACCTTGCAACTGATAGAAAGTTTGCAAAACACTTGAGGCCTGTTTAGACGTTTCAACCATCCCTCCTGAGGGGCAAACCGCGAAACAGCGACTGGGGGGGCAATGAAGAGGTGTAATCGACCTTTTGTTTATGAAACAAATTAACACTGTTCGGTGGTTTTTGAAGGCACTTTGAACTAAATAACAGGAAGCAGGTGTGGTAACTTGTTTTGTTTTTCAAAAGACCTTAAAGTTTCTTGCAAGATAATGCGGACTTTGATTATAGGGATACTGAACTGAGATCGACCCTATAATCTGGCTTGCTGGCTGGTTTGAGACTTTCGGTCTGAAAATTCACGCGCAACGATCGTTTTGCATAAACCGGGCGGTTTGACGTTCTCGACCCCCTGAGGCAACGCGAAACAGCTGACTGGGGGGAGCAAGAAGAGGTAGTAATTCGACTCTTTCGTTTATGAAACAAATTTAACCTTGTTCGGTGGTTTTGGTAAGCCCCTTTTGAACATAAAAACAAGGATAGCGGTAGGGAACGTTTTTTTTTCATAAAGAACTTTAAGTTTCTGCAGATATATTGCAGGCTTTGATTATAGGTGATACTGACGAGATCAGACCCTAAAAACGGCTTGCTGGCGGTTGAGACTCCGCGAACGCTGATACGTTTGCAAAACCTGGGCGGTTTGACGCCCACCCCCGAGGGCAAACACGCGACTGGGGGGCAAAGAAGAGGGACGATTTGGAGAACAATTCCTTGTTGGGGTTTTGGAAGCACTTTGAACAAAAAACAGGAAGCGGTGGGACGTTTGTTTTAAAAGACCTTAAAGTTTTGCAAGAAATTGCAGGCTTTGATTATAGGGATACTGAACTGGTCAGACCCTAAATTTGGCTTGCTAGGCGGTGAAGCACGGTGAAAAACCTTCACGAGAGTTTAAAAACACGGGCGGTTGACGTTCACCCCTGGGGGCAAGCGAAACGCGACTGGGGGGCAAGAAGGGGGTACAATGGGGGGGAGCTACATATATATATATATATAATAAAAGTGTAATAATGTAAATTTTTGTCTTTTAATGATCTTAATAAACAAAAATCAAGTTTTTAATTATTTCAAAAAAAGTTCCCAAAGTAAACTAGCAAATTATATATTGAAATAGATGACACTACTAAATCCATCAAATACAATGAGACTGGATTAAAGTATTTTTATCTTGCTGTTGATTTAATTACACTGAACTCTTCAGACTTTTTAAAATTAAAATATCAATATTTGAAAATATGCTATTTGCCATTAACAAAAATTTAGTAAACCTTCTCAATAGAGGGTTCTACAAGAGTGATAGATTTCAAGTAGTAATGAGATTGACTGTGAGGTAAAGAATAAGATTGAGTGTGAAATAGTTGAGTATTCAGAATAAACATCACATGATCACAATTTCTTATGCATGCTTATAGCTGTTATTAAAACAGGAAAACTCTCTATACAGTATTCCTACTCAGTGCAAGCCAGAGTAATCATTGGATGCCAGAATGCATGTGCATAAAATCCTCATCTAGTGCCTACTCATCCAATATTCCCAGATGAGTTTTTGGCTTGTGGGCATTATCAGAGAGAAGCCTTGGATTTGAGCATACTGTGTGTAGATCTTAAGATCTAAAGCAACCTTCCAGCAGCCAACTTTTACCTCCACTTTACTACAAACCTATGAGTCAAACAGAAAACACAATAATATTTTCAATCCAATCTTATTAGCATATATATTCATATAGGTCTGAATTCAGTTCAATACCTATACATTTTGATGTCTTTAGTTTTTTGATAACCACATGATCACCATTTCTTATGCTTGCTTATAGCTGTTATTAAAACAGGCAAAGCTCT
This sequence comes from Epiperipatus broadwayi, assembly GCA_028023455.1. Taxonomy (NCBI): domain Eukaryota; kingdom Metazoa; phylum Onychophora; class Udeonychophora; order Euonychophora; family Peripatidae; genus Epiperipatus; species Epiperipatus broadwayi. Next base: position 1,793,115 of record JAQFVV010006370.1, on the reverse strand, counting down.
CCATACAGCAGTGTCACTCAGTGCAAGTCAGATGGGTGCAAGAAAGTTTGTGAATAAAATCTCTATTTAATGCCTACCATCCAATACCCCCAAACTAGTTTCCAGCTTGTAGCTTTGATCAGTGAGAAGTCTTTGATCTGAGAGTGCTGCACTAGGTCTTAGGATCTAATGCAATTCTCCAGCAGCCACTGTTTATCTCTACTTAGCTAAGCTAATGAGCTTGGATTGAAAATATAATTGTGTTTTCAGTTTAAGACTCATAAAAAAAGGTAGCTTTTGGAGGATTGCATTAGATTCTAAGATCTAGGTGCAGTGCTCTCAAATTCAAGATTTTTCACTGATGAAGGCCATATGCCAGAAACTAGTCTGGGGATATTGGATGAGTAGGCACTAGGTGAGGATTTTATGCACAAGCCTTCTGGAATCCATTGATTACTCTGACTTGCACTGAGTGGCACTACTGTATAGAGAGTTTTGCCTGTCTACTATTCAGAATATGTGGATTCACAGAATATTCATTTTTTTAGTTTGATCATTAATTGATTTTAAGTATGTTAGCATTATGAAAATCATGTTTGTAACTAACTTCTTTAAAAATGTGATTTGAGACATTTTGTGTCCTTAATTTTAACATTAATTTATTGATTAGATTAATCTACCTATCTTTTTAAGCACTGTAAAATATAAAATTTCATAAACATCCTCATCTTCCAAAAGTACAACATTTTTAGGTTTATGGAGAAAATCACCTGTTTTTGCTAGTGGAAAAAGTATTTTTATGTTAATATTAAATAGTCTTCTACTGATCTTATAATTGACTCTTTTAAAATAAGATAAAACTACTCTATAACTAGTTGAATTATCCATCTTATCCTATTATCCTCTTTTTCATTTTTGCATTGCTACATAAAACTTTAGAGATGCTGTTTTTATATAGCATTGCTGCTAAAGGGGAAAAAAGGAGGATAAAATGGATAACTTAGCTAGTTATAGAATGTTTTGTCCTTATATTAAAGTAGTCACTGATAAAATTAGTAAAAGAATATTTAATTTCACCATAAAGAGTACTTGTCTACTAGTCAATAAATGGTGATTTTTTTTCATAAACCTAAAGCCAGAGCATGTTTGAATACCAAGGTGTTTATAAAATAGGGCTCAAAAATCTAATAGGTCAGATAGCCGAATTAATCGAATTAATATCAGAATTAAGGAACATAAAAATGCCTTCAATCAGAAATTAAATACATCAGCTTTTTTTTTTTTTTTAGAAATAAGTCGAAAGCCTGAGTTTAATATTACTAAAATACTTGCTAATTTGGAAAAGTATGATTTGGGAGCCATAAGAGAGACTATTAAAATATTAAAAAGACCAACTGGTTTAAATAAAGCTGGTTACACACAATGTATTCCATCTTTGTGGGGACCATTTAATTTATCTCTTTCTTTTAATATAAACTTGAAATCAATTAATAGTGAAACTGAAAAAAGTAAACCGTTTCTTATCCATGCATTATGAATACTCAACGATTTCACACTCAATCTCATTTTTTGCCTCACACCGAATCTCATTAATACTTGAGATCTAAGGGTTTTTTTTATTAAAAACTTGACTTTGACAATGGTAGATGTTATTTCATTGAAATGTTGGGAAGTAATACAAAATAATACACAGTTGAATCCAAAAAATACTTTGATATATATATATACAAATATTAAGCATTAAATCACCCCACATGGTTAAGAAATCCAGTACCGCCCTCTGTAAACTAATATACAAATACATAACAGTTCGTATTTCAAAATAGCCAGCTCAAAACGATACAACGTTTTGAGCTGGCTATTTTGAAATATGAACTCTAATGTATTTATATATTAGTTTACAGAGGGCAGTACTGGATTTCTTAACTATGTGGGGTGATTTAATGCTTATATTTGTATATTTATTTCAGTATGGAGTTATGCACTGGGATTATATATATATATATAGTAATAATAACAAGTCAGATGTCACATGACTTATATATAGCTTGCACTTACAAATATGTAAAATTAAGAGCGTGCTAATAGCTCTAAACAAGCTTTTTTTTTTTATTTTATTTATGATAAATGCTACTACAAGAGAAGGCATTCAAATCATTTTTATCTTGGATTGTCCCCATCCCCAGACCGGTTTCGACCTATGGGTCTCTTCAGTGAGGAGTTGGGACATTAGATCTAAAAAACCAACTCAAGCAAAGCATTTATCTATATATATATATATATAATGTATTGGCCAAAAGAACAGGTTAAAGATAATGGATAATGATTATAATAAAGTGGTCACAGACTATCCCTTTTTAAATTAGCTATTCTGGTCAGATTGATCAAATAATATTAAATTTATGTATGAAGCAATGATAAGAGTTATATTGTTTAAAATTAATAAAAAAAAATCTAAAATTTAGTACAGTAGTAGACTAGCAGTGTTTGAAACTTAAGGCCCATAAATGTCTTTTTCAATGCTTAAACTTCTTATGAATTCCCAAATAATAAAGCCATTTTATTACTTTTAAAGGGTTAAAACAGTCAAAAACTCTCCATACAGTAGTGCCTCTCAGTGCAAGCCAGATTAATCAATGGATGCAAGAAAGTTTGTGCATAAAATCTCTATTTAGTGCTTACCCATCCAATATCCCTGAACTAGTTTCCAGCTTATGGTTTTCATCAGTGAAAAGTATTGGATCTGAGAGCACTGCACCTAAGTCTTAGGATCTAATGCAATGCTCCAGAAACCACTTTTTATCTCTACTTAACTACAAAACTATGAGTCTAAAATTAAACACATAATATTTTCAAACCAAGCTCATTACCTTATATAGTCATATAGGTCTGAACTCAATTCAGTTTCTATACATTTTTTGTGTCTTTGGTTCTTTAATAACCATAGCCACTACTATCCTATTAGGCAGGTTTGGTTTTAGACCATTAAATATCTCGTAATGACCATTTATAATTCGTGTTCAAGCTGTTAAAACAGATAAAACTCTCTATAAAGTACTGCCACTCAGTGCAAGCCAGAGTAATCTATGTATGCAAAAAAGTTTGTGCATAAAATATCTAGTGCATATTCATCTAATATCCCTAGACTAGTTTCCAGCTTGTGGCTTTTATCAGTAAGGAGACTTGGCATTACTGTATGGATAGTTTTGCCTGTTTTAATGCTAGTGCAAGCACAAGAAATGGTCATTATGTAATGTTTAATCATTTAATACCAATCCTGCTTAATAGGATAATGGTGGCTACGGTTATTAAAGAACCAAAAACACCAAAATATATGGCTACTAAACTGAGTTCAGATATAGATGACTATATAAGTGAATGAGCTTGGATTGAAAATACTGCTTTCAATTTTAGACCCACAGTTTTGTAGTTAAGTAGCGATAAAAGACTGCTGCTGGAGGATTGCATTGGATCCTAAGACCTATGTGCAGTGCTCTCAGATTGAAAACCCCTCACTGATGAAAACCACAAGCTGGAAACTAGTCTAGGGATATTGGATAAGTAGGTCCTAGATAGAATTTTTATGCACAAACCTTTTTGCATCCATTGATTACTCTGGCTTGCACTGACTGGCACTACTATATTGAGAGTTTTACCTATTATTAATTTATTTATTTAATGTACATATTTACAGACAAAGACCAATTAAAAATTGCAAGACAAGATCATTAACATTATAGGTCAGATATTATATATATTCTTTAAGGCATTTGAAAATTCTTTAATGTTAAAGTGAAAAATATTTTCACTTACAAAATCTATATTGTAAATTCTGGGAAGACAAATGATAAGGGAAAGTTTCAAAATACCACATCTACAAGTTTCAATCAAGAAATTATTATGTGCATAAATTATGTACTGACAAAAATTGAAATGAGGTTTTGAAAGTATATTATAAGAAAAGGTATTTGAGATGATAACTTTGCACAAAAATTTCATACCTGTAGCTTTTCTTTATGCCATAAGAGATATATGATAATCATCTCTCAGATGATAAAATTTTAGAAAACTTTTTGAAAACTAATTACATTTTATTAATATCTATTTGTCAATGTAGATTTCATAATAATGATCTAAATTCTAAAATGAGAAGAAAATAAAACAAAGAAAACAATTATGTTTGGAGGAGTGTTGAAAAACACAACAATGTGTGTAAAGAGTTTCCATCATCTATTTATATAAATTATGGATCCTATGTGAATATATATAAAATGAGCCATTACTTAAAAATGATTCTGAGTCTCTAAAGATGTCAGCAAAGTTTATTTTAAGATTATTAATATAATGTTGAAATCTTAGAACTTCAGATTTATTGAAATAAGATACTAAAGAATATTTATCTATGTTAACTATTATTCCACTTTCTTTGCACCAATTAGAAAAATTATTGATATCATTTTGAAGCAATATACAATCAACAATAGAATAGATGTATCTAAAAAGGTTGGCATCAGCAGTGTAGCATAGATGATGAGAGAGTTGTAGATAGTTCTGAACTCTTTAATATATACATTAAAAGATAATGAAGCTAAAAAATGACCTTGATGCACTCCAAGATAACAATAATATTATAAAGATGCATTTAGTCAGATGGATGTTATGATCAACTTTATCAAAGACTTTAGATATGTCAAAATAAATAACATCCAATCTATCCTGCTTGTTTCTATTAATTTGTTTATAACAAAACCATGTTCTTCAAATAATAATGATATGCTGCTATCATACCCTGAATATCAACATTTAATATAAATTAAATTAAATTTTAAATGACTTGCAATCATATTTGTTTGTAAATAGACATATAAAATTCTATAAAAACAAACGCGAATGAAAGGACGGTTTTAATGAATAAAATTGTAGCCTTCTAAAAAAGTTCCTTTTGAGGTTTTCTTTATTTTAAAACTTTTTTAGGTTTTATTTATTTGTTTCTATCAACAAATGATGTTTTAATTTAAAACTGCTTAGTTTTCTCATATTTTATACAAAATAAAAGCAATTCCAAACATCATAAATCAGACAAACATTGTGGTAGCAGTTTTTTTTTTTCGTCTGCTTTTCTGTTAAAAATATGTTCAATAAATTTCAACTAACTTTAGTTTTATTTTGATACTCTGAGGTCTTTTTTTTTTAAAGGAGGTTTTAAATAAATTTTATTGTGATATTTTCATTATTAATATATATAATAATATAGAAAATTATAGGTATAATAACACTGGTTTTATACAAACACATATTAAGCAACAGCTGGATTCTTAATATGACATAACCATCTCCATATTTTCGATCTTCACATCCACGGTTTTAGTAATTCATAATTTAAAAAAATGAATAAAAATAAACTAAATTAATCTAAAAAATAATATATTACTTTTTTATTTTTTCATTACTAGGGTATGGATAGTATGCACACACTCCTATATATATGATGTGTGTTATACATGTATGTATATATATGCATTTATATATGTGTGTGTTAAAATTATATATTTTATATAGTTTTTATCAGTGAATTTTGCTATCTGTAAACAGACTGAGAACTAAATGTCATGGATTTAGACATATTGCTATATCATATAGCAGTATTTTATGATATTTCTGTGGATGGAGTGATTTTGGTAGGAATAACTTAATATATCTATGTGTTTGAGAAAAGTTTTAATAAGTGTGTTTTACCAGTTTTTATTTATGGATCTAAAACTTGGACACTTAACAAAACAACAATACAAAAACTTTAAGACCATTTAAGAATATGAAGAGATATATGTTAGAAGTAACAAGAAAGGATCGAAAACAAAATACATGGGTGAGAGAACAAACAGATATTATTGATAGCATTGAATTAAAAGACTGAACTGGAACTGGGTTGAACATATCCCTAGAAAATATGATAATAGAAGGATAGGTGAAATTATGAACTGGATCACAGGGAATTGTAAGAGACCCAAAATGAGATCCTATATCAAATGGAAGGTTTAAGTAAAAACTTTGTTAGGGTTATATAAATAAGAGAGGCTAGAGAGCAGAGAAACTGGATAGAAATTGGGGAGATCTTCGCCCTGCAGGGAATTGATAATAGTTGAAAATGATAATAATGAATAGATGATTAGGTAGATGATTTCACCATAGGCCAACTATCTGGAAAAATATTCTAAATATTATTATAGGCTAAAACAGTTTTCAAATTTACTTAATTTGGATTCATATCCAATCCATGAAAACAATAGAAGTAATGCTTTCTTTCATTTTTCCAATTTTACAGTTTTGATTGTATTCACTGTGTTTAAACTTTCAATATTAATATTAATTTCAAATCATTATTACTTATCAGAGTAGTTACAACTTTAAATTGTCCTAAAATATTTCCAATCATAAGACCTTAACAGTGACACATTGTAAATCAAAAGATTTCATGAATGTTAGTATGTAATAGAAATTGTGAACTTAATCAATAAGGTATTTAATTGCCTCATGCTCTCAAATCAAAAAGATTAACATTTGCCTATATAATTAAAAAGTAGGTTAAAGATAAGAGTGGCTACTCTTATCTTTTAAAGTTGTTAATCTTGTGTTAAAGATTTGTAGAGGTCTCTACTGTTGCATTCAGGTGCATAGTCTTAATATATATTACTTTATCAGAGTATAATAAACTTGACTGTATTTGATATATATTTTTGTTTAGAAATGAATGAAATTAAAAAAAATAACAGTTGTCTTTTGAAAATTTTAAAAGATTCATAACCAAAGCAATAAACAATTTTCATCATGTACTGTCTGGAAGAGCAGTTTCATTTCAGAAATGAATGAAATCTTTATTATTTAACATTTCTATTTAAAATGTGAATGAATAGATATTAATATCCAATAAGTTTAATTTTTAAAACTAATTTATGCAATATATTCTAACAGACAATTGGTGATGATGATTAGAAAGTAACTTTCTGCTTAATTTGCTTGTTAATGTTATGGTAAACTATAATTCTATTTTTAATTGTATACAAAATAAATAAGCAATTCTTTATATTTTTGATTTTAAAAAAATTATTATACAATTATTGTACAAAAATAATCATGAATCTTAATAAACTTCACAAAAAAAATCAAATTTTTAGGCATTCAAAATATTTTTCAAAGTACTATCACAAAGTTAAAGACTGCAAAGAATAAATAGGTCATCAAAATGGGTTTTAAAAGTTTTTTAATTCTCCTGTATTAAAATATTAGAATAAAAGGTTTATGAAATTACCAATGTGTTAAAAATGAGTTAATTTCTCTCAATAGATGACAAATTGATTTTCATACAAAATACATCAGAAAGAAAGGGGGAGTGATATTAATAATTATCTTTTGTGTATATATAAGACTTTTATGCTTAAAATATTTTATAAGTTTGCTTAATTTGTCTGTCATAAAAATGGAAAAACACAGCATTTATGTGTACATTTTATAAAATGGTATAATTATTTTAAATAATTGATTGATATGAAAAGCTTTCTTCTATAATACTAGGCTGTCAATATTTTTGCATGTTACCAAATTTTTGATTTATATAACCATGGGCAAAAGCATTTTTTGAATTAAATACATAAAATATGAAAAAAATATCTTCTTTTTATCATCACAATATGACAATTCAAAGATATTGATAATAGTCTATAGAGATTTTTTCCTCTAAGGAGCAGTTTAGTTAGATATTTTCATAACAGTGGAGATAGTATTTTGTGCCATATCCTGATTAAATTGTGTAATAAGTAAATGTGATTTTGTCATTAATTATTAAAATATTTTTATTAAAATTATTAATCAGTAAAAGAATCTGTCTATTTACCTACCTATGTATCTATTTATCTATCTGTCTATCCATCTATAATTTCTAACTATATCTTGCATTTGTTAAGCTATTTTATAGAACAGGAGTTAAAAATGCTTATCCACAGCATTATTTACATTATTCAAGACTAGGCATTACATGTAAAATAGAAAATAATGCTATATTTATTATACTGCATATATTTGATTTACATTTTTTTACTTACACAGGCATTAAAATGAGTAAGTTATGGTTATGTAGATTGTAATAGGTGTGTTCTTGTTGAAAAATTACCAAATTGACTAATCTTTATATATCTCCAATGCAATTAATGCAAATGGCCATTTAGATAATTTTGCATCCTCTTAGCAATCTACTAAAGCAAGGGGTCTGAAATGATTATCAATAATGTTTGGTTCATTAGCCAAGACTGAAGGTTATATATTAAGTTGCAACTAATGCTCTATTTAATGCATTATAATATTTTATAACGGGTACTGTATTTTACATTTAATATATATATATATATATATATATATATATATATATATATATATATATATATATATATATATATATATATATATATTTTTGTAATCCCTCACACCTATCACCAACACTAACAATTACCTGGGGGCACCAATTCTATAGATCATAGAATAAAATATTTATTTAACTTTACCTAAATCTATTCGTGAGGCTCTTAATTAAAGCTTTCACCTAAAACTAACTCAGTTGAGGGATACAGAGGAGTATGAGGTGTACAATGTACATTAGATGTGGGAGAAAATATTATTACTAATAGGAATAAACATCTATTAAGTTCTATGTTAGACAAAATTAAATTGGTAAAATTCTACCAGCTAAAATTAACTAATAATACTCTCTACTTCACCTCCTCACATCATCCATATTCACTGAACAACCTCTACTATATTATAGAATTAAACTAATAACTAAAATAAAATAAAATAATATGTCAGAAATTATAATGTATAATTCACTAGATCTAAACTCAAACTAAACCTATCATTACTAAATTTTAATTACTCACTAATCTAATCTGCTAAATGAATTTATTATCTAATATAAATTATATATTGAAGATCTCAGGGAATTAAGTTATGGTATGGCTTGATCTAACATTTCTATACCTCAAATTATTATTTAACACTATAAAAATATTATTATAAACCAAACAATACCCTAATTAGATACTTGGAGTTAGATAATGAAAGATATCGGGCACATTTTGATTTCAATTCATCATCTAAACCAAAATTAAATAACAAAACCCTTTTAAAAATAATCAGTAGGTAATTGGCATCTCAAATAGTGTTTGAATCAAGGAAATCAACATCATCATATCTTGAGATTTATTATAATTAAATAAAATACAATTATGTTATACTAAATAAAATAAATGTATAAGCATGTGTGGAAGTGTGAAACACGAATGAATGTTATAGAAGAAATTCCAAATACAAATTTAGATAACAAAATATTTATTAATCAAATAGAAAATGGTTAAATCAACATTTACTTTTCTTTTATTGTTATTAACAAAAATTCCAAAAGGATTTAATATTATTGAGTACAGATTATACAAGAAGATATAATACAACGTGATTCATTAACTTTTACATCTACTATATTTCATTCATCAGAACATTTTGATAGATTGGTAAACATTTTATTTGAAACATTAAATGAACTAAATAAGTCCCTATTATTTAGTATAAAGAAATGGCACTTTAGCTATCAGTGATTTCTGATAGACTTATACAAAAATAAAACAAAATAAATATGACCTTACACTTTTAGTAATTGATTACTAAAGTATCTTTTATTCAGCCTTTTGCTGAATATCACTCATTTACTAACTAAAAGTTTATAACAACAACATAGATTAATATTCTAATTACTGAACAAATTAGGATTTTGCATTGTTACTTTAAAATTATCTTAAATAAAATTACAATAAGGGGATTTAAACTAGGAATAATATTAGACCATCTTACCAAAAAAAAAAAATACTTCTATTAATTAAATGTATTTTTTTTTTAATTTTGTAGTTTTAAAGTAAAGTATTCTATTGAATAACTAGGTTCTGCTTTGCCAAATTAAGTAAATCTTTGTATTCATTAACTAATGTCCTATCTTTGCTGAATTATTTATGCAAATTATGATTAAATGATAAAAATCAATGAGATGAAGCTTAAATGATTACTACGAATGTTTTTAACATGATAAGTAAAGTTCTACATTAATAATAAATTTTTTTATATCAAAAATTAACAATTTGTGCATGAATCTGTATTATGCTGTGTGTCAGAGAAAATAAATAAATAATGTTAATCAATCTAATCGGTTTGCTTATGATATTTCAATATAATCATAATACAGTTGGAAGTGACGATCAATCAATCTTTATTTATTAACTACAATACAGCTGTTTTATAAGACACTATACTTTCCTTTTATTCTTCTTTTTTATCATAAACCATCAAACACTAGGCTATAGCATCAGCTGCAAAACATCCAATACACACATGGGATAACAGATTTATATAATTCAAAACAGGTAATACCACAATAACTTCCAAGTCTATCTTTAAGACTAAATAATTGGTGGAATAACTCATCACCACATGAAAATTAGGAATATAACATCTCTAGCTTCATACACATTTAACTCAATAATTGGTGGAATAACTCATCACCAAATGAAAATCAGGAAGAAAACATCTCTAACTTCATACACATTTAATTCAATATATCAAATATAAAAGGTTTCAATCCACTCCTATCAAAATACTCCAATACATGGAAAATAAAGGATGACTCAATCCTATACACTACAATACACTGGGCAACTACCCATATTAAATATTCAACTAACAAATACACTAACTCAATCCCATAAAATATTATAAACATTAAGAACTTTATAGCATATAGCCACAAACATACTTTTCATTCAGTCATAACAAAGAAATAATAATTCTCTCTTAAATAACTTTCTAATTCTTCAAATGATTGATCATCTTTTCCTTTCAAATCTGATTGATTTAAAATCATTTTCACTTGCAATTACATATAATTAGAAATAAGTTTAATAATAGACACACACACATATAAGCATATGATATACAGACCATTTAAAATCACAATAAGCAAAGAATTACTGTTAAAATATTAATTATTACTGCTAGAATTAATAAAGAATAAATATCTCATATCTGACAATATTTAGGACCTGGTAATGTTCAAAGAACAATTGGAAAATAAAATACTAATTACTATGGACAAAGCAAGATGAATAATTCTTTTATAATATAATGCATTAATATTGGCATGAATCTGTAGTTAAATTGAACCTAAATAAATAATAAAATTGTATGTTATAGATGAAATAACTATTGAAAATAATTATTTTCTAATTTATAAATATATATATATAATTATTTTATAATTTATATATATATATATATATTCGGTAAGATTTGATATAATGAACTTCTTTTTAAAATAATTATTCACCCTTTTGGACTATAAATGGACTCTTGTGTCATTAACACACACATGACCAAACTTCATATTAAAATAATAATAATAATAATAATAACACAAATTATCAGCATAATGTATTCTTTCATTATGCTATTTGAGACATTCTTGAAGAAAAATATAACTATACATGTAATAATAATAGTTACAATAATAATAATAAAAATTTCTTAACTAATACTATCTAATATGCTACTAAATAAAATAAAGTTCTCTTCTTTTTTTCTTTCCAAACAAAATGAAATGGAAAGTTTATAAAAGTTTTTGCATGACTTTCCTTGCCATGTTTTCAAATAGATAAGGAAAATAGTTATACTGTACAACACAAATATTAACACAGAATGGCACAATTCCTGCAGGAGAAATGACACAATATTATTTTTTTTGTTGAATCCATATGAGCATATTCAATGTTTTTAGTTATCAACTAATAAATTGTTATTAACGTTGTAAATAATGAATTTCCTTAATTAAACAATATATTTCATAACGCAAGTAAAATAGAAGTTTGTACTTTATTCCTATGATATATTTAACATTTGATTTCACAATCATAAAGCCATTCAGAAATATACGTAGTTATTCAATTAATAATATTTATTTAGATAAACTCATTGGTAATATTAATATAGCAATGTCACATAACTTTATCCATTTATAATTTCATTCCTCCTACTAGTCTAGAAGAACAAATAATTATTAAAGTACATTTAATGACATATTTAATCTTATATTTTTCTTTTCCAAGGGTAAAAATAGAAATAATTACGCCGCTATTCTTATGACATTAAAATTGCATATTTCTTGTGTATATTTTAAATTTTGAGTTTTCTTTTATATTTAACATGAAATTTGTTCATTAAAGTTCTGAGAACGTTTTAATGACAGTTCACATCTTTCCCACACATAAATGAAGCACGTAGCAGTTGTACCCTTCATAGTATAATTAAAGCTTAAAAACTTAATTGTTATAAAATAAACAACTATTCTTTTATCCTTCCCTGTTAATTTTAAATTTAAATAAAACAATTTAACAGTCCTATTAAGTATTCACATTTTTTAAATAATAATAATTTATCTTGAATAATAGAATATAACACATGTACTTTAGCATAACATTGGGACAATTTGAACAATCAGCTGGAGCAAAATTGACATATCTTTTAGTGGTTTTTACGTACACATGTCGCAAACAAATAATATATTTAAATTTTTAACTTGCACTCTGGAAGAGGAAAAATAATTTCACTGTTAAACTTTGCTAAATAAACTTATTTATAGCTATCCTTGGTTAGCTATAACTGCCCTTGTAAAGGTTTTAATAATTGACTGACTGACCTCTTCAAAAGTAATAATAGACTGCCCTCTTAAAAGTAATAAGTATTCCTTTTATAACTTTTTTAATAATCATTACATCATATTGTTCTCTTCCAATTGTTTACGATAATGTTGACATCATCAGAAAAAGATTGTCAATTGCTCCTCCCCCTTGCAAACCTACTTAAATATGCAAAACTTGAGACAGTAAAAAAAAATAGAGCTGAAAAAAAATTATTTCGTCTTTTAAATAAATGAAAAAAAAATATTGAACTAATAATTAAATGTTTTTGAAGCAGCAGAATAAAATTGATGACAATTGTTTTAATAAATAAAATATTTTACAGTATTCGTCGTTAAATAATCCACCGGTCCATAATTCATTGATTTATTTAAAATGTAATTAAGTTAGTTTTTTTTTAATACTATTAATAATATAACTAAATATTTGAATGTAATGTGGAATATTTAATGACTTAATGAAACATGTGAATGAAAAATGAAGTCGGATAATGCATGAATATTCAGTAGTAATATACTATAGGTATTACACTGATATAACTGAAATGACAATGTGAATGATGATGAGTGAAACATATTTTACTGTTTATGCTATAAATTTAAAAATGTACAAAACAAATGGACTAGAAAATCATTCTAACAAAACTGAATACTGCCTTATGAACAAATAAAACAAGTAAGCAACAACTTAAGCTGTACTGACTATACATATAACAAGCCACCACCCCCTATTCTATTACTGATTATACCCTAAAACAAGATACTAAACATTTGAGAAATCTTTTTAATTACCTACACTTACTATTGATTACAGTTTTAAGTCAAAATAAAAAAATTTTAAAAATTTCACGTTATTTCATTTTTTTTTTAAGAGGATTATATCAGATATTACTGATATACTACCACACTACTACAATGACTATTTCTGGTGTCAAACCAGAAGGTCACAATATATATATATATATATATATATATATATAAATATATATATTTAATTATATATATATATATATATATATATATATATATAATTAAAATTACCCCAAATCCAAAATTTAACCAGACCAGCAAAAAATAATATTAAAACACAACCAAAGGTTTCACTGCTACAAGCTGACTTTTCAAGTGTACAGAACTACAAAAACTACACAATATATATATATATATATATATATATATATATATATATATATATATATATATATATATAATATTAAACATTACCCACAAATCCATTCACTTCCCATCCACCCTTAATATTAAAAGAACTCTTAAATAAGTTAATTGCTTCAGAATAATAAATTTTCAATAATAAAGATTCTTTAATTCTTCTTTTGATATATATATATATATATTCCTTATTAATAATATAATTTTAATCTCTGAGATTTATTGATAAAAAAACAAAAGTAAAGATAAAAAAATCAGAAATGGCAAATTTAAATATAAAAATTAAAATGTTTGGCATTTTAATACAAGCTGTTATGGTAGAATATCATAGTCACAATTTGTAAAGAAGCAAATAAATTTTATTAGCTATGCCTTCTTTTTGAATTTAGATCATTTTAATGATTAAAACAATGATTTAACCTGCAATGGCTAAAACCGATATGTAATTGTAATGCTGGAATAAATTTTCAAATGACTTTATTTCAAATAATTTTTTTTAATTAAGCACATACCCATTTCAGAATCTTCATAGATAAGTCTTTATTTGCAAAAATAAAATTAGTTGAATTTATGTCATGTAGTATGGATTATACACTCCCTTTTGGGTTTAGAAGTATCTCATACTGCTTGTAGTCTAAATAGAAATATTTTTGTTTATCTTTTGCAAATTATCACTATTGTTTCAACTTTTTTAAACAAATATTATAATACTTATTGTAACTAATACTTATGATAATAAAATGCAAATTTATTTTATTATAATAACTGATTGTAATAAAAAGTCAACTGATTCCAGTTAGGAACTACTATAAACAAAAGTAATTCATCTATTTAGTAGTTTTATGGCTATATTTTTTAAATTTTTATACAATTAATTTTATATTTATTGTAAATATTTTTATAATAAGAAATCAAATTTGGAATAATAATTATATAAAACAAATCCTTTTCTTAGAAATGATAAACTATCTCTTTTAGTGTTTATGATACAAAATGATTAAATTAAAGAGAAAGGATTTCATCGTATTAACATATATACCTTATTGATTTCATAATAACTCAATAATGTCATGTTGAATTCAGAGAAGACTCCAATTAGAATTTTGACTAAAGATAAGATGGCTACTCTTATCTTTATAAAGCTACTATCTTGTGTTTGGGTTTTTAGTTTTAAACATTTATGTTATAAATATATCTGTGGTAGTAGTTTTTAAATGCAGATGTAGTGTTATTTGAATACACATTACAATATACATACCAGTTTCTTTTAAAATCATGTTTGTTCACAAATTTAAATAAGAAAAAATAAAGTGATAGTAGATTATAGAATACTTAAACGAGGTATAAATACATTGCCTCAGTTAAAAAATGAAATATATTAAGAACTTACAAGTGTATGTGTCCATCTTATTTCTTAAAATAAAATATACTTTGATAATGACCATAAAATAGAATTGAAATGCATGGAATATAAAAGTTATATAGTGATATTGTAACGATATGAAAAGTAGAGCTACTTTAACCTAACCTAGAGATGCCGGTAGAGGGGGTTTGAACCTCACTTACTCTTCCAGATTGCTACCAAGCAACTTACTCCCCAAACCTCACTAGAATTTATTCTTAATGTATGCTCGGTGGTCAGGGAGAGATAAGACCACAAAATGAATTTTAACAAGTACATATATATAATGACCAGATTTATATACATGTATCACACAAAGAAAAACAAACAATACTACAAAGTTTTAATAATAGTGAATGACAGACAAAAGAAACCTTTATTAGTTATGCTAGAAGGATTCTACAAAGTTTCACTGATTGAGCTGCAGGCTATTACCCTACAACGATATACAGATATATACAAAAAATCCCTTCTTTTATAATGATAATGATAGACAAAAATTTATATAATTTTTCTTAAAAATATTTCCAGCCAATGGATGAGTTAGACAATTCATTAACTCTATGGATAAAGTGCATGGGAATAAATAAATGGTTAAACCCAACCAAACACTTTTTGGATATATTTAAATCACAGACCTCTACTAATGACTAAAGAAAATGAAATAGTGATCCCAGTGGAAATTTCCAGCTATGATTGAAACATTTCAATAATATTTTGAGACAGATTTCAAAGTAAATATAAATATGCAATATGGTGCACTAAAGTGAAAGCATAATGTGAGCTGTGAGTCTCCAGACATAGAAGCAACCAAGAGGTTAATACAAGACTGGATAGCACTCCATCTCTAAACTGATTTAGAGAAAATGGAATCCATTCGCTAACCGTCTGACCCGGATTCATGTCCAGTTATGTACATAGAAATATCTGAGATAGATATAACATCCAGAATTTTTATTTATTTTCATGAAGATCCATATGCAGGTATATTATCCTAAGCAGACTTGGTAAAAGATAAACACTGAATACATGCTGAGACGTCACAGATCACCCAGTGCACAATATAGATAAATATGGTCAAATGACCTTTAAATTTTAAAAAGAAACCTCTATGAAACATATATAAACCACTACAAAAGTTCAACCATCACTGAAAATCCACAGACAAACAATAGTAATTTTCCCTTTTATAAAATTTAGATCACTAACACAAGTGGGTGGATATTTTACTGACTTAGTTGAGGTTTAACCTATCTACCCATAGAGCCAAACAGTATTTATAAAACTTTAATATATACATTTTGTCAAATGTACACTATCTTATTACAAAAGAATAAATGCATTGGTGGTCGAGAGGTCAGCGTGACTGCCTTGCACTTGCAGACAGTTGCCCGGGTTGCGTCCCGGCCAATGCTATGACACTTTAAAAAAAAAAGTGCGAACGTTTATTTTATTTCACGCTCTTTAAAATAGAATTTTAAATTTGCAACCCTTTATTGACTAAAAAAATAAAGACACTGATCAAGATCTTTCCTTTTTATATATATCAAAAAAAAAAAAGGCTAAATTAAAAATCTTTGAAATTTTATAAAGGATCTTTTATAGTTATACAAAAGAATCTTTAGCAATTAAATATTAATTCTAAGAATGGGATTTGTGCTTTCTGTGATTTGCTTTTTCTCCTTCCAAAATAAAATAAATACTTAATTATGGGTGGATAATGGTGGTAAGTTAAGTGACACATTTTCAATTAAATTAATAAACATTATCTCCGCCATTATATGAAATAAACCACCACCCATTACAATATTTTAGAAAGAAAAAAGAAACAATTGATGAAATATAATTCTACAAGACGCAAACATATACATTCAAAAATATACATATAGATAAAAAGAATAACAGAGTAGATATTTAAATTTACATTGTGGAAAGATAAACATATTTTAAATCAGAATAGTTACCGGTAACTAGAAGGCTGGTGTAAGAGTGGGAACCGTTGATGCTGCATGGCAATTCCTTTTTTGAGTCTTGATGTTATTTCACATTTCCATTGAAAGAATTTTTATTGAACAGGGTATGGCATTTGTCATAAATTCAGGGCACTTTAGTTCTCATGCTGGCTCACGTGTATATGACTCTGGTCTCAGGAACGGGCAGGAGAGCGAAGGCAAAGAAGATTATTTTCTCATTTTTGCAAAGTAGCACATTTCGTAATTTATAGATATATATGCTGAACAGAAAGAAAGATTATTGCTTGCATAAAGTACAGCAAAACTTTTCCTATAAACTCTCTTGCAAATTTGTCAAAATGTCTTTTTGAAAAATCCTGAATAAAAACTTATTCTTCAGCAAGACTACTATAGTAAGCATAAGACCCCTGAACAAAAGAAAAATTCTTTATTTATCCCCTTTTCAATTCTATTTTTAATTAAACAACTTATTAGTAGCCTATTGTTTCAAATTTTCCCTGTTATCTATTTTTCTTTCAATTAAAATGTTTCATAAATTAATTGCATTCTTTAATGGATTCTATTTAATTAAAAAAAAATTATCTTATCTATTTCTGCCATATTTTGAAAAATAGTTACAAATAAAAATTTACATTTTGTATCTTTTATCTCATTGATTTCTTTTTTTTAAAAACACTTTCCCTCTTTAAATTAAGTAATTATTTGTGCAGATGATAACTTATTTTAAGAAAAGAACATACAGTCACTGTGGTTGGAATTAGGGTCTTAGCTAGTCCACAGTGAATGGTGAAGCCAGCATATATATATATATATATATATATATATATATATATATATATGCACAGCTTCAATATATAAAAAATGCATATGGCTTTATTGCTCAGGAGTTTATTAGAAGTTTGCATTCCAGACCTATATGCACCAGAATTAATCCTGAAATCTTCAGATCCCAAATCAAACACTCCACAAATTACATCAAACCACACAGGCCAAAAAAAACACATATCACTTTATTACTCAGGAATTCATAAAAAGTTTGAAAACCAGTCCTGTGAGCATAAGAATCGACAATGGAACATCCCAATCCCAAGTTAGATGCTTTACCAACTGCACAAAAACACACAGAGTAAAAAAACCACTAATAGTTTTATTGTATGGGAGTTGATAATAAATTTTAGTGAGAGACCTGCAAGCACTAGAATCGATCCTGGGATCTACTGATCTCAAGTTGGATACTCTACCAACTGCATCAAACCATGCAGAGCAAAATACCATTAATGGCTCTATTGCTTGGGAATTCATAAGGAGATTGAGAAGCAGATCTGCAAGCACCCAAATCGATCCCAGGATCTCTCAATCCCAAGTCGAGCACACCAAGATATGGAAAGAAAATAAGATATATTGTGATTTTTATTGGAATCAATAGATTTTATCATGTTTAAAAATAAAGAATGAGAATAAATTTTGGAATATTCATTAAGTTCTTTGTAAATTAAACCATCACTATTCAACGGTGATGGATTTAATTATAAATGTTAGGAACAAATTTTAACGAATTGGATAGAAAGTGATAATGATTCATATATTAATATTATGCATATCTGTTTTGAAATACTATGCTGCAAAAGAAAATGAACGGAACTTGTGAAGTGCATATGGAGAAAGGTGTGTAGTTTTGTCATAATTATTATTTTACTAATTAAATAAATTCTTATAGTTGTGAGTAATAATTGCTCTGCAATATTGAATTGTAGAATGAAGTTTTCTTAAAGTCACTTATAAAAACATCAGTGATCAATTTGAAATTAGTCTGGCTTAGAAAAATGTGATAGTTTCAATTGTTTTACCAAATAACATGATGCCATAAACCTTGACAGTAATAACTTGTGGTATAAATATCATGAAGAATTTCTACATAAGATAATCACATTTAAAATATGATTTATAATAAAATCATTTGAGCCAATAATCAGTTAAATATCCAATGGTGGTCTCAAATGAATGGTTAGCTATTATTGTGTAGAGAATAAACAAGGTTAAAAATTGATCACACCACAACTATTTGGCAATGGGTTAATCCAATGAATGCTGTCAATATATCTTCAACATAACTCTGTGAATGGCTGTTGAAGAAGTTATTATCTGCCGTGGACAATTCAAAGCTTTTTTTCCTTACCGTATACTCAAATTGAAGTGATATCAAATTACTAATCATAATAGCCATCTTTAAAGATTTTATAACCACCTTCAATTTATTTCCCATATTTACAGTGCTATTTTTTGTTCACTATGCATATAATATAAGTAGTGCAAGAACTATATATTAATCAACAAATGCTATAACAATACTTATGGCAAAAAATCATTCTCATTTACATATTTTATGATATAATATATAGGGTATATGAGCACAGACTTTCAGATAATCCATCACTCTCCACTCTATCTAATAACACTGATACACTCAAGCACATATATGCTGAAAAGATAAATAATCACCAATATACGTATTTCATGCTAAACCAGCAATCATCAGTTGGTCCAGATTATCATCTCCCACACATATATACTATAAGTGCTCAGATCATCAGATTTTCAATTGGATGGATGGTTGAAAAGTTGGAGTGTGTAGTAGATTGGAGCCTGCCCATTAAAGTATGAAGATTGTCTATATTAATATATATCTGAGCACTTATAGTATATATGTGTGAGAGATGATAATCTGGACCAACTGATGATTGCTGGTTTAGCATGAAATACATATATTGGTGATTATTTATCTTTTCAGCATATATGTGCTTGAGTGTATCAGTGTTATTAGATAGAGTGGAGAGTGATGGATTATCTGAAAGTCTGTGCTTATATACCCCATATATTACATATATAGACATAGGTATATAATAAGCCTGTGTTTCAGTTATTATATTTTATGATAGTTATAACAATTTTTAACCAAAAGCATTACAGAAATAATTGTTCAGTTGTCCTTTTTTTAAAGAATACTGTATGCATTAATACAACAAATGTAATTATTAAATAAAATTTATTACTGTCATGTGACAGGTAAGTAAAAATGAGAAACTTTCTTTTTCCTGTGATATATATATATATATATAACCCCCAAAAACTAATAAACTCCTCCTATTAAATTTTTTAAAAATTTTTAAAATTTAATTTTTTTTTTGGGTTTTTTATTTTTTAAAAAACCCCCCCACCCCCCTCTTTCTTTTTTTTTATTTGGAAAAAATAAAAAAAATGACAAAAATATTTTTATATATATATAAACTGAATTTAAGCAAGTAATATTCCAGTTTAAAAAAATCATGTTTATAACAAAGTTTAAACCCTAATTAAGGCACTGTCACTAATTATTGTTTATTTATAAAATAAACTCTAACCATAGATGATGCACCTATGCTTTTAAAATATTATTGGCAGGAGAATGCATATCAGTTGTGCATATGTAAAAACTAGGTACTGTACTTCCATATTATAGATTTATAAATTTCTGTATTATTAAGTATTACATCTACATTAACTAATAAAATTCACTGTTGTAGGTAGTCAAAAATTACAAACGTTCTCTTCCCTGTGATATATAAACAGAATTTGTGAAAGTATTAGGTTTATTTAAAAATCCTGCTTATGATTAATTCAAACCCTAATTTCAGATCACTAATTATTGGTTTATTTAAAGAATAAACTCTAATCTTAAATAAATTACCTATCATCTTAAAACATTTATGGATGGAAAAGTCGACAACAGTTGTAGTGCTTGTGTGAAGAATAATTGTTCCACAATATTACAGATATATAAATCTAGTATCTGAACCTACCTAGCACCTCTCTGAGGAGCGCCAAAGCCCGAAACCATGGTTAGGGGTTTGGGGAGAGTGGTTCCTGACAGAGATATTTTAAGTTCTGGCTCTGGCTAAGCATTTATCACAACAATTGTTGAGGAATTGGCAATCCTCATTGTTTATAACTTACAAGCTCAAAAGATAGGGCCATATGATCTATGACTCTTATTTTGACTATTTATATAAATTGCTATATTATTAATTATTACATCTATATAAACTAATAAAATTCAGTGTCACACATACCTCAAAATGAGTAAGTTTTTCTTTCCTATGATATATAAATTAAATTTCTGCCAGTATTTTCCAGTTTTAAAATGAGATCTGTATTTGCAAATCCTAATTTAGGCATGGTCAATAATTGTTGGTTGATTTGAAGAATAATCTCTAAACATAGGTGGGCCACATATGGTTTTAAAGCAATGATTGACAGGTGAAGATATGTCAATTATAGTACATGTGCTAAGAGTAATTGTTTCCACAATTTTATATTAATTATCCATTAAATATAATACTATATGTATCAGTTGTAAAATTTAATAATAGTAAATAATAAATAGTAATAATGTACAAATTTAAGTAGAACAATTTTATCAATTAAATTTGCACAAGTAAAAAGCAACTATCACGTGATTTTCAGAGAACTAAGACGATCAATATTAGCAGATTGCTTATTTATTATATAATCTTTAAATTGTTTTATAAAAAATTCTTTTTTTTTTTTAAATTTTCCATTTCTATAATATTTATTCTCATGTAATATTTGTTTCAATCAGAATTAAAGGTAAATTTTTAATTTTTAATTTATATTTAATTCAGATTATAAAGTTATTAGAAAAAAAACTATATATAAGGTGAATGAGATAAAAAAAGTTATTTGAACTGATGTGAAAAAGAGAAGTTTAAATTGAAGAAAAGAGATTAAACTTGGAGAGTTTTTCTTTTTGCAGAGAACTGATAAAAAAAATAATACCAGTATATATATAGTTAAATACTTGGATATTCGCATTAGTAGAAATATATATAAGCTGGATTACTGAATGGTAGTAAAACATGTGGAAGTTAGAGGCATAATTCATCCTGATTCCTACACACCTCAAACTCACAAACTTTCAGCCCTCTCTGTGTTTTTCTTCAGAAACCACTCCTTATGCAAATACGAGTCTGACATGAGAGATAATCTAACTCACTATATAGATGATTTTGTCAATATAGGACACGAACGGACAGTCATCAACAAAAAAGTCAATCAATTTTTCTATAAAATAAATCATCAATAACAGAAAGTAAACAAACCATGCATCCTTATTCCATACATCTACTCATTATCTAAACAAATAATCAATAAACTTTCCAACGAATTCAAAATTGCTTTTCATTCACCCCTCCACCAATAGATTAATTAATAATACTGAAAACAGAATAACACCTGAATTGACTCCTCATGTCATATACAAAATCACCTGTCCTCCTAATAATTGTCATGTCACCTATTATGATGAAACCAAGTCAAATATTGGAAACAGACTATTCCAGCACAAATACTTATGTAATAGAACCAAAACTAAAGCACTGGGTAATTCAATATTTGCCGAACACAAGAAAACCACCGGCCACATTTTTCAACCATCAGCAGCAAGTATTGTTTTGTATGGAGAGAAATGATGCATTCAAGGTTAAAAAGGCTTGCTCATAGCAAGTAATCCTGTAGCAATTAACAGAAAAGAAGCTTGTTTTTTTATATCAAGAAAATGGATATTATAAATGATGCACTCAAATTTACATATATGTGCATATCACATGCATTATAGGTATTTTTTTATTATATGCCTGGCTATGAATATGGAAGTATGTATCTTCCAAAAGCACTTAGATTAACCTTTTTTCTGTCAGGCTCGACTAAAAACATGACGGGTTTTCCATCACTCAAATTCTGTCATTTTTAATGCTACGGTAAAGATTTTACCATCACTTGAAAGGTTATAAAAAGTTTTGTAAGATGCTGCCCTCTCTTAAATTATTTTACAAGTAAAAAATCAATAAAACTGACATTGAAAGTCTAACAAAGGAAGAGGGCAGTCCATCCTTGATGCTGATTGGCTGTTAACCATCAAGGACAAAGAAAATCACTTATCAATAACTAAATCGCTACGATTTCTTTTCTTTCATTTTGAAAGTGATAAACGAATGTTTTAGACCATTTTAAAAGTATTTTCTGATATATTATAAATTATTTTGATAAAATATGTTAAAAATAAAATTATTATAGAAAAATATATAAGATTTTAGTAAAAATTATTTACTTTTCAGGAACGTAAAACTGAGAAAGAAATCACTGACATCAGCAACACTTTTTAGTTGGTTACTAATGTTCATTTTAGATTTGCTACTATCAAATATTTTTATAATTATAAATAAAAATTTATTTTTGAAAAACTTTCATTCACTTTCATAACCTGACAAATTATTAATATACTTTTTACAAATGAAACTAAATTGAATATAATATTAAAAGATGAATATATTTTGACAGTTGAGTTTGTGAATTGACCAATTAAAAGTTTAGACTTTTACCTCACTCAGCTAATAAATAATCAGCAATAAATAGGTTAATATACAAATAAATTTAAAGCTTCATTATCTGTGCACAAAGCACTTATAGATTTTTAATAACTTAATAAATAATGAATAGAAATCCAATAAAATCTCTTACATAAAAGTCATAAATTAAATTTTTTTAAATACTTTGTTAAAATTATTTTGTATTTTGTTATATTTATGTTCAAAAATTAAATTTGTAAAACATCATGATGAAAACCTTTAATGATTTTCTTCATTCATAGTAACTTTTAAAATATTTCAAAAAGAAATTAAATATTTATATAGATTAAAGAAATAATTTTATAATGAATAAAAGTGGTAATTAGAATAAAATGTAATCAATATATTACCAAACAAATTTATAATTAACAAAGTATTAAAATTCAATCAGCATTTTATAAATGGTTAATAAGAAGGAAAAATATAATCAAAACTGTATCACAAAATTTAATTTTACAATAACAATAATAAGTCAATTATTTTATGTAGCGTGATATTTTTTATAAACAATAATATTTAAACAGCATTAAACTGTTGCACATGCACTTTGGATTTTAAATATAAAATGAATGAATACTAACACTTCAACCACATGATAAAGTCTTTAGAAAAGATAGAATAGCCATCTATCTTTTTGAACCCAAATGCTTTTGTATGGGCGAATCTTAAGTGTTTGAAAGTGAAAGCGTGAAGATATTAAATAATCACTTTAAATTACTTTGACTTGCTTGAATGAATGACGCTGGTGAAATTTATTAGAATTTACAATACATCATTCTTATTTGAAATTAAATGTATGTAAATAAGTCAATTATTTTATATAGCATGATTTTATATTTAAAATCCAAAGCACATGTGCAACAGTTTAATGCTGTTTAAATATTATTGTTTATAAAAAAACATCGCACTATATAAGATAATTGACTTATTTGCATACATTAAATTTCAAATAAGAATGATGTATAGTAAATTCTAATAAATTTCACCAGCGTCATTCATTCAAGCATGTAAAAGTAATTTAAAGTGATTATTTAATATCTTCATGCTTTCACTTTCAAACACTTAAGATTTGCCCATACAAAAGCATTTGGGTTGGGCTTGAAAAGATAGATGGCCATTCTATCTTTTCCAAAGACTTTATCATGTGGTTGAAGTGTTAGTATTCATTCATTTCATATTTAAAATCCAAAGCACATGTGCAATAACAATAATAATAAATGATGAAAAAAGTAAATGATTAGAATTTTTAAAAAGTTAAAATGTTTTTTTTATGATAATGTAGAGTCAGCAAAAAAAAGATAAGAACATTTTATCAATGTTGTATGCAATGAAATAATATATAGGTTTGGATGGTGATGGTTGTGGACTTAACCCTCTTGTACTGTGCTAGAATTGTGACAACTTTAATTGTTTTCATAGGCAGTAATGTTTAAACAATAAATTTAATATTAAACTATTACTATTTATCAGAATATAATACATTTGAATTTATTTGTTAGATATTTTTGTTTAGAAATGAAATAAATTCTAAAAAATAACATTTGATTTATATAACTATTACTAAAATTATATCATGATCAATACAAAACTACTCATTCAACTGTCAGGATGATTATATTCTTTTTAGAAAAAAGGGAAATCTTTTTATTTGACATTTGTTTTTTAAAATGTGAACAAATAAATAGTAATATCTGATAAATTTATCAATTTATGTTTTAGAAGTTTAAAATTTTTTAAATAATTTTTATGGTATTGCAAAATTTTTTAGTAGATCACTGATTATGCATTAGAAAACAACTTGTAAACTATATTTAATGCAATTTGACTTGTTCAGACATATAACATTTTATTTTTAATAAAGTTAGAAATTTCCCAAAGACAATACAAACCAATCAATGTGAGTTTAAAAGTTATTCAACTTGACAGATTTTTAGATATCCTGACATCTATAGTTTATTTTTATAATTAAAATATCATGAATAACATATGTATAAAATCATCATTACTTTAAACAAAATTGATGATTTCTCTCAGTAGATTGTAAATCAACACTCATATGAAATACATTGGGGAGAAAATTAGCATTAAAGGGTAAACATTTTTGTAGCAACTTCCAGATCAAGAAAGCAAAAATAAAAAATATCAGTTTGGTAAGTTAGATAGAACTGTTGCATTCAGTCTGCAAACAAATATTTGAAAATCATGTGATTTTCTTAGAAACTATCTACATAATTATGCTATTATAAATAAAGGTAAATAAAAGTAATTTTGTGGCAAGTAAATCAAATTGACAACTTATCAGGAATTTGTGTACTAAAACAAATTTATAAAATAAGCAGTGAAATATATTATTATATTCTAGGTATCAATGAAATAGCACTTAATTTCTCCTGGGTAAAAATGGTTCTATATCACTATAATGGCCACATAATAGCATATTATTCAGTTGAAGAAAAATAGTTTTATTTTTCTGGTATATGAGAACAATTATATAATTTAATAGCCTACATGACTGTTCTTAAAACCTATCATGTTAATAATTTTTTATTCACCCATGACAATGTTTATTTCAATATATATACTGAATTTTTCTAAAAGAGAAATAAACTATCAACTAATATATGCTGTGATATTTAATACAATTTTCTCTAGTGACAAACCTATCAAACACAGTGAGTGTAACTGAAATCACTTTCTATCATTTTACAAACTCTTATATGAATGCTTAAACAAACCATAATTCTAGTTAGCAAGAAAATTTGTGAAAATATCCACACAGACTTACTCAAGTAAGTTTATAAACTAATATAGAAAGTCAGAGTAATTACGATTTATTTTAATAGATGTATAAATTATCAAACCCAATGAACGCTATATATATATATCACAATTTAAAATAAATTAAATTAATTTAAATTTTATATTTGTCTTTTTAGAATAAATTTTATTATAATAATCTAATTATTTTATTTATCTGATGTTGAAGTAATATCATAAGTTTATTATCAAGACAAATTTTACTTGTTTTAGAAGTTGCAAATATTATTAGATTACAATTTCCTCTGAAACATCTATTGTTTTTTATCTATCAGATAAATTTGTTAATCCCATTTTTTTCCTATTAAAAAAATTATTACATTAAATACTAAATGTAAAAATAGAAGATTTCAATATTAGTGTTTTTTAAGAATTAAATAAAGCCATTGTTGTGATTTAAAATATTACACTATAATACCTTAATAATAATAAAAACTTTATTATATTCTTTTTAAAAATTACTTTTTCTCTCTTTTAAATACAAAATTTAATTTGTAAAGAGTAAAGGTGTTTATATATATATATACAATATATAGTTGTTTTTTATATGTCAAAGCGTTGACAGGGAAGCGAACCCGGGCTAGCTGCTTGCAAGGGAGCTATGGTAACCGCTAGGCCACCAACGCTTGAAATAGTTAAATGTAGAAATAGGGAGGAAAAATCAAATTTTTATAACAGTTTATTTATATAACTTACACTAACAAAGAAATATTTAACAGAGAAAATTTAATCGACCGGTAGATTACTTTGATAATCTATCAGTAATCCACTTATTCTAATAATCAAAACTAGTTTCTTCATTATGAAAATATATATCATTTTTACATAAAACTTGGATGTTAAACCTTTGTTACAAATAAGTTTAAGTATTGTTGTTTTATTAAATAATGATTATGTATTAGTCATTGTTAATTTTTAATACTTCTTTATGTCTAATGCAAATTTATATCTTATATTTTACACCTTTTTTTTCATGTGTCATAGCATCGGCCGTAAAACGAACCCACTAACCCGGGACAACTGCTTGTAAAGCAGCTGTGCTAACCTCTCGACCACCAACGCTTGATTATATATATATTATTAATTTGCTGTGATGTTTAGAATACATCATAAAACCAACAATGATTTAGCATGAATTAATCAGTGTTTTACTCTACACTGAATTTAATACATTATGTTCATGTCTTCTTTGCCTAATGTAAGATTCATTTCTACGTACCAGACTCATTTTGAAAACAATGGATGAACTCAATCAATTTAAAATCAGTCTTGGCTACTCTTCAGCAAAATTTACATTTTTATAGACAACATTAACTAGTAGATTTCACAGTACGTTAAGTAGTATTATTCTCTACTCTTCTTCGGGGTTGATGGCCTGACCAATGAGAATACTAATGTAAGAGTCAATCTTACACCTTTAGGTTCTTGAATATCAAATTTTAAGGCAATGTTTTAACCAACTGGGCTATTACCTTTTAATAACAGTACAAAAACTTCATTTTATCACATTTGTGAAACACATAATTTATTTTACAATTAATAGAACAGATTTATTGAAACTTTTTCTGTTAACACATTCATGATTTATTAAAAATATACACTCTTTCTCTTCCACTCTAGTTCTTATTTTTAGAATTTAATATGTTGTAAAACAGTTTTGTGCTTA
The DNA here is from genome assembly GCA_028023455.1 of Epiperipatus broadwayi. Taxonomy (NCBI): domain Eukaryota; kingdom Metazoa; phylum Onychophora; class Udeonychophora; order Euonychophora; family Peripatidae; genus Epiperipatus; species Epiperipatus broadwayi. Next base: position 1,764,869 of record JAQFVV010006370.1, on the reverse strand, counting down.
ATTGACAGCATATTACATATATAAGTAGTATTCTTATGATGTATGTCATATTGTGATCTCATTTCTTTATTTTGTCTAAATCGCATGTTATTATTAAATTAGTAATAAATTGAAAGGTTTCTAGTCTTTCACATGCGCCTACTGTTTTTTCTCAGACAGCCAATCAGATGTTAAACAGCGGTCTTAAGAGCGACCAGGCCTTGACACATGACAGAGATTTTGATAAGAAAAGGATGATACCACCCTTCTCTTTACTTAACTTTATATATATATATAAGCCAGTCTTAAGCATCTTGGTTTGAAAGCTTGAAGATATAAACATATTCATTTATTACTCACTGAGTTTTTAATTTACAATATTACAGTGCGAAATCTTAGATTTACTACACTGCAATTTTCTAGATGTTAATATAAGTTATCAGCAACATATGTAAATAATATTTGTCTAAATCGCATGTTATTATATATATAAAAAGTTAAGTAAAGAGAAGGTTTGTATCATCCTTTTCTTATCAAAATCTCTGTCATGTGTCAAGGCCTAATCGCTCTTAAACATCTGAGTGGCTGTCTGAGAAAAACAGTAGGCACATGTGAAACACTAGCAATCTTTCACTATATTACTAATTTAATAATAACATGCAATTTAGACAAATATTATTTACATGCGTTGCTGATAACTTATATTAACATCTAGAAAATTGCAGTCTAGTAAATCTAAGATTTCGCGCTGTAATATCAGTAAATTAAAAACTCAGTGAGTAATAAATAATATGTTCATATCTTCAAGCTTTCAAGCTAAGATGCCTAAGACTGAGTTTTATATATATAAAGTTAAGTAAAGAAAAGGGTGGTATCATCCTTTTCTTATCAAAATCTCTATCATGTGTCAAGGCCTGGTCGCTCTTAAGACCGCTGTTTAACATCTGATTGGCTGTCTGAGAAAAAACAGTAGGCGCATGTGAAAGATTAGCAACCTTTCAATTTATTACTTCTTTATTTTGTATATGTGTGTGTATGGAAAAACAAAAGTTATTGGTTTTTTTGTATATTTGTCAACTTTTGTATTGATAAATATAAGAATTTATAAATATCTTATGAAAAATATTTACAAATGAGATAAATATTCAATATAATTTAATTACAAAATACAAAAATTATTAAACTATTTTTTTTTAAAAAAGATATTTTTTTTATATTTAAACACTTGATGCATATTATATCTTTTTGCTTTATATTTACAATAAAATATAACAAATTTACAACTATGCCCTTCCTCCACCAAATATTGTTTTTAAAAAAGTAAAGTAAGAAAACAAGTTGAAAACAACATTTAAAGACCTATTACGGACTTGGAATAACAAAATGAGAAGTGGAACAGTTGCCAATGGCAACGTTTTCTTGACGATCCTTACTTTTTACAGGAATAAATAGAAAAATTATTATCTAGTGATGTTCACAAATTGTCTCATTTATTTATTTACTTTTACCCAATTATTGATAAAAGAAGCAACTTAATCTCTTTCTATCTGCATGACTGAATATAATATAAATTGGAAAGATTCAAGGACAATAAATAAGCATTTAAATCCAAATTGCTATAGAAGAACTGTGAATATGTTATTTTAATGCTTTTTAATGTTTATTCCAAATGTTGTTAAAACCCAAATATTTTAATTAACATATGAGTAAGTATAGAAGCTGTTGAATATAATTTTCTAAAGGGAAAAGTTTTTTTTTTTTTCATATGTCAAATGCGTTGATCGGGAAGCGAACCCGGGCCAGCTGCTTGGAAGGTAGCTATGCTAACCACTAGGCCATCAACACTTGACTAAACGGAAAAGTTTAAGAATACATTTACATATAACACTATATAAGATGAATTAAGTGATATAGTAATAATTCTTATACAAAAATCTCTTATCTTAAAAAATAAATTTTAAAGTAACTATTCACTGCATCAGATTTTTTGTATTATTTATTTCAATGATTTAATTTTATCTTTCTACATTTCTTAGTTTTATGTTTATTTTATTTTTTCATGTTTTTTTTTAATATATATGTATTTGCATATACAGTATTTATTTAATATATATATATAAATAAAGTGGCCGTTAATTAAAAAATATTGTAATAAGACTATATATATATATATAAAAGAATACATTCATACAAATGTTTACAAAAGACATATTTTGCGGATTTATTCATTTAAGGTTTTAATTAAATATTTCAACGCCCCCTTCCCTCTTGAGGGCTTGTGTGATCAAGTCGAAACATTGGATTATTTAATTAAAATCTTATTCAACTCGCAAAATATACATATATTGTTTTGTTTATTAGAGAATTTCAAATAAGTATGCAAAACGCTTTTTTTCTTATTCAGTAGCCAATCTAGACCAAAATCTTCTGCAACACACCCTCCCAAAACAAGAGTGTAGTAGACTCACTAGTCATCAGTTATCAAATGGTAAAGAGTTTGATGACTTTTATTACCAAGCAAAGCTAGATACCCATTTACCAACCATTTATCACTGATATGTATATTTCAATGTATGTGTAAGCTGTGTATATGTATAATTTAAAAATTAATACTTAAATGTTTTTAAAGAAAAAGAAATACTTATGATTAATTGAAAGGCTTTTCTTTACTTTTCAAAATCATTTGGATTTTCCTAGGAAGCTTAATTCCTTTTAACTTCATGTCTCAAACAAATGAAAATTACCACACAAAATGATAAGCTGTAATGGCTTGATGCTTGGTTTTTAGTCCTGTTTTAGATTTGAAACATTGTTAACAATTTATATCTTCAAATCTGTTACAAAAAATATAACTGAATAAATAAAGAAAAGAAAATTGTACTGCAAATGGAGCCATTTAACTTAAAGACTTTTTTAATGAATCTTTAATGATCGAAGTTTTTCAAAAATTTGTTTCTTTTGTTAATGGTAGTGGTTTTAAAAAAAAATTCATTAGCTTGGAGTCTAAAAGCAATGAATATTCCTTTATATATAAGCTTCATCTAATTAATGATTCAAAAACATTTGGAATAATTATTTTATGTTTAAGTAAAATTACTATTTCATTATAATCTTTACAGTTTTTTACAATTGCAAACTATTAAAAAGTGATGAAAAGGTAAAATTCATGATTATGTTGCTTTGCGGTATATAGAATGAATCTGTGGTTCTAGGATCGAATTCGGTTGTTGCACTTCCAACGCTCGAACATTTTATGAATTCCCGAGCAATAAAGTTATTCGAAGATTTTCTTTAAGTCTTTGTTACTTGCCAATAATGTTTTTATTTGCACACACAATGTAGAAAGTACAGAAGTGTGTCCGAGTTCATAAACTCATCAGAAAGGATTGATTTCACATTTTAATTCAAGCACTCAATATAAATTTAAAAAAAAAAAGGAAATAACGGTAATATAATCGATAAAGTTTTTTTTTTTTTCATGCGTCATAGTATAGGCCGGAATGCGAACCCACTAACCCGAAACAATTGCTTGTAAGCAGCTGTGCTGACTTCTCGACTACCAACGTTTGACATATAATCTATAAAGTTTATACATTCAAACATCAATATAAACAAATTTTGTTTGCAGTAGAAAAATATTTGTTTTTACTTATTTATATATAAAAGGTATAGCTAACAATAAATTATATTTAATATTATTTATAATAAAATTAGATTTACATTAATAAGAAAGATAATGACGGTGACATAATATAAAAATCACTACATACTTAAATGTAATCAAACCTAGAGTTTTTCAGAAGGTTATGTGACATTTAAACAATAAAAGTGATCAGGTTTAATCCAGGAACTTAGCTCTTAAACTGACTTCTCTAATATTGGTAGAATTATACAACAGAAGAGCATACATATAATACTAAATTGTCCAAGCACTTTACTACTGTAACATAATGCTTTATTTATCACCCTTTCTTACAGTTTACAGTTTCGATTGTCCCAGCAATATTCTTCAGAACTTTACATCTGCTAACCTCAACTGTTACTTATTGGCAATGCAGTAACAAAGAGTAGTTATTATATTTCTTGAAGAAGGGCATATAATGGATGAGAGTGCATGTACATATGTATTTAAATTATATAAAAGAGAAGTTGAAATAAGTACATATAAGAGATGGATGGTGTAGATCTTAAAAAGAAGCTTGGACCAAAACTACCCCAAAATGGCTTCAATGCGGTTTTGTAATGTAAACATTACAACCAATATCTAATAATGCTCTTTAAAAAGTACCATTTTATTATATAATTCTTTCTAAAATTTGATTTGGTTTTATTGTAAGTATTACTTATAACAAATATTATAATATTTATTCAAAAATTTAAAAATATATAACTTTATATAAAAATGGAGTTTCTACTTGAGATTAGTTGGTTGCTCTCTTTTAGGAAAAGAACAATATATTTTGTAATAAATACATTTGATTTTTGTTGCTGCAAACATTATTTACAATAAATATTATATTTTCATAACAAGTAGAAGAACAATAATCATAGATTGCAAATAATGAAGAAATAAAATTATCTATGTTTAGACTACAAGGGGTATGAAATACCATGAAATTCCACAAAATATTAATAGGCAAATAAGTGATACACTTTTAAAAACTACAACAAAGATAGCTGGTAGAAAAAAGCAGCAATTGACTAGTAAAATTTCTACTGAGACTAGAGAATTTATGAAGAGAAGAAGGAATATGAGGATATACAACAATGATGCATTAAAAAATGTTGAATATCTCGAATTTTGTAAAATGGTGCGTAAAAGAGTTGAAAATGATATAAGAAAGTATAATTGTGAACTAGCAAGGAAAGCTGTAGAAGAGAATAAAAGTCTAAAGAGTGTAAAACAATATTTTGGTATTGGTAGGAAATTTATATCTGCAATAAAAAAAAAGATGGCATTATTACTAAAAAGAGAGATGACATCATAAAATGTGTAGAAGACTTCTATCAAGAATTATATAGTAATAAAGAATAAGTGCCGCCTATACATATTATATCTTCTGAATTGCCCAGAATTTTGAATGAGGAAGTGAGACATGCAATTAAATTTATGAAGAAAGGGAAGGCTCCAGGTAATAATGATGGAATTGTAATCGATATATTAAAAGAAGCAGGTGAAAAAATAATTTTTTTTTAGCAAAGTTATATACCAAATGTCTAAATGATAAAGATGTACCAGATGATTGGAAGAATGCAGTATTAATATTAATATTTAAAAAAGGTGATAAAGAAGATATTAGAAATTACAGACCCATCAGCCTTTTATCAGTTTTATACAAAATTTTTACTAAAGTAATTACAACTCGTCTACAGAAAACACTGGATTCCCACCAACCAAGAGAACAAGCTGGATTTAAAAGTGATTTTAGTACAGTAGATCATATCCAGGTATTGAGAGACATTATAGAAAGGACAAATGAATATGAGTTGCCATTACGCTTAGGATTTGTAGACTATGAAAAGGCATTTGATTCTATAAACATTTATTCAGTGATTAAAGCATTGAATCATCAAGGTGTAGATCCAGGATATTGTCATATTTTGAAGAATATTTATAAAAATGCAACAGCAACAATTACATTACATAATGATAGTAGGAAAATCAACATTGAAAAGGGTGTAAGACAGGGTGACTCCATATCTCCAAAACGTTTTACAGCAGTGCTGCAAGAAGTATTTTATGTATTAAAATGAGAAGCTAAAGGAGTGAAAGTAAATGGAGATTATTTAAGTCATTTAGATTTTGCAGATGATGTAGTTGTTTTTGCAAATAATGCTTTAAAGCTGTAGGAAATGTTGCATGAGCTATCAGATGAAAGTAGGAAAGTAGTACTAAATATAAATGTTAAAAAGACTAAAGTAATGTTTAATAGATTTTCTCAAAATATAAAAATAAAGATTGATTATGATGAATTAGAAGAAGTTAACAGTTACAAATACCTTGGTCAAATTATTAATAGAATGGAAATATAATGGATGAAATTAATCATAGAATTAAACTTGGTTGGAGTGCTTTTGGTAGAAATAACTTGATACTAAAAGGAAATATGCCTATGTGTTTGAAAAGGAAGGTTTTTAATAAATGTGTTTTGCCAATTCTTACTTATGGATCTGAGACTTGGATACTTAATAGAAGAGCAATACAGAGACTTCAGACCACTCAAAGAAGTATGGAGAGATGCATGTTGGGAGTAACAAGAAGGGATCAAAAACGCAATGTATGGGTAAGAGAACAAATAGGTGTTACTGACCTCATTGAAAAAATTAAAAGACTGAAGTGGAGTTGGGCTGGGAATATTGTTAGAAGAGATGATAACAGATGGACAATTGATATCTTAAACTGGATTCCAAGAGATTGTAAAAGACCCAGAAAGAGACCACATGTGATATGGATGGATGAAATAAGAAAGTGTGCAGGGGTGATGTGGAGAAGAGAAGCTAAAGATAGGAAAAGATGGATTGAACTTGGAGAGACCTTCATCCTGCAGTGGATTGATAATGGTTGATGATGAATATAAAAGTAGCATAAAAATAAAAAAAATTCAGATTAATTTGATTTTTACAAAAACATAAGTACTATATCAAAAAGGTATTGAGATGGACACTTGTTCAATTCAAAAAACAATGAAATTAAGACATGAAATTTTCTTGTGATATTGCATATCAGTTGTAACCAATGAAGGTAAAGTAAATATGTAATAATATCAATGATATTTTAAAGCCAAATTATTTAATATTAAATAAAGGATTTATTTGTTATATAAATTATTTACTTTTTGTGATTCCACTGAAATTCTAACATAATTATTAATTTTTGTAAAATAAATTAAAAATATATCTCTCTTATATCAAAAATGTAATATAAAAAGTGATTTTTGTTTATTTTAGGAATATAAAAAAAACTTTTGTAGTATTATCTTCTGCTTTATTATTTAAAGAAAATAAATGTAGTTTTTTAATCTTTTTGTTTATACATATGAACAATTCTTATCAAAGAATCTATAAATTCTGATTGATAGTAAACTCAGATATGTTTGAAACATCAATAACACTTCTATTACTGATAGGACTCTATGTCTTTCAAAACATTCTGACAATATTTTGATCATGTCTTTCAAACCCATCACGCATTTATAAAAACCATATTATAAACAATCATTTTTATTCTTAGCTTTAATTTATATAGTCAATCTATGTTGAAAGCAATCTCAGAAGTGTCTATTCATTAAACAAACCATGTTTTATAAGTCTATTTATGTATAAATAAAATCTACACAAGTTTGTATTTGCAAAATAAAATGATATATATATATATATATATATATATATATATATATATATATATATATATATATATATATATATATATATATATATATATATATATATATATATATATAGCTTGTTAAGAATTTATTTTACAAGCTCTATATATAACATTTGTAAATACAAGCTTATTAAATTAGGCCATGTGACATCTGACTTCATTTTTTTTTCATAATTTCATTTTTTGCTATTAAGGCTTTGGTGATTTTATATTGATAAAGCTATTAATATATGGTGTATCTGAACTTAGTTCAGTCCCATATGACAATTTAAGTTAGATAGCTGAATTGGAAGACATATGGATGTCTAAAAATTTTAGATTTTTTAGTTAATAGTTATACATTAGATAAAGGTCTGGGCTTGTCCTGGTATTTTTAATCTAATGTTTGAATATCCTAGCACCTCACTGACAATGCCAGTAGCACAAACCGGTCTGGATTTGGGGATATTCTGCAAAGCTTGTTAAGAGCTTATTTTATGAGCTCTGTATATAACATATGTATATATATTATATGTAAAAGTACAATATCTGTTATAGAAAATATTATAAGTAGAAACATAAATAATTAATGGTATACCGTTAATTATTTATGTTTTTATATATATAGTGTGTATTGATAAATCTTTAAAGTGCTGAATTTTAAAATCTATACTGTGTAATGTTTTGTCATTTATTTTTAAATGTTTTTTGGTTGTATGTTCATAAAAATTTATTTTCTACTTTCTCATTTTTACTTTTGTTGTTGAAGATAATGTATTCAATAAATGAAAATAATCTAAAAAATAAAATTTTAACTTTCCAAATAAAATAATGACCAATAAACAGAAATATATAGAATTAAATAATCAAATACAAAAAAGTTTCGGTACACTACAGCTTGCAGGTGATAAAACATTTTTGAAGAAATAAATAATGATTTTTCCCAATATTTTTGTAGGTCTCTTAACTTTTCTGCTGTTAAATTTGATTAAGTCTTGGATTGTTTTTAAATCCCATTCATAATTATTATGGTTCCTGGATGGCATTTACACCATCTCTTGGTCAATTTTGGTCACATTTTTTTCATTTTACACTTATAGAAAATTTAAAATTTTAGTTCTAAAAAAATCTGCATACAGTGATATATTGTGAAAAAAAATCAATTTTCATTGCTATGTGTTGGTTTATAGCCCAGCCTCTTTTTTCTGGTTGGACAGTTGTCAACTATGGCCATTGTTCTACAGGTGTTTCTAAATGACAAAGTCAGAAATCAAAACAAAATGTTTTACACATTTGTAATTGATTTTGAACATAAATAAATATATTTATCATAATTTTTTTACATTCATAATTAAGATTTTACATTACTTTATCAAAATATAAGTTTGATTCTCAAAAATTTAAATTTTACAAGAAAAATAAGTATGGGAAATGAACGCTCTTCAAGACAAGTGAATAAAGTTGACCACTACTGACTGTAATTTGCACATCAAAGACATTCATTGATAAGAACAAAACACAATCATATTTTATGGAATTTATAATTACTTTTTACAGAATATTTACTAATAATGTGTCTAGATTTAGATTTTTATTTAAAATATTTAATTTTAGACCAAAAAAATACAACAGAACTGAATAATGAGACATTGTAATTTATAAGAAATGAAAAAAAAATATCAGCATTCACATAATGATTGGTTGAAATATAATTCTTTTGTTTTACCGCTGGTTATTTTCTAAACTTATTTTGTATATTTTTTTCAGTTATTAATATTATTTTTAATTTTTCATTACATTTTACCAATTTGAATGTGAAATAATTCAATTTTTAGAAGTTAAATAATCAGAGATTACTATTTCTAATAAAAAATCTCTCTAAGACAAAAAAATCATCGGTGATGTCACGTAATGATTGGTTAAAATATAATTCTTTTCTTTTACCTCTAAATATTTTTCAAATGTTTTTCTTATATTTTTTTTTCAGTTATTAACATTATTTTTAATTTTTCGTTACATTTAACCAATTTGAATCTAAAATTATTCAATTTTTAGAAGCTGTATTAAAACAATTCTGTGTATTTTAGATTAATATTTTATGAATAGAAACAGACTAAACATCAAATTGATGAAGAATAGTTCTCAGATTTTTATGTAATGGACCAATACAAAAATTAGACAGACATTATAGAACTTATACAAGTTGAATTTATCAGCTAAAAGGTTAACCAGATAATTGTCATCTTTGTCTATAGTTAAACACGGCTTTAACTCACTCTAAAACTGGTAGTTTTTACATTATTGTAGTGAATTTATGCTCATTTAAATCTTAAAAGGTATCATATGATGCTGCCCTGTCTAGAATTATTTTACAAGCAAAAATCAATAATATTTAAATTTGAAGCTACTACAATGGGAGAAGGCAGACTTTCCTAGATGCTGATTGGTTGTTCTCATTTTAAACATAAGGGAGTGCTTGTCAATAATTTTCACTGCTGCAAGTTCTTTGTTTTGATTTTGAAAATGAAAATGAAGGCTTTACAGTATTTTTTAGTATTTTTATATATTATAAATTATTTTGATAAAATATGCTGAAAATATAATTATTTTAAAAACGTAGGTAAGATTTTACTAAAAATTGTTTACTTTTACACGAACGTAAATTGAAAAAGAAATCAATGACATATGGAGCATTTTCTAATAGGTTAGAAAAATTCTTTTTAAGTTCATCACTATAGAATATTTTTATAATTATAAATAGAAAGTTATTTTTGAAAAAAACTTTTGTTCACTTTCATAATCTGACAAATTATTAATTTGCTTTTTACAAATGAAACGAAAATGAATCTAATATTAAAAGATGAATATATTTTTACTGCTGATTCTGTAATTGATCACTCAAAAGTTTAGAACTTTAATTCACTAGGCCAATAGGAAATTCTATGAACAACTAACAGTTAAAAGGTTAGTGACACCTTTTAGATTTATTAGAAAATATGCTTGTTTATTTTCAAAAAAGGTGTTTTTGTTCTTCTAATTTACCTTACTGTTTTAGTGTTACCAGAGATGATATTAGCATAGATTTTTTTTTTAAAAAAGCAGTTTCTATGAGACTTCTATTATTGATCTTAGAATTTCAAAAAACATCTGAAGAGATCAGTATGTTAAATACAGTCAACTTATCTAAGGCATTCCTTTATTGTTTATGATTTAAAAAATGCCCAAAAAGCATTTTCTTCAGTTCTAATTTTCGCACAAAATTTTTGGAATAAAAAAAATGATTTTTTGCTTATTATAAAATGTTTGTGATTACTTTTACACATTATTTGGTTGATTATTATTTAAAACATAAAGAATATATAGATATACACTTTCCATTTATTTGTTACTCTTTTATTTTTAGATGTAAAACTTAATAAACTTGAATGTAATATAAATGAAGAAAACCACAGCATCTATTATATTATTATCTGCTAGAATTGATATGATATTAAAATATTTTCAAATATTGAAATTATTATAAAGTGAATATCATATTTTAATGCAGTATTTGATATTATCATAAATCTGCATTTGTTTGTTCACATTAAAAAACAATTTAAAATAAAAAATAATTCATTTATTTTTTAAATAAATGTTTACATTAACTTAATTAGTAATATTTTATCATTTTGATTTACATGTTAGTTTTTACACATTTAAGAATATCAGATGTTATTTTTAAAATATTATTCATTTATATAAATAAATTTTAAAAAATCAAATTCAACTTACTGAGTGTTAGTATAAAATAAAGATTTTATGCAGAAGTGAGAGATTGAAAATTTTCAAAAACTTCCACCAGATGAAACAATAGAAAATATCAGAATTAAATTTAGTGAAGAAAAATAAAATATAATGATGGTTAATACTGGAGAAAGAGAAGATGTAGAATGTTTATTGGGAGATATTAAGTTAAGTGTGTTGAATAGATATAGTTATTTGGGAATTATTTTAATTAATCAGAAAAATTATTTGGATGAATGGAAGAAAAAAATGATAAATGAAGCAAAGAAAAGAAATTAATTGTGTTTTCATATAATAAATATGATGTAGCTAGAATTATATGGAAGGGAGTTGCCGTAGCAGGGTTAACACATGGTAATGATGCATTGTGATAGTAAAGGGGTATTAGATTACTTAGAAAAAGTTCAAAGGGAAATAGGAAGACATGCATTGGATGCAGATGTATGGACAGCAAAGGAGGCAAATCAAAAAGAAATGGGATGGTCAAGTTTTCATATGAGAGATGCAAAAAGTACAATAAAAATGTTTGGTAGATTGCAGTTTATGAATAATAAAAGAATAGCCAAAATAGTATTTAATTGGGTTATGAGTAAAGGGCAGGTAACAAGATGAGTGAGAAAGGTAATGTGGTATGTGAAAGATTTGGATAAAGAATTTATATCAGTATATTTGTACAAAAGATTGGATGATTGTGTTAAGAGAATTGTTGAGTGTTATAGTAGTAAGGAATGGGATAAAAAAATAGATTATTAATAAAGAATATGAAGTTGGAGAGATGGAGAAATAGTATGGAGAGTAAAAAGAGTTAAAAATATATAGAAATAAACAGAATATTAGGTGCGAGTTAATATATGATAATAGTAATGAAAGTAGTTTATTCTTTAAGGCTCAAATGGGATCCTTAACAACAAGAGAATATACATGTAAATGGAAAAATATGGGAGATTTATTTTATAAATTATGTAAGGAAGGAATAGAAAATATTAGGCATTTGTTAATTGAATGTAAATGCTTGAAAACAGAAAGGTTACATATAATGAAGTTATGAAAGAATAAATATGAAAAAAGTGATTATACAGAAAGTGAATTATTGGTTTTTATGCTGGGTCTGAGAAAAGATAAGGAGGATTTAGATATAAAAGCCATAGAATTGACAAAGATTACGAGCAGAATATGGGAAAACTTAGAGTGGGGAATGGAAAATAAAGTGGCTAAGAAGTTTATCCGGGCATAATTGCTGAGATATTTCTTGACTTCATTTAAGGAGAAGCCACAGTACATCATATCACAAGATGATCAATATGTGTTTAGACTTTATATATATCTTTTTAGAATTATATAGATAATATTTCAAAATTATAAGGTGTATTATGTAATATCAATTCTGCATCATTACTAAAAATTATATTCAAAATTGACAAGCATATAAATGTTATTCTGTTATCATTTATTTGTGGAAAGTAAACACATAGTATTAATTTAGATCTGGTCATGATTTTGTAATATGTCTAATATTTTACTTAGCTAATTTTAAATTAATATTTATTTATTTATATTATAATATTATATGGACAAATAATATTTAAGATTAATGTATTTCAGAGTTCAGTATATCTTCTGAATATATACCCTTATTTGAATTGGTGAAGACAATTGGTTCCCTAAAGCTCATTTATTGATTGTCTTGTAAGAACAGTGAATCAAAATTAAATGAGGTCCTGTACATGAATTGTACTTTAATTTTATAATGAAAATATAATATACTTTAATATTCAAAATAAGTCATAGATCACATGACCCTATCTCTTAAGCTTGTAAGTTATAAACAGTGAGGATTGCCAATTCCTCTACAAGCTTTGTGATAAATGCTTAGCCAGAGCCAACACTTAAAATATCTCTGTCAGGAACCTTCTTCCCCAAACCTCTGATCACTTAATTTTAACTTTTATATTCCTTGGCTTTGGTTTGGTATTTTTAGATCTAGTGTATGAACCTACCCTGGTACCTCTCTGAGGAGTGCCAAAGCATGAAACCATGGTCAGGGGTTTGGAGTGGGGTTCCTGACAGAGATATTTTAAGTGCTGGCTCTGGTTAAGCATTTATCACAAAGCTTGTAGAGGAATTGGCAATCCTCACTGTTTATACTTTAATATTGTATAATGTACTGTGTGTAATGAATAAACTCTGTATTCTACATTTTTAGCATGAATGTCGCCATTTTTCTTTTCAGATGCTATCAAGTCACTATACTATGATATCACTAATCTTATAAAATGGCTGCCATTTTAAATTCACAATTTATTTTTTTTACAATTATTATAGTGAGTATAAATCAACGATGATTTCCATGGTGAATCCTATCATAAATATCCAGAGATAAGTGGGATATAGATATATTAAAATAATCTCAGTGATAAAAATATAATTAGAATTACTGCAATTTATAACAGCTGTGAAGTTATATTTGTCCAGGCCCCTTTCATTTCCCAGTACTTTCAATAACAAAAATTTGATACTGGCCTCAACAATGGCATTTAGTATTCCATCAACAGATTTTCAATAATATGGATTGCTGAATAGTTGGAGGGTGGAAAAAATTGAAGTCATTTCATTAAAAGTTTGAACATTTGCTATCTAATTTGCTATCTTAATACGAACTGAACACTGATTATCTATATATGTATATGGGAGATGATGATGGTTCAGCGTGAAATATGTATATTGAAAATCATTTATCTTTTTCACATATATGTGGACATGTGTATCGGTTATATAAGGTGAAGTGGATGACTGAAGAGAACTTGAAAGTCTGGGTTCAAATCCCCTTAATTACATCTGAAGTTCAATATATACATTATACTAATAGTCAAATATTATACACATACAGTAATATCACAAATAATAACATTTAAAATAAAAAAAAGTATTATCCATATTTGTGTAGAAGAGGAAAAAAAAGTGATTAATTCCTGGACCAACTAGTACGAATTTTGCATAAATCAGAATAGTAATTTTAATTAATAATGTGATTTATTTTAAATAATAATGTTTAAATACTAGGAATGAGTATGGTAAAAACGTACTAAAAACTTATTAAATGACTTTTGAAAAGTTTTAAATTACATTTTACTTCATTTTAAACATGTTTTGAGTTTAGTGAAATATTTATTAGAACGGACTGGAAATGTACCAAAGCTAAAAAAAACTGTTTAAGCCTGTTGAGCAATGTCTTCTCATTTGTAGTTACTTTATAAAATAATTGTTAGAAAAGTCTTTACTCAGAAATGAAGGTAGTTTTAACTTTTTACATATATATATTAAATATTATATAAATGTGTAATCTGTTAATATTATGCATTTAATATCTCTATAGAAGTGCATAGAAACTTACAATCTTATACGCAGAAACATTTAGTGAAAAATCAAACGTCTTAAAGAGCATGTGTTTCTGTCAATGAAGCTTGTCTTTAGGGGCTGCCCAGGAGACCAGTTGAGATCATATCTAACTCAATAATTTAGTTTCTTAAATTTAAATAAACATTCCATACTCAATTTGATATTAAATTTTGAATACTAATTTTATCCGTAATTTAAGCAAAACTGTTATTAAAACAGTCAAAACTCTCTATACAGTAATGTCCCTCACTGCAAGCCAGAGTAATCAATGGACGCCAGAAGGCTTGTGCATAAAATCCCTATCTAGTGGCACTACTGTATGGAGAGATTAGCCTATTTTAATAGCAGTTATGAGCAAGCATAAGAAATGGTGATCATGTGATGTTAAGTAAAATTGATTAGTAAAATTGTTGCTAAAATTTATGTTCAAACTTTAATATTAAATTGAGCACTGCAAGTCTATTCAAATAGAAATCAAAGATTGTATGTCTTTTACCGAGAATGAGTTCAAACCATGTCATAATTCTAGCAGGAAAATGCGCTGTCACTAAATCATGAACTTTGAACAATATTTTTCTTTGCTTTATAAAATCATTAGTGTTTTTATACAATGAGCAAAAGTTCATATTGCAGTACTGAATTGAAGATAAATTTTGAACTTATTTAATCTAGAGTTGTATCTATTACAGCATTATTGATCATATATCCAATACTGATCTTTATCATTTGATTATTATTCTTGATTATTTTTATGTAACACATTTTAATCTATTCAATTATATCCTATTTAGCATAAATAAACGGTTGAAAAGTTGGAGTGTGGGGTGGATTGAAGCCTGTCCATTAAAGTATGAAGATTGGCTATCTTAATATATATCTGAGCACTTATTGCATATATGTGCAGAGATGATAATCTGGACCTACTGATGATTGCTGGTTTAGCATGAATAACGTTATTGGTGATTATTTATCTTTTCGACATCTACGCGTTCAAGTGTATCAGTGTTATGAGATAGAGTGGAGAGTGGTCTGTGCTCATATATCCCTATATATTACATAAGTAAAGATAAAAATTCTATAAATTAGAAGTGTTTCTAGAATGTAGATTAATTGACTTATAATTAGAGCATAGTATAGTGTGTGCACGTGCGCATATGAGTATACTGATAAATATTTTTCTTGTTTATGATTTAATGCATTGGAGCAATAGCAGAATACGGAGTTCAAGGTCCACGGATCGCGATCCCCTCTGACATTTCCGCTAGTCAAATTTCTTAATAAACTCTTTAGCAATAAGCCATTGAATTATAATTAATATTTTGTTTCACAACATTTTGTTTTTTACTTTTGCCAATCGGCGTTAGAAGTTTACCGTAGCTTACTGATTATCGCGTATACTGAATATCATTATTGCGTATCAATTTCAAGTTTGTATGAAAATTAAGTAGAAGGTAAATAGAAATAGATTTTATATTAAGAATTACATATTTGAATGCAACTTGTATTTTTAAACTAAACGTAAAAACGAAACTTAACAATGTTTATTCTAAAAGATATTTTTTATATAAAATGACTGACTATTTGCTTTGAATTAAAAACGGAGCTACAATTCAAAAGACGAAGTGACAAGAATATAAATGTTTTTGATACGTTGGTTTCAATGAAATCATCTTGTAAAAGCGTCACACACCACGTAGTTGTAAAATATAATTTACCCGTATATTTTAAATAATAAATAAAATTAATATCATATATGCTAATTACATATGACATACAACTTTTTAAATCCATATTCTAATACGTATATGTGACTGAAATATCTTATTGCTTTTTGTTTTGAATGTTGAAATCAATTAATCATTCTATAAAATAGATAATCCAAGTGTAACAGGCATTCTAAAAGCTTCACCAGCTATGCGATCCATACTATTCATGCTATAGGCTCCATGTGATGTGGTGTATTTTGGCTTCTCCTTAAACGAAGTCAAGAATATCTCAGCAATTATGCCCAGATAAACCTGTTAGCCACTTTATTTTCCATTCCCCACTCTAAGTCTTCCCATATTCTGCCCCATCCCATTTCCACAACATAATCTTTGTCAACTCTATGGCCTTTAAATCTAAATCCCCCTTATCTTTTCACAAACCCAGCATAAAAACTAATAACTCACTTTTTGTAGAGTCACTTTGTTCATACCTATTCTCCCATAACTTCATTATCTGTACCCTTTCTGGTTTCAAGCATTTACATTCAATCAATAGATGCCTAATATTTTCTATACCTTCCTTATATAATTTGCACGCTAAATCACCCATAGTTTTCCATTTACATGTATATTTTCTTGTTGCTAAAGATCCCGTTTGAGCCTTAAACAATAAACTACTTTCCTTACTATTATCATAAATTAACTCGCTTCCAATATTCCGTTTACTTCTATATATATTTAAACTCTTCTTACCCTCCATACTACTTCTCCATCTTTCCAACTCCCTATTTTTTATTAATGCTTCTATTCTTTTATCCCATTCCTTACCACTATAACACTCAACAATCCTCCTAACACAATCATCCCACCTTTTATACAAGTATACCAATATAAATTCTTTATCCAAATATTTTGCATACTGCATTACCTTTCTCACCCATCTTGTTACCTGCCCTTTACTCATAACGCAATTAAACACTACTTTGGCTATTCTTTTGCCTCCTTTGCTGTTCACATCTTTGCATCTAATGCATGTCTTCCTACTGCCCTTTGTACTTTCTCTAAATAATCTAAAATCCTTTTACTAACACATAATGCATCATTACCATATGTTAACCCTGCTACTGCAACTCCCTTCCATACAATTCTAGCTACATCATATTTATTATATGAAAATACTGTTAGTTTCTTTACCAAACCCTTTATTTTCTTTGCTTCATTTACCAATTTTTTCTCCCATTCATCCAAGCAATTTTCCTGATTACATAAGATGATTCCCAAATACATATATCTATACACCACACTTAACTTTTTATCCCCCAATAAAAAATCTACATCCTCTCTTTCTCCAGTATTAACCATCATTATATTTGATTTTTCTTCATTAAATTTAATCTCCCTCTCTTTACCCACCCTTGCACATGTCCTCAACATAATATCCATATCTTCTCTTCTTTCTGCACATAAAAAGATATCATCAGCAAAAAAATGACCCGACAAAGGATATACTCCTTTGCCACCTATTAATGGTATCTCTACCCCTCCTCCTAGTCTTTCTATTGCTTTCTCCATTTCATTCAAAAACAACAAAAACAAAATCAGTGACATAGGGCATCCTTGCCTTAATCCACCCAATTTTCAACTTTAACATATCCCCTAATTGGTAAGTATAATAATTATTTTCATATAATTTCTTAATAATATTTACTAAAGCTTCATCCATTCCCAAATTGGCTAATCTTACCCATAATCTATTTCTATTTACTCTATCATATGCTTTTTTTATATCTATAAAACTCATAAATAATGATCTACCTGAATTCCTACTCATCTCCATAAGTTGTGTAACTACAAACAAACTATCTCCTATACACCTATCTGACCTAAAACCTCCTTGCATTTCCCCCACTACATTTTTCTCTTCCATCCATTTTACAACTCTTCCAGCTACCATATATGCGAAAACTTTATATAAAACTGATATTACTGCTATTGATCTATAATTATTTAACTTTCTATGATCTTTACCCTTTCCTTTAAATAATAATCTTATTCTTGTAATACTCCAACTACCCAGAAAAACTGTCTTCTCTGCCATCTTATTAAACCATGGTAATAACTTTGCTTTTTGCTCTATGCCCTAAATTCATTACCATCTCCGCTGCCCATCCATCTAAACCACTCGCCTTTTCACTTTTCAATCTCTTCCCCACCTCATTCAGATCATTTTTTGTGAACCTAATATTCCTATTACTAACTGCTTTCATGTTTTCTATCACTAATTCCTTCACATCTAACATCTTTTCTATATCCATTACATATCTACTTAAGATTTTCTCTAGCTCACCTCTAGAGCTACATTCTATTCCCTCATCATCTATTAATATTATTTCTCTTTCCCGTACATTTCTCCTTTTAATGTAATTCCAAAATTTTTTACTCCCATCTCTTCCACTTTTATTAATATCCTCCAACAATTTACCATTTAACTTCATCCTCTCTCTATTGTACCGGACCATACTCCCTGCAGAATTCTTTTCCTAATCTTGCACTGAGCATGAAGTGACCAAGATTTAACAGGTAAAGAAATGGATATCAATTTAGCCGATTTCTATACTCATACATATCAGTACTTCCAGCTAAACTGATAGAAAGAGTGGATTGACAGGAATCTTCCAGTTAAAACACCCTTTAGTTGATATCTTATTTTAATGCCCGAATATTTAGAACAATGGCAAGTACACACCTTTGAAAAATCTATTTACAAAATAGACTTTTGCGCGCCACTTCTAGAAAAGAATAAAAAAAAATGAATTTTTCACCCTCCTAGAAGGGTGTGCAATACCATATGTTCAGCGGAGCATAAGAATAAGATTTAACACCCCGGTAGAGCGATATCCCGTGTGGCTAGCTCAAGTCACTCTACATCTAGGGTCTTCAAATGGGTAAGTTAAATGATTATTACAGGTATGTGGTTGATAAGGAAAGAACACATTTTTATCAATATAAATAATAATACGAAAACGAAAAAAGTTTAATATTATGATTAAATATTTATTTAATCCCTAAGACCCACCACCGTTTCATACTAATGATAATATAATAACAAAATACTAAATAATTAATTACCCCAAACTATATATATATTCGAGGCGTTGAAATAGATAAAATACAATTTTAAATAAGAAAAATAATAAATCCCTAAAGCTATTTACAATGTTTATAAGTAATGGAAGTGGTCTGAGCTCTTTTTACCCAATAGAAATAAATTTTAATGTGTGATTTGATATACAGATGAGATTTTCGGTCATACAGGCATACGCTTTTACTGATAACTTTAAAACCTTTTTATTGATAGGAAATATAATAATGAAAACTATGCATATTTGCACAATGAAATATATCACTAATTTCATATTTTCAACAAGCCAATATGTTGCATTGGCTCAGATACCATATCGTACTCACCATAAGGTACTGTATCTATTTCCGTTTTGCCAAAGATAAATTTCTATACATGTATATACGTGCAGCCAAATTATACACTTACTATTATTTTAAATATAAAGTTATTAGAGTACTTGCTTCCAGGGAACCTATAATAAATCAATCCCTTCTTACACTCATCGTGAGGTGTAGCAGTCACAAAAAAAAATAACTTAAAAAGGATATCCGGTTAAATACATTTTTAGATATTCAGCATGAGATATCATATTTACTGAATATAATAAGCGTATGTACGCATACATATATCTACATGCATATTTATATTTGACGAATTTCAGGAATAACAACAACAGCAAAACGAATAGCAACAACAACAACAACAAAAAAAAAATATCATTGCGACCTTTGCTGAATATACTAATTTGAAATAGAAAAATTCACTCAAAGGATTTAAGTAAAAGCTTTACCATTTATGACCGCAATAACCGTAAATTTATACATATGCGAGAGACTCTCTCATTTTTAAATGATAAATAATAACAAAAAAAATATATCTAATTGGAAATAGAAAAGTTAATTATTTCAATGTCAATAAATATCTTAAAATAAACTTATATCTGCGTCTTCATTCTTCTCCTCTGGGCTGAGTGGGCTTCAAGTTAACTGGCTGTGTGGTGACGATTTCTTCCATTTAGTAAGGCGGCACTGGCCATCCTCCTGGGCGGTTGGAATTGGCGTGGTCACATCTGGGTGGCTTAGGACAGAGAAAGGGCGGTGCACTGGCTAGTTCTCTACCGCACGGTCATTTTGCCAGAATCTCTAGTATATTGCTTCATATCCTCTTTTTTTATATATCTAAATAGTAACGAGGATTATTTAATAAATTTTCATAGGCTGTCTCCAATAGTTATTCGAATCCACAAAGATAAGAGTTGTTAAAAGAACTGTATAAAGGATTCGTTCTAACGAATGTCACTAATAGTACTATTCATAAATGACTCTCTAAGTAGCTGATCGCTTGGAGAATTCTGGAGCGACGAAAAGAATGACTTTCCCAGAATGGCTGCCAACGAAAGACTGAATCCCACAGCACTATCCATCCCACTAATAAGAACCAATTCAGATATCCCTCTGAGAAGAATGAATCAGCCAATCCTTTTAATCTAGCTTATCACTTAGATTGCAAACATTCCTTTATATTTTTCCGATTAAATTCTACATTTTAAGTTTGACATCCATCTTGAATGCTCAGACCGTTGATTACAGCTATTCATTTCAAAAGAATTTCTATTTAAAAAAAAATAATAACATTTTAATTATAGCATTATCAAACATTTTGCTTTTGGTCAGATTTTTGCAAAAGCAATTAACATTCTTTGGTTATAGAATAAAATTAGTTTTTAGAGGCAGTAATTAAAAACATGAAAAATATACAAGTATGTTGGAACAATTGCTTTAATTATTTATTTTACTACTATGTTCCAACATTTGATTCATTTGTTTAATAAGTTTGCCTTTCTCTATTTGAATTTTTCAGAGAAAAGCCCAATACATAAAGTGATATAAAAAATATACAAAATAGAAAAATAAAAAAAATACATGAGCTTATTTTACAATATTTTCCATGTCAATTTCATATTATTTAAATTGGTGTGTGTGGGTATTTTAATGCTCAGACCACTCCATTATCAATATAGCACATTTATATATTTGTTGTGCTTAATCCATACTTTGTGCAAGGCCATTTGATAATGCCTGGCACACTATAATTATCCATTTTAGCTAGTTTTTTCTTTTCTAAGTATTTTACCCATTTAGCATTAATATCATTTTCCCTTTCTTTATTCTTAATAGCACACTTATATTCTCTGCATGCTTCTTTCCTCTCTTTTACACTTTTACTAACTCTCATTTTTATTACTTTTATTCTTCTGCATATTCTTGACTAAAATCCTATTTGCCACTTTTTCTATTTCACCACACTAGTCCTTATACTGATCCTCAACCAGCTGCTCCGTGGTTTCTTCAACTTTTACTTTATACTCTTCCGACTTATTCTTATCATTCACTCTCCATCCACATCTTTCACTAATATTTCTACCTTTATTTCTATCCTCCATCACATTACTAACCATTCCTATTACAATAAAGTTATGATCACTATTACATACTCTCTCTTCATTATCAAACACCTTAATTTTCCATATTTTATTCATTCCCTCTTTCTCTACCAATACATAATCTATTGTGTGAAATACATTATTCCTAGACCATGTGTATTGTCCCTCATACATATTTAATAAATTCTCAATGCTCAATTTTACTCTTTGACAAAATTTTTTCAAAAAGTGACCATTCTTATTATCTACATGATCAATTTCTTCAATATGTCCATTCATATCCCCTATAACCATTATTCTCTTTCCCTTTTCTTTAAAACTCTGTATATCCTTAACTACGCATTCATATATACTATTGTTTCACTCCGTTACAGTTTGACTATCTCCAGTGGCGATATACACTACAGCCACCATACATTCTTGTCTACCCAACCTTATTTCAAACCACAAATGCTCTTGACATTTAACAATATTTGAATATTTTCTTGATATAACACCTATACCACCACCCCTTTTTTCTTTTTTTTTTCTGTTTATACCCTGCCATACTACCTCTTCCAAAATAGGTTCTTCTCTTAAATGAGTTTCCACTACTGCTAATACCTCAAGCCCTTCATTTTAAATTGCTTTATTTAATTCCAGCCACTTTTCTGGTCTCCTACCACCTTGCATATTCAAAAACCCAATTTTAACAATTTCTTCTTTCCTAACTACTCTTTTATAAATTCTTTTGATTCCTTCTTCTCCTTTACGTTTATAACAAACTTTCTTACCACTAATCTTACAAAACCATTCCCTCTCCACATCTGACACTTATATCTAAATCAACCATCTTTTGTTTATTTTTTATATCACCTCCATTCTTCTTCTTTTTGATAATATTACACTTTAAAAGCCCACCTCCTTTAAAAGTTTCCCAAATTATATTCTTTAAGTATCAGACTCCCTAAAACTTCACTTCCTTGTTTTCCTAAGTGCAAACCATCTTTACTATATAACTCCCTCTTTCCAATAAACCAATCCCATACATCCACAAACACAACATTATTTCTCTCACACAATGTTTTCACTCTCTCATTTATAGAACATGCCCTATCTAACAAATGCCTCTTATCAAATCTTGGTAATAGTCCCACTTCTCCTACTATTCCTTTAATCTCTCTCAAATTCCTAATCAATTCTACATACTCATCCATTACTTTCTCTGATGGCTCTAACAAATTATTATCCCCTACCATTACATATACATCTCTACTGCCTTGCTTTCTTACTTTATCTGTCACAACCCTAATTTTTGCTTCAGGCAAACATACTCTAACATACCTGCTTTTATTTTTTTTTGCAATTATATCCCCACATTCTCTTATTAGTGAATATCCTATCAATATTGTCTCATAGTCTACTTTCTCTACTCCATCTGTAACCTTATCTACCACCTTCTGGACCTCCTTATCCATTTCTTCCTTATCATTTCTACTCAATAATTCCTTTATCTCCTCATACTTTGTCTCTAACAATTTTAATTTTACTTCTACATCCTTCACTTCTTCCTCTATCTTATTTATTCTCTGGCTAACCATCTCCATTGCATTACTACTTCCTCCACCCATATTTCCTGACACTCCACTAAAACCATACTCTGTCCTATCTTCCTTAACTACATTTTGCTCCCTCTCCTCTGACTTTCTCTCTAGACTACCTACACTTAAAAACCACTTTCTCACCTCTTTAATCACATTTGCACACTGACTATATATCCAGAAACCTGTTACATCCTTTCTATTCTTATTTAAACATTCCATTCTTAACCAATTTACAATGGTGCCCTCTATTTTCAAAATACAAAAACAGTTATTTTGCACTTGATTCTTTTCTCTGCAATAACAAAAGCAATATCAAAACATTTAATAAGGTAAAGTCAATTACACAGTCCATCATAATTATGAAAAGTTTATAACCAGCAATTATCACAATTAGCTGTAATAATCATGAAATCTAAAGCAAATTTTAGTAATCAGGTAAGTGGATTAATCACACCCAACATCTAATAATTCAATCATAATTAATAAAATGAATGTCTAAACCTATTTTTCTCAATAGTTAATCTGGGTTTATCGATATGGTGCAGCATCTGCAGAAAAAAATATTATCGTAGTATGTAGACATCATTGTTGATATGGAAAATATGTTGTTCTTGTAGTATAATATAATATTGAGCTCACAGTTGTCTTTAATTTTATGTAATATAATGACACAAATCAAAACTTAATAAACATCACATGATGACCATTTCTTATGCTTGCTTATAACTGTTATTAAAACAGGTAAAACTCTCTATATGTATTGCCACTCAGTGCAGGCCAGAAAAATCAATGGATGCCAGAAGGCATTAGATCCTACAATCTAGGTACAGTACTCTCAGATCCAAGGCTTCTCACTGACAATGGCCACAAGCCAGAAACTAGTCTGGGGATATTGGATGAGTAGGCACTAGATGGGGATTTTATGCACAAGCCTTCTGATATCCATTGATTACTCTGGCTTGCACTGAGTGATAATAGGTATAGAGAGTCTTGCCTATTTCAAAACTTAATAACTGATAAACTATGGGATACATTTATAGTTATTTTAATTGAATACAAGTATAATTTATATACTTGAAACTTTATATGTAATTGTATAAGGGATTTGAATGCAGACTTTCAAGCTTATTTCAGCTATCCACTCCATCTTGTAGAACCAATATACATGACCACATACATGTGAAGAAAATAAATGATCTCCAATATACATATTTTGTGCTGAACCAGCACTCATCATTTGGTCCAGATTACCATCTCTAACACATACATACAATCAGTGTTCAATTTATATTAAGATAGCAAATCTTCAAACTTTAATAAAAAGACTTCAATCTTGTCCATTCTCCAATTCTACAGCCATCCATATCTTTGAAAATTTGATGATGGAATACCCAAATCCTTTGTTGATGCCAATAATATGCCAATATTATTGTCATGCACATTGACTTTAAGTTACTATGCATGAAATATGTATATTGAAGATCATTTATCTTTTTCACATGTATGTGGTCAAATGTATTGGTTGTATAAGATGGAGTGTATAGCTGAAAGAGCTTGAAAATCTGTGTTCAAATCTTTTATATAATTACATTTATAGTTATTTCACATGATCAAACACTCTCCATACTATCTCATAACATGGATACACTTGAACACATATATGTTAAAAAGATAAATAATCACCAAATATACATATTTCATGCTAAACCAGCAATCATCAGTTGGTCCAGATTACCATCTCTACACGTATATGCTATAAATGCTCAGATATATATTAAGATAGCCAATCCTCATACTTTAATGGACAGGCTTTAATCTACTCCACACTCCAACTTTTCAACTGTCCATCCAATTGAAAATCTGATGATGGAGTGCTCAAAGGCCACCCTAAGGCTGAGATTCTTGTCAGACCCAAGTTGACCTAAGGTTAATCTGACCCCTCACATACAGGACATAATCCATTTAATACATATACAAGGGATGGGCAGACACATCTACTATGAAATAACTGAAATACACTGGCTTATTATATACCTGTGTCTATATATGTAATATATAGTGTATATGAGCACAGACTTTCACATGACCCACCACTCTCCACACTATCTCATAACACTGATACACTTGAACACATATATGCTGAAAAGATAAATAATCACCAATACTGTATATGTATTTCATGCTAAACCAGCAATCAACAGTTGGTCTAGATTACCATTTCTACACATATATAAAATACGTTTATTGGTGATTATTTATCTTTTCAACATATATGTGTTCAAGTGTATCAGTGTTATGAGATAGTGTGAAGAGTGGTGGGTCGTGTGAAAGTCTGTGTTCATATACCCTATATATTACATATATAGACACAGGTATATAATAAGCCTGTGTGTTTAATCAATGCAATCACCCTCATTAGATATTTTAGAGTCCAAACCTCCAAATTATATATACATACATGTTAATCAAAAACTTAGAGATTGATTTTATATATAATAGTGACAAATAATGTTTAAAATATATTAAATATTATTACAAAGAATGATGAATATGCTTTTAATATTTACAACAGATTAATGTATCTGTAAAATTAGATATTATTTACCATGCTTTAGAATAGGTCATGTAATTGTATCTGCTTTTCACAGTAATATGAATTATTTAATAATCTCCATACTACCTCTTTTTTTTATTCTTTCGTATAAATAAAGATAGAATAAAAGACCAGTGACCCCCAAGATGCATTTCATGATGAACCAGTACTCATCAGTTGGCCAAGATCGCCAGATTTCATATATATCTTTATTACATGAAGAGTATTTATCTGTGGTGAAATGCTTTACAACCACCAAACTTGCTCCACTCACAACCTCGACTTCGTACATTTTTGATAAACCAAACTACGTTTATCATTAATCATTTATTAAACTAGAGTTTTTCTCTAGCACAGATCCAAACTTTAATCCAAGTTAAAGATTATTATATCTGATTTTTTACACACACACAATGGATAGCTTTTCACCTTCCTTCTCGTATGCATATTATCGATTATTTTAATAATCTCCATACTTCCTCTTTCTTTTTTATTCTTCATATAAATAAAGATATAATAAAAGACAAATGAATCCCAAGATGCATTTTATTGCTGAACCACACTCATCAGTTGGCCCAGCTTGCAACATGATATGAACATGATCATTCAAAATAGCGATTTTCACGTCTTTGACAGTAAAATTTATTATTATATGTTTGTTCTAAATATCACTGTTTATATGGGTATTTGAGATCCTATCATCGTTATGGAATTTAGTGCTTCATGAACACACTGAATATAAAGACCAAGAGTGTTTATTTTATACCATAATAGTTCAGAGTCTGTTTAAAATATAATGCTTCACACTTGCACATATAAGTCTAGGGGTATCTATATTAAATATATCACATCATTAGGAAATGCTTCATTAAAACAAAGAGATCTTAACAATTTGTTATCAAAGCAACATTTATTTTTAAGTAATTTTAAACAATGATTGTTATCTTGGCAATAGAGTGTTGATTTCATATTCTTTTATTTAAGCATTGGCTGAAAATATATCATTTACGCATAATAATCAGTTTGTTGTTGGCACCTATGGTTTAATATATGTTGGACTTATATGTTTTAGATAGGTGGCCAACTTTTGTGTTCATAAGATCTACTTTTTATTTTTAAAATGTGTTGCGATCGACTTAGTTTAAGTAGAGAGAGGTGTGAAATACATACTATTTTTATATATCTACCTAGTAAAAAATAACATAATTATTTAACAAGCCAAAAAAACTCATGTCCGAGGTAATTAAAGCAACATGAGTAAGTATTAACAATATTTATTAATTCAAATTAGATTTAAATCAAGATTAAAAATATTATTTTCAATAATGGATACGGTTAGTGGACTTCATTTATCTAGAATTGAAAAAAAAATTAGAACAAAAACAAAAATAATATAAAAAAACTTGAAAATCTTGACTTACTTTGTTCCATTCATTACCCGACAGCTCTTGCTAGATTAGCCTCGCGATCGACCAAAAATGGCTTTGCGATCGATTGGTTGATCACGATCGACTTGTTGGACACCCCTGATCTAGACCACTTACTTAAAAGTGGATCGAATTATATCTGGTTTTTAGCTTATATTTAATGTAAAGTATTAAATTAAAACTGGGTTCACTGTTGGGCAAAATATATTAGATAGAAATACTATTTTATTCAATATAATACCAGCCTGCAATATCAGTTTTATTATATTCCACATTATAACTAAAACATTTCTTGATATGCGCAAAAAAATTCCTTTACGATTTCAATATTAATATTTTTAATGTCTAAAAAATTCTGCTAATTATATATATAAGAAATAGAAATAATGCATAATATTAGCTGAGACGTATATAAAATATCTGAAACACTCCATAGCTATATTCTTAAAGCCACACTCTTTCTTTAAATAAATAAAAACTTGAATTTTGCAGCCCTTTGATGATTTCCTTTTCAATGAGCTGTAAAATTCAAGCTATTTTTTATTTAAAGCGGCAGTGTGGTTAAAATAATATAGCTCTGGGTTGTTTCATATTATTTATATATACATATATAATACAAATAAAATGTCTGTTAGTTAAAAAACTATTGTAATAACAATAAAAATAATAAATATAACTGATAATAAACTATTATAAACAATTTTTCAATCTGAAGACGTACTTTCAGTTAATTCCTTAACCTGTCTCAATTACTATTAAATTCAAATAACCAAACGGAAGCAAATGTCATCAACTCAAATCCCATGAATCCCAAATTTTAATTTTACCAGCTTCTATTTATTAAAATTGCTTCCTTATCTTTTCTTTTATTATGGTTTCTCTCTTCATGAAGAATTTTCACACTTTCAATATCAAACTTAAATTTACATTTATGTGTCCTTTCATAATCCAAGTAAACCAAAGTACTTCTGTGTATTGAAAGATTGTTTGTAATAGTTTATTACCTGTTATATTTATTAGTTTTATTGTTTTACTTATATGTAATCAAAACATTCTGGAATAAACTCTACCATATCCAGTATATCAATAAAAAACAAACTAACTAATAAAAATAAATAAATTATACAAAATTCAGAACTAAAAGAATTAGCCAAAATTTAAAACTGAATTTTATAATCAATTGGTTTCACTGCCAAGACAAACTTCTCAACTGCAAAAGAATTCAAGCACATTACACATATATACTAAAAAAATTCCCCATAATTCTCAACTACATTCTAATTATCTTTAACATCAAGAGAACCCTTAAATAAGATAATAGTTTCAATATAATAAATATTTAATAATAGAGATTCTTATATAGAATCAAATAAAGAGAAGAATTAAAAATATTTATTATTAAAAAAAAATTATTATACTGAAGTTATTAATTTATTTAAGAGTTCTTTTGATATCAAAAATAAGGGAAATGTAATTGATAATTATGGGAAATTTATTTAGTATATATTTGTGATGTGTTTGCGTTCCTTTGTGGTTGTGAAGTCTGCTTGGCAATGAAACCACTTGATTGAAAAATATTAGTTCTTAAATTTTGGCTCGGTCTTTAATTCTAAATTTGGTATAATTTATATATATATATATGTAAACCAAAAAAAAATTATATTAAAAAAATAATATTAATTATTATAATAATAATATTTTTATAAAAAAAACAAATCAAATTTTTTTAAACTCCCCCCCCCCCAACTAAAAAAAAAAGCAAAAAGCAAACACCACATCAATTCAAATCCCCATTTATTTATAGGGTTATTAATGTTTTTTTTTTTATAAAAATTCTCTTTTTTTTTTTTTTTTTATTATTTTCTCTCTTATAAAGACCCATAATTATGTAATAATTTTAAATAATGTTAGTCTAATTTTCTCAATCTACATAAAATGTATGACCTTTCAAGTGGTGTTGCGTGATGAAAATATTCATTTTTGCAGAACATATTTCTGTCAATAACTGATATTAAATCGAACATTGCAATTGAAGTTAAACACATTTGATTGCTGCATTTATTATGTTTTGAATAGTTTTGATGATGCTGATGACATTATTTTGTTGTAGAAACATATACCCAGAAGAAATTAATAAACATTTTCATCAAACATTTTGCATCCTGAGAATTCATAAAATGTCTATAGATTATTTATATTAAAGTGGTTTAATAACTTTCAGATTCATTAGAAAACATGGTTTGTTTACTTTCAAAAAAGCATTGTATTTCTGCCACTTTAGATTTTTTACCAAAATCATAAGTGATATTGGCATATATTTTTTAAAAAAATAATTTCTGCAGTAATGCTTTTATTGATTTTTTAATTATAAAAATCTGAAGATGGCAGTATGTTACAGACAATTAGCTTAGATCTAAAGCTTCTGTTTAAGACAAAATAAATACCCAGAAAGTGTTTATTTCGTTCTGATCTAGTTTTCATGCAAAGATTTTGAAATAAATGAAACATGATTTTTTTTGCTTGTTTATAAAATATTTTTGATTATTTTTTATACAATAATTGCTTGATTATTATTTTAACAAAAAGAAATACACTTGTAAACTTTAAATTTATCCACTTATCTTTATTGTTATAAATAGAAGTTAATAAACTTGATGGCAATAAAAAGTAAATCACAGCTTTTATTACATCATTGTCTGTCAGAATGGATATAGTATTAAAATCTTTTCAAATATTGTAATTATTATAAAATGAATATCAAATATTAAAGTCAAATTTGAAAGATTTATTATAAATATACCCTTGTTTATTCACATTAAAATAAAATAAAAAAATAATTCATTCATTTTCTGAAGGAATGTTTGCATTAACTTAATTGATGATGCTTATGACAAGTCAGTTTTTAAATATTAAAAAAAATCAAATGTGTTTTTTTTTAATATTATTTATTTATACAATTAAATTAAAAAGAAATCAAGTTCAACTTATTGAGTTTTTGTATAAAATAAAGATTTAAATACAGAAGTAAAAGGTTGAGTATTTTTAAAAACTCTCACCAGGTGGAATAAAGTTAATGTCAGATTTTATAGGAGTTAATATTATATATATATATCAAAAACTTACTGCAATAATATTACATTTTTAATTCTGAAAAAATGTTTTGATTTATTATATATTGTCACTTTTTTAATCCTATAAAAATATTTTGATTGATTATATGTTTTTTGATAATTTGTTCTGGGTCATGATAATTTAATAGCTCAGCAAGATTAAAACTGGTTTTTATTATTATAACTTAGAAACTAAATATGATCAAAGAATATGGAAGCTCCAATTAATCTTAGATTTTTTTTTAACTTCGGCATCTTCTGAATGTGCATAATTGCAGCTATATTTGATTGTAAATCAGAACTTTTGCTTTGCATAGCTCAGTACAGTTTTCCTTTGAGTTTCTTTGTATCTTTAGTAATTTCTTATTTTACATTTAAGATTTAAATATGATAATTTAAAAGTTTAAATTGTATTGCTAAGATAGTGTGATTAAAAATGGACAATGATAATTGTTTAAATTTTTTAATATGATAAAATTGAAAATAGTCCTCATACTTTTAAATCAGTTATATATAGAGCTTGCAAAATAAGTTCTTAACAAGTCATGTGACATCTGACTTTATTATTTTAAATCAGTCATATCTTTTTCTTTTTTAGTTTTTCAATGTGAAGAGGTTTTATTTGCTTATCTTTTAATCTAAGTTTATGTTTTTGTGAAGCAGGGGACTTTTTGCCATAGCATTTTACAATTATTTAATTGTAATAACTAAAACACAGGGTTATTATATACCTGTGTCTATATATATATATATGTAATATATAGGGTATATAAACACAGACTTTCACATGACCCACCACTCTCCACTCTATCTAATAACCCTGATACACCTAAACACATATATGTTGAAAAGATAAATAATCACCAATATACATATTTCATGCTAAACCAGCAATCATCAGTTGGTCCAGATTATGATCACCACACATATATACCATAAGTCCTCAGCTATATATTAAGATAGACAATTTTCATACTTTAATGGACAGGCTTCAATCTACTCCACACTCCACCTCTTCAACCATCCATCCAATTGAAAATCTGATGATGGAATGCTCAAAGACCACCCTAAGGCTGAGATTCTTGTCACACCCATGTTGACCTGAGGTCAATCTGAACCCCACAGGTACAGGACATAATTCATTTAATATATATGCAAGGATGGGCAGACATCTCTACAATGTAATAACTGAAACACAGGCTTATTATATACCTGTGTCTATATAATGTAATATATAGAGTATATGAGCACAGACTTTCACATGACCCACCACTCTCCACTCTATCTAATAACCAAACACATGAGTAATAATGACTACCAGAATGGCAATGTTTAGTCTGGCTTAGGTTTATCTAAATTTAAAATTTCTCATCTAAAAAAAAAGTTATTCAAATGGTGACTGTGTGCAGATCTATTTTAAAACTCAAATCAAAGTTAAAATAAATAAAGCTATTTAATTATTTATTTCTTTTAATATAAGATATTTACCAAACACTTCACATGTTTATGTTTGAAAGCTGCTTGATTACTCATGTTAATAATTTATTATTTAGAATAATTAAGTTCAGATAAAAATATTTGCATATCTTTCATCTTATCTCTTCCATTAGTTAAATTCAAATATCAATAATAGTAATGATGAGAGGATATGTTGGCAATAGAATAATAATTTATATAATAATGATGTTTTTTAACATCACGTGATTTTCCTCCTATTTTTTAAAGACTGAGTTGTTTTTCATGATACTCCAGAGCCATCTACAGCAAGCTTGGATAATCAATGTACATAAAAAAAATTTAATTTACTTAATCATCTTTTCTTCATAGCGAAAGCTTGTGATAAAGACCTGTAGAGGTCCCTACCTTTGAATTTTTAAGATGCTTATTCCTAAAGGTTACTGCCTTAGTAAATATTAATCATAATAGCCAAAAATAAAAATCTATAGCTAAAATAGGGTTAAGATGATTGACCTAGTGGTCAGGATTTATTTAGCCATAAAATTAGGTTCAATATTTCAAGATCAGTAGTGGATTATTACAATGATAGAAAGAGTAGTCGCATTAGGCTCCGCTTCAGAAAAGGAATCTCAAATTTTTTAAAAACATGTTATTTAAATTTTGTTTTAAAACTTCAATAGTTATATTTATGAAAAAAAATAAATCTGAAAACTATCATAAAAGAATATTCGTGTAAATATTACGCATATATTTCAACCACCATACCTGAAATATCAACAATATACATTATTTATATTTACAATAATACCAATTTCAAATATGTTTGAATTAGATTAACAATATTATGAAAATAGACAGTTTGTGATGAAACTTAGTCATACTGTTTTACAAATGAATTGAAGAATGGTACTGAAGTACATAGCATGATTACAGATATGGGATGCTATAAATACACATTTAAAGGCTATAAAAATGACTATAATAAACAAAGACTCAGTCAAGTGAATACATTGAGATTTCATGGAAGCAGTACTAGTTATTACATTTTATTAAATTTGAATTTAGAAGTTGAAGTTAGGAGATATAAGATTTCTGAAGAAGATTGCTGTGGCAATTGAAACTATAAAAGAAAGTGGTAAATAAAGCTTTGTGTAACAGTGGTAAAGTGCATGGATTATTTAGTATTATATGGTATATATTTTATTAACCAGTCTACTTTTACATACATGATTAATAGATGTCACACGTAAAGCTAAAGTGAAGACAAAAAAAACTTGTTGTTGGCCAAGGAAGAAAAAGTGGCAAAGATCATGGAAGAAGCAGGGGCAGAGGTTACTCAGGAGTTAAATAATTGTTTTTCCCCTTGTCATTGCTCTAAACAATTAATAATAACAATCATTAAACTAAAAAAAAAGTAAAATAGTGAATTTAGAGCAAACATAATTTTTTTTTATTAAGAAAAATATCAGCAATGAAAACATAGTACACATTAGATAGTTGTTTAAAATATTTTGTGGGGTATTTACTAATCTGCATTATTGTGCTTGCTATAAATACAGCATGCACTACCATTTTGTATTTGTTTTTCTTTGGATTTTGAAAATTTTAAATTTAATAATGATAATTTCTAATATAAGTAGTGAACAATCTTTTTCTGTTTAAGATGTATAAAAAATTATCTAAGAAATAAGGTTTATTGAAGACCACCTAAAAAAATGAAAGATCATGATAAAATTAATGACAAATTTTCTTTATTGACATCCTGAAAAGAGGTTAATTCGGATATTAAATAAATATATAAAGTTATCTATTTTTAATCTTGTTTTTATTATTGTATTTTTGTTATTGATAATTACTAATATAAATAGAGATTAGTATGTTGTACGTATTTATTATTTTAATACTTGTTTCAAAAAATACTTAAGGAAGAAATACATGAAAATACAAGATTTGGATAATATAATCATTTGAGCTACAACTGTCCAATTGTCTTTTGTACTTTTAGATGGAACCCAAAATATTCTTTCCTCAAAATCCACCACTGTGTATGATATTTTTGAATTTCAGTCATTAACTTAAAAATATAAACATTGTAAAAATATTCCTTGTATCTGAGATTCATTAGTTTCAAAGACTTTAAGGGCAAATGGCATAAGCCAAAAATTAATCTAAAGATATGAATTTCATAGAATTACACTAACATATAATGATTACCAAGAATTCTAGCTTACAATAAGTGTCTCTTAAAGCTTTGGTTTATAAAGGAGCAGAGTTTTATAATATTTTTTTCAGTGTTAATTTAATCCTCTTGCTTTTTGATACATATTATTGTTCCATCTGGTGAGAGTTTTTAGAAATGCACAACTTTTTGTTTTTATCAAATCTTTATTTTATACTAAGACTCAATAAATTCGACTTGATTTTCTTTTTAAAATTCTAAAAAATTATGTTTGACTGTTTTAAATGTTTACAAACTGACTTGTAAATATAACAATGTGTCACAAACATCATCACATATATTTGCATACACATTAAACTAAAAATGAATTATGTCATTTTTATTTTTACTTTGATTTTTTTTACTTCTGCTTTAAAATTTGATATTTTCTTACAAAAGTTTCAATATTTAAAAAAAATTAACATCTCATTTTTTTAAAAAATAATGACGTAATTAGACACTATCAATTTTTTCTTTATATTTAGGTTATATTATATTTATATTATATTATTACATTATCTTATTCCTAAAAATAAAACATAAATGAATAGTTTAAAAGTTTACATGTGTATTTATTTATAATAAGCAAACAATTAGTGTATAAAAATAATCAAAAAATTTTTATAAGTAAGTAAAAAATTATTTCAAATTATACTTCAAAACCTTCATGAGAAATCCAGACCTGAAGAATGCTAATGTTCTCTGTGCATTTTTCTATACTCTTTGAAAAGATCTTGTTATCACAATATCATAGCTTTTGGATTCATGAAATTCCCTGGTAATGTTGCACTTAATTAATTTGGTGAAATGCATAAATGAAAAATGAAAATGAAAAACAAATATAACAACACTAATAACAGTTTTATTCTAATAGTAAAATGCACATTGTCTTTATATCTTCTCAAATAATTGGGATTACAGCCCTTGTTGGTACATCTACATCACTAAGTCACAATAATATAACTTTGTCTTTTCTTTTAGATTAAGTGAATACACATACTAAATGAATATATATATATATATATATTATTATTTAGATAACACATCAAAGTTGAAAATATATATTTTACTAATAATAGTCATATTAGAAAATAGATTATGTATACATACAAAAAATATACATTTACATCTTACTCCAAAATAAACACATACATAATATTTAGAGTAGGTGGATTAATATTAAAAAAATGATATCAGTTAATAATTAACAAAAAAAAGAAAATATTTACATACTTTTATAAATATGGTAACAAATAAATAATTACTATTAATTTTATTTCCTATCTTTTATCTTTTTATATTTTGTCTCTTGTCATTGGTCTTTTATTAGCAAAACACATTTGTACAAAAACTGACATTTTGTTCTGGCAATGGTAATTTTTGGGATGATTTTTCTTACCTCCCATTTGTTCACAGAGTTTAAAATGTATTTTTCATTTGTTCCAAAAGTTTAAAATGAGTTTTTAATTTGTTGGTTACTTCTAAGAAATTTATTATTAAACAATTTTATCCATATGGTTTTAGAAAAATTGTTGATTCTTCCAATTAACAAATTGAGTTTATTTTCTCAGTGATCAGTTCATAGTTTGTTGACCATTCTCAGCAAATATTCTTTCTTCTCTCTTGATAAGACATACATAAATATTTATGTATGATGGAATTGGAATGGAGCGATTAAGCTTTTTTCTTCATGCTAGGTCATACAGGCTGAACAACTTTATTTCTTTTCTATGGAATACCATGTATTTAGGGATGGACAACAATGATGTTTTAGAAAAACATTTTTTCAGACTTTAACATATATATGGAAAACCATTGAATGTTTGATTTGTAACACACTCTTTTTGATTTTCTATTTTTTTAGTATGTCTATTTGTGGTGCAATCATTTTTTCACAATAAAAAAATCTGTGAATATGCACTCTCTGATAACAAAATGTATTTTGCATTGTATTCTGCCAAAATAAGGACTTTTTTTTTAATAATTGCTTTTTATAGCTTATAAATCTTAATTGCTTTCATCCAATTCTATAATGTGCTTATCAATAATGAGATTAATTAAACCCCTCCTTCAAACTGTTGTCAGTGCTTGCTTATTGAAAAGCATTGGAAAGAAAATATGATAATTAATCATAATTTGAAATAGAAAAAGAAAAACAGAGTAAATAATAAAAAAATGTATTACTTTTTTTTAATAAATACAAAGTGTATACTTAAAAAGCCTATTTAGTGCTTTAAAAATATATTGACTAAATACAACTAAATAGTATGATGAGAAGCTTTTCAACTAACTGGTAGTATTATTCATAGTCATATTCATAACAATAAATGTCCACAAAAATTGTGAGTTTTTATAGAAGTAGGATTTTATTGAGGTGGTCATTTACATATATTTGAATAACATGTAAATACCTCTGTAAAATGCTACCTCTATAAAACTCCTAATACCCCTGGACAATCATTGCTATGATTAGGACTACCAGTTAGTTGAAACCATGCTCAGCATACTATGTAGATGTATTTAGCATATATGCATTTAAAGAATTAAACAATATTTTTTTAGAATATGCTTTGTATATATTATCATTTATTAAATTACATTGTTTTTGAAAAAAAATTATAATTTTTTGAAATCACTTTTTTTTAGTAATATAGTAATGGAACACAGGTAAAACTTCTATTGTGGATTTGATAACTTACATAAAATTTGTTTCTCTTCCTTTTTTCCTAAAATCAACAGTTAACAAACTCTTTTTCTTTTAATTTGCTTGTACAGAATTTGTTTGAGATGAAATGTGAAGAAACTCACACACACTCAAATCAGAATAAAACTTAACTCTTTATTTACTAAAGTTTAAGAATAAATTGCTATCAATTACTAACACAGTATTTGACATTTATAGTTAACATATATAGTTAGCTTCACATAGATACATTATCACTGTATAACTGCATCAAAACATTTGTTTACCTAAACCAATTTTATTTCTCATTCCTAAACATTTAAATTTCTCATGCTCCATTATTTTCACCATTATCACAGACATAATCTGGTATTATAATGTTACTCTGGGCTATTTTGGAATTATGAATAGTTAGACACTTTTCATGGTTAATTTGTTTTTGGAATGGGATGATCCTAAACAATTAAAAAGTATTAATAGTGATTCCAACACTATGATTTATAAAACACTAAATCACAGATCAATTATGCAACACAACATGAAAACCAGAAAAGCTATCTCACTTTAAGCTTTTATGTAACTTACAATTACAGAATGAAAAATAAAACAAAGTTTTTTGACACAATGGAGCCTTGCTTGTTTAATCTTTATTAGTTGCAAAGGCCCATGATCAATGTCACAGTTCTGCCCATGGTAATCACAACAGTAAACTATACAAGTTCTGCTTCTTTGAGGCTAAGGGACTACTTTTAATGACTTTGAGTTTCAACTTTGGATAGGTGTAGTGTAGATATGTAACTCCTTGGAGTAACATAAATACAATGAATGCTCATACCAATGACAGAATCCCCATCCATCAACACGACTAAATGACACCAACATACAACAGCAGCTAAACATACTTTTCAATGAATGTAGTCACATTTCTTTTATAAAGGTCACTTTTGGTATGATTATAATTTTAATTTATAATTTATAATGTGTTCTTTCAACATCTTTTATTCCTTCTGACAGATTTGTGGTAATCCAGAGAATATGTAATCCTTTATTATATAAAAATTAAGTTTTATCTAATTCCAGCTATTTATTCACCAGTGGAAAGGTCACTTGGGGTCATCTGAGAAATCTCTTACTCTTTTTATTCTAGAATGAACTTTATTATCTTGTTTATTACATTGCTTTTTGTTCACTTTTGTATAAGATCATAACTGCATCATGCTTTAGCAGATTGAAGCTCATGATCATGTCTGTGATAATATTTATTTTTGTTAATATATGACCAGCTTCCACTCCCTCAGTATCTTTATCATAATTTATGATTGGCTAGTAAGCCAATTACAGTTGTGACCAAGTGTGGCCTGATCACAGTAGTAATTAAAAGGAGTCCATATTAAAGTAAATACAGGAGGGGGAGGAGATTTATATACAATACATAGATTATAAAACATAAGGGCAGAAGAAAATAATTCACTTTTATCCAGATGAATGTTTCATTTATATACTTTATATTATTCTAAAGTAATGTACAACTAACAAAAATATTATTCTACCTTACTCATGGTGCTTTTAAGTATGTATTTTAGAGCTTATAAATATGTAAGGTACTACTCTAATATTTTTAAAACATTATATTTTTATTATCAAAAATTGCAGAGTTAGTGAGAAAATCACATGGTTCTAAGAGTATGAACAGTTATTATGGTATTATAAGGATGCCATTGTTTTTTTCTGAGCTGACTGCATAGTATTACATAAATTTTAAAAAAAATTCAGTTTATGTTGAAAACATTTTACTATCCTTTCTAAATTTGAG
Organism: Epiperipatus broadwayi; assembly: GCA_028023455.1. NCBI lineage: Eukaryota > Metazoa > Onychophora > Udeonychophora > Euonychophora > Peripatidae > Epiperipatus > Epiperipatus broadwayi. The sequence continues at coordinate 1,726,184 of JAQFVV010006370.1, read as the reverse complement.
GATCAGTATTTTACTTAATAAAATATTTTATAAGAATAAAAGTTTCATAATATTTTAAAGCATATTTAAAGATAATTTTGATTTGAAAACATTAACATAATTAGAGAGATCATAATTTTCTGATAAAGAAGAGAAAAAAATATTGGGAAAAAATAAATATCACTGATTGTATTTAATATAATGAAAGTCAAACATTTTGCTATTTATTTTTATTTTAAAGATAAAAATACATAGGAGTTAGTTTTTTTTTTCTTATTTTATTGTCTCATGACACACATGCATGAGTGAACACATACTCAGTAAAATAAAATAAATATTCACTCAATTTATTATTAATAGATGTGATATGTTGGACTATTTCCATCTGTGTGAATGTTGAATGTTTAGAAAATTTTAAACTTTATTTAAACTTTTCAAATACAAACAACTTGTTAGTAATAACACACAAATATGAACACAGGTTGATAATTACGCAATGTTTTAAGTAGTATTATTCTCCAATCTTTTTCAGGTGTTGCTGGCCTATGTGCATAGTGACAATATTCACTTAGAAGTTGAACTCGCACCTTTAGATTCTTGAATATTGAATTTAAAGCAAACGCTCTACCAACTGATCTACTCTGTCAAAAGCAACATATAGTAGAAATTTTATATATATGAGGGTTGGTTCAAATCCTCCTGAGCCCTTCTATTTTTTTTCAACATTCACTCATAGATGATGGAAATAGTCCAACATATCACATCTAATAATATACCATCATTACAAACCTTCAGGCAGATATTATTAATAGCTATATTATTATTTATTTGAACTTTTGTTTGTACTGTAATTTGTATTTATATGTACCTAACATTCATACAAAAAGTGTCTGTTATATATATAATCTTGTAAATGAATATTAATAAATACAGTATCCAAATATTTGTAATATATTACTAGATTACATATATAACTTCGAAGAAATGCAGACATCGAATAAGAATATCATTATATATATGGAATGTGATGAAATATACTACACATTTGCAATTCAATAAACAATATCAGGGGTGGGCAGTTGTTTTAGATTGAGGGCCACAGAGGTTGGTGGATGGCCACATCGGGGGCCACTTTGTGGAAGCAAAGGTTAGCAGAGGACCACATCTTTTTTCATGACACAATAAACACACTGCTTTATTCCCTGTATTACCAAAGAAATATTTTCTCGTCCATTCTTCATTAAACACACGACAATTATCAACAATTTTACATTTTTTTTTTTTGATGGGTTCATGATTTCACTAAAGTTGAAAATGTATATATTTGCTAATGCAAAGACAAAATTGAAATTAACCAGATCAATGGGAAAAGCACTGCACATCGTATCTACACTGCTCATGTGTATTGACATGACCATTCTACTGGAAAATACGAGATGAATCTTCGTCTTCGGTTGCACACAGAAAGGAAATCTCAGTTCAATGTAGATTTTTCTAATTGTCTTGGTGGGCCACATAAAAACTCTTAGTAAGCCACATGTGGCCTTCAGGCCACTATTTGACAACCCCTGAACAATATTCATTAAAAATATTTTAGAGAGAATGATAAATAGTGAACAGAAAAACAAATAAGTATATTTATATATAATTAAACATTAATAAGTGCATACTTATGATTATATGAAAAGTAGTGTGGGATTATTTTGAAAGCAATCTGATTGCAGATAAGTGATTATAATTATTTATTTTAGAAACATAGTGTTCTAAATATTTTAAACTGTATAATTATCATATAATGTTCAATCATGAAGACTCATTTTGTACTAAAACTATTTTCAAACTGTTAAATGAGTTGAGTAAACTATCTATTATTTTTCCTCCAGCTTTAATCATTTAATGGATTCTGTCTAAATACTTTACAGAAAGTACTTTAGACTCGAAGGTTTTATTTCTTTTTATTAGTATTTTTCAATTAATATGTTAATATATTATTAAAAACTATTGTATTATACATATGCAACATACACACACATTCTTCTATACATATGCAACATACACACACATTCTTCTATACATTTGCAAACATATCAACCCACACACACTTATATACATATTGAAGTAAAGATTATCGTTGGCAAAAGATGTAAACATATATTTTATATTAGTCTGTTTACATATATTTTTATTGTAAATATTAATATTGTATTAACATTTGACTCCATATTATTTGGAAGATATTCGGATAAATTCTGTCACAATGTGGGTATAATGCTAACAGCTACAAAAAGTGTTTATAAGAGCAAATCAGAAATATATGCCCACATGTAATCCATTAACATTCTATATATTGGTAGAGATTAACATTTCTTTTATATTGTTAAGGATTTTATATGTTCGTCCATGATTGTTTTTGGAATCAAGCAGAAATCCAGTTAGTCCAAATAGTCAAGATTAATCAGTAGAGGTGAATTTAATACTTTATTTTGGAGCATAACAACTGCAATGTAATCTATACAAATAAGTTAAGTGATGCTGAAAATGATCTTACACAGAAGCATAAATATAATATGCCCATTTCACTGTGAAGCTGCATCCAATGATGTTTCACTTATCATCATAATCATTTTCAATTATTTACTGCCTCTCCAAGTTTAATTCTCTGATTTCTAGTCTCTCTTCTCCACATCATATCAATAAACTTTCTTATTTTATCCATCCTTATCATAGCTAATCTTTTTCTGGGCCTTAAATCTCTTGTGATCCAGTTTAAAATTCCAACTGTTCATTTATTGTCATATCTTCTAGCAATGTGTCCAATCTAATTTCATTGCAGTCTCTCAGTTTATTCCATAATATATTTAAGACCTGTTTGTTTTTTCACCCGTGTATTTTATTTCCAATCACTTCTAGTTAGTCATAACACTTTTCTTCATAAGTTATTGAATGGTCTGAAGTCTCCCTATTTCTCTTCCGTTACATGTCCACGTTTGAGATCCATCAGCATAAATTGCTAAAACACTTTTATTAAAAATCTTTCTTTTCAAACACATAGGCATTTTGATTTCAATATTATTATTTTTACCAAAATCACTCCATCCAAGTTTAATTCTATGACAATTTTATTTGTTATGTTTTCATCTGCAGTAATAATTTATCAAGGTATTTATAGTTACTAACTTTCTTAATTCATATTACCAATCTTTATGTTTTTCTGTTGAAAAAATCCATTGAACATTACCTTAGTCTTTTTAGTATTTATCTTTAGTCCTACTTTTTACTTTCATCTGATAACTATTGCAATATTTTCTGAAGCTTTGAAGCATAATTTGCAAAAACAACTAGATCATCTGCAAAATCTATATGACTTAAATAATTTCCATTTACTTTCAATCCCTTAACTTCCCACTTTAATCCACAAAATATTTTTAAAAAAAACTGCTGTAAAAATTGGAAATATTGAATCTATTCAGTCTTATTATATATCGGGTATATGAGTACAGATTTTCACATTATTTAACACTCTCTACTCTATCTCATAACACTGATACACTTGAACACACATATGTTGAAAAAATAAATAATCACCAATATATATATATATATATTTCACGCTAAACCATCAATCATCAATTGGCCCAGATTATCATCTCTACACATATATGCAATAAGTGTTCAGATATATATTAAGATAGCCAATTTTTATACTTTAATGGACAGGCTTCAATCCACTCCACACTCCAACTCTTCAACCATCCATCCAATTGAAAATCTGATGATGGAATGCTCAAAGGCCACCCTGAGGCTGAGATTCTTGTCACACCCATGCTGACCTATGGTCAATCTGACCCCTCATGTATAGGACATAATCCATGTAATACATGTATGAGGGATTTTGTTTATGCATTAAGAATAAACATCTTATCACTACCAATGATAAATGAGATATTATAAATTTGATTAATTAAAACTGTAAACTGTAAACACTTCTTTTAACAGAATAATTAAATGGTTAGACAATATTATAATCAAGTAATAGTCTTTGATCATAATTAATAATATATCAATCATTTTATGACCATTACTTTATGTCTTAAGCATTGAACACAAACTTAACAAGTCTTTAAGTAAATAACAATTCATTTTTATTAAATATTTCAAATACTAAGAACTTTTAACAGAATTCATCAATTAAATATATTAAACCACAAAAACATCACATGATCAACATTGCTCATGTTTACACAAGCTGTTAAAACAATAGCAACTCTCTCTATAAAATAATGTGACCAAGTGCAAGGAGTAGTAATCAATGAATGTTAGAAGGTTTGAGCATTAAAATCCCTATTCAGGGTCTACCCAAGCTTCTCACTGATGAAACCCACAAGCTACAAACTACTCTGGAGATATTGAAAGTGTAGGCACTTGGTATAAATTTTGATGTTCAAACCTTCTAAAAACCATTGATTATTTTGGCTGGCACTAGGTGGCGCTACTGTCTGAAGTCAGTTGCTACTGTTTTAAATATAATATATTTATAGAATTTTAATAATCTGTTCAACTTTATTTTATAATTGATTTATTAATAATGGTCAAAGAAGTAGCTCTTACTTTATAGATAAACAAATGTGATTACTTTTCTATATAGTCATTTTTATTATTGTATAAGAATTTATTGCATCATCAGATATACAAATGATTTTTAATGTTTATGTTTTGGAGGAAGCCATTTTGCTGTAATGTCTGATGAAAATTACTCTTCTAGTTCAAAAGTAATTGCTTGTTTTTATTTGTTTATATATTTCCTTTACTTAGTTTATATATTTTTATTATTTATATATGTATTAAAAACATTTAAACCATAGCAAAATGTAAAATAATATTCCATAAGCATATATGGGAAATTCACACACAATGCTAACCTTAAAAAAAAATATAGCCAGACTTTTGATTGAAAGCATCCTAGTTAAAGTTAGATTGCAATTTATTTTAGTTAATCTATAATAATGAATAGGGTTTTTTTTTGTAATATTTCTAAAAATGGTGAAGGTCCAATCTAATATATATATATATATATATTAAACTGGGTGGTGTTATAGATCAAATGGGGAACAACATCTATAGCATGAACTTTGAACTCTTTAAATATAATCTAAACTTGTGAAACAGAATTATAAGACTTACATTTATACAAAAAAATATAATACAATTATTTATTAATTCGATCTACACCAATGCAATTTAATTATTGTGTCACAATGGTCCCTTAGACAGAGAAGCATAATATCCAGAAGATACCTGTGACCAAGCCAGAGCTATATATAATATATAACTGTGACCCCGTTTGAAGAGCACAGAACTTCTTGGCTGCAAAATTCAACACCTATCATTCAAAGCACTTTTTTGTTTCAGAGTAAATTCCAGGAACCTGATAATTTCTAAAGCAACTAATGTGCCCTGAATGATGGCTAACTAATTCAGCACCTAAGACATCCCAACTAGCTCAATCAAAAGAAATAATACAATACATTACAGCTTTAATTAATGGTAAAAGAATTGACCAACAAATATTAAGTTTTAAAGATAATTTATTTTAACAAAATGTTTACTATTATAATTTAGAAACTATTATTATAAACTCTTAATTAACTTAAACAATGATTTTTATATATAATTACATGCAATCTTAATAAATCACACAATATAATATAATATAACAAAGAGTATTAAATAAACACAAAACATTTAAACATGCACATCAATAGTTCATTTTATGCATGCTATAGAGTTCATTGGTTTTACTGACTCTGGAGGCTTCAAATTATTGCAATGGCTTCATTAATATCAGAAATGGAATAAGAAATGTTATTCATTACCTATAGGACTCTGGATGTTGAATCCTTGCTGTTTTCTGCTTCACATGAGTTTTTCCAACCGGTTGGATTTGAGGTTTTGTAGAGGTTCCTATGATTGCTATTTTGTGATGCTATTATTCAAGACAGCTAGATATCTCTGGTGTTGTTATTAGGCAGGCATCACTTTTATTGGGCATGTTGCTGATGTTTCATCAGACTAACGCCATATGCTTCTGACAGCTGCTAACACTGCATTGTTATGAAACAGCACTAATTCTGGATATGTGACAAACTGACTGAAGAATCATTGTAAAAACTGATTGTAAACTGATTGAATTATGAAAAACTGACTATTTAATGTGATAACCTGTTGTCATTTTTTAATTAGCTTCTATACCCACCAGCTATATCCATTGTTGAAAATTTATCCACTGCTTTTGATTAAATTTTTGATAAGATTTTAATTAATTAATTAATCCTGTTTTTAATTAGTAGCCAGTGCTAATTCTGTTGTTTGTGGATTTTTACTTAGTAGCCATTGCTATTTCTGTTTTTATATAGCTTATGATTGTACATAAATCTTTGAGAGACATTCCAATTATACGCTTTCATTTGTTTCTTAATATTTAACCCTCATATTTCATTATATTAACACGCACACATTTTACTATACTTCTTTATTTTTAAAATCAACTCATTATAAACAATCTTATTTATTTTAAATAAACTGGAAGAGATTTCTTTTTTTTTTAACTTGAATGAAAAAAGATATTTTTAATTTTATATAAAATATTTATTTTTAAACAGCTATAGATTTAAATTTTTTAAGCCAAATTCTCTCTCTTGAATTACTCTTAAAACTTTCTGATTTCTTTTTTTTTTTACTATTATTTTTCAAACTATTAAAACTTATATGAATGACACAGGGTTTAATTTTTCCCTGAGCTAACTGTATTTTCTTCATTTTTCTATTTTTAAAACTCCAAACTTTCATAAACAACTCTCCCAACTTATTCTGACTTACATATTATTTATTTATTAAAACCTTCATTTCCTTTTACAAAACTTATTTTACAGTGATTTTAAAATCTACATTGTTTATAAAAAAAAATTATTTTTAATAATTGTGAACACACTTATTACAACATGTATCTTGCCTAGCATATATACATATATATATATATATTGAACAGAAGCAAACAACCTTGAAAGCTGAGAATCACCATGCAAATGCATCCATAAACTTAAAGGAGAAAATGGTGGAATATTATTTTCTTCAGCTTTGATATTATGGAAGCAAACATTTATTGATGGTACTGGAAATGAAGTGTTTATTAATCAGGTTCTAAATACTGCATATATTACTCTGAAATTATAGATAAGCATTACTTTTAAAGAACTTTGTCTTATAAGTAGATTAAGTAATAAATACTTTTACCTAAAGTATTTATATATATTAAGGCTATAACCTTAAGACCATGTGCCTGAAAATGTTGTAAATAAAAAGATTTTGCAAATGTTAGTGTGTTATAGAAATTGTAAACTTAGTCAGTGAGGTATTTAACAGCCTTATGCTCTCAAATCAAAATGCTTTAGATTCTCCTATATAATTAAAAAGTAGTTCGAAGATAAGAGTGGCTGCTCTTGTCTTTTAAATAAATCTTGTGTTAAGATTTGTAGAAGTCCCTGCTGTCATTTTTCAGGTGCATGGTCTTAAGGTTATAACCTTAATATATATTACTTTATGTAACAAATATGAGCTTTACAAATTTAATTATTTAACTAAAGTATTTATATAAATTAAATGTGTGAGCACATCATTCTTCAACTCTTGGAGATTGTCTTCTGTTTAACTTTCATAGAATATTTTAGGCTAAGCAAATTTAAGCACTTAATTTTGACTGTGTATTTAAGTGGTCTTAAGCTGCTACATATTACAAATTTAATTATTTAACTAAAGTATTTAAATAAATTAAATGTGTGAGCACATCATTCTTCAACTCTTGGAGATTGTCTTCTGTTTAACTTTCATAGAATATTTTAGGCTAAGCAAATTTAAGCACTTAATTTTGACTGTGTATTTAAGTGGTCTTAAGCTGCTACATATGAAGTGTCATAATGACTTATGGTCACCATTGTAATGACAACAAAATTGGAAAACACGGACTTTGAACATGTTACCATCACATTTTCGATGATATGGATGGCTAAAGAGTTGGAGAATGGAGAAGATTAAAGCATGTCTATTAAAATTTGAAGATTTGCTATTTTAATATAAACTGAACCCTGATTGTATATGTGTGTGGGAAGTGATGATCTGGTCCAACTGATGAGTGCTGGTTTAGCACAAAATACATGTGTTGGAGATCATTTGTATTTTTCATATGTATGTGATCATGTATGTCAGTTAAATAAGATGGAGTGGATGACTAGAACTTGAAAGTCTAGGTTCAAATACTATCATATTATATACACACACATATATATATATATATATATATCATCAAACATTATCGATCCACTGCAGGATGAAGGTCTTTCAAAGTTCAATCCATCTTTTCCTATCTTTAACTTCTCTTCTTCACATCACCCCTGCACACTTTCTTATTTTATCCATCCATCTCACATGTGGTCTTTTTCTGGGTCTTTTACAATCTCTTGGAATCTAGTTTAAAATTTCAAAATATTATATATATCTATTTCCAAGATATATATATATATAATATTTTAATAAGTTAATATAGATGTAAATTAAATAATAAATGGTAACTCTGTTAAATAAATGAAGGTAAATTCACAGTCAAGGTATATTGATTTGCAGCAACCAATAAGATTGCTTCAGCTGTCTGATTAAGATTATTAAATCTGTCCACGCTATTAATAATCCAAGGGAATCCTCTTTAGATAAGACACTCACATTGTTACGTGGCTTACTGATGGGAAAATCTTAATTTCAGTTGGAATGTAACAAATCTTATACATTTTATCTCAACTCTTATAGCTATAATTCCCAGCTACTTGTTCATACATAATAACATGAGAGACTGATCAAAAGAGGCCTCCTTTTGATTAGTAATGGTTTTCTATTGTTTTCTTTGAACCACCAAAACTGGTCTTATTGGCTGCAGTACATCAATATATTTTGCTGGCGGCTTCAATTTCATTTATATGACAGAATTTCTATTTACTAATTTACATATATATACATACACTAGTTATAAGTTGAAACTCTATTTTTTGTAAAAAGAAGTGGTTTTACGCTAATAAAAAAATAATTAATCATATAGCCTTTATAAATTAATCACACTGCATAAATATGTAATGGTATTAGTAACATTAATTTTAACTTTTTTTTTAAGTATCATAGCATCGGCCAGGACGCGAACCCGCAACCCGGGCAACTGCCTGCAAGTGCAAGGCAGTCGCGCTGACCTCTCGACCACCAATGCAATACTAAATTATTTTAACTTATGCCTCTATAAAAAATTTTCCAACAATAGTTCAGCTAGCTGGATTTGATAAAAAAAAAAAAATCAATCAATTCTTCTGGATATATGGTTTCTGTCGTAATCAAAGCTATCAGTAGTTTGAAAATCAGTTTATACTTTATTAAGCAATTCAAGCTCTTTAAGAATTTATGGTAAATAAAAGGTTATCCAATAATTGATGTAACGAACGATAGAGTATTTATAGGACTAATTGAGGATTTTATTTTTTTCATGTTTTACTCTTTTGACAAGTAATTAGTCAAATATATGAATTAGCCCTAGTTCCATGATCTTAAATAAAAATTCATTAACTTTTTAGAAATGGATTTTTTTATGTTTTATCATTTTAGTCCTTATATTAGGGAATGTGTATTCTGTAACCTTTATGCTAGAAGGTTTACATATATATACCATCATCAGATTTTCAATAATATGGATAGCTGAAGAGTTGGGGAATGGAGAAAATTGAAGCCCGTCCATTAAAGTTTGAAGATTTGCTACCTTAATATAAACTGAGCACTGATGATAGATAGATAGATAGATAGATAGATAGATAGATAGATAGATAGATAGATAGATAGATAGATAGATAGATAGATAGATAGATAGATAGATAGATAGATAGATAGATAGGTAGGTAGGTAGGTAGGTAGGTAGGTAGGTAGGTAGGTAGGTAGGTAGGTAGGTAGGTAGGTAGATAGAGATAGATAGATAGATAGATAGATAGATAGATAGATAGATAGATAGATAGATAGATAGATAGATAGATAGATAGATAGATAGACAGACAGACAGACAGACAGACAGACATACAGACAGACAGACAGACAGATAGATAGATAGATAGATAGATAGATAGATAGATAGATATGTGTGTATGTGGGAGACGATGATGTGGATCAACTGATGAATGATGGTTCAACATGAAATACATATATTGGAGATCATATATCTTTTTTCACATGAATGTGATCTGTAACAGTCAAAACACGTCTATCTCGTTAACATATTGCAGAATTCGACCACCACACGGAACAGCAGCACCATCGAGTAGCGAAGCCACCGGTAATACTGAGTTCGAACATAGTTTATCGGTTCACAATACAATCTACGGAATAACACCTCTGATGCGACATAAGTAAACACTTCTTTAGGCACGGTGGTCAGGGAGATGCACGAGATTCATGGGCTTTGTTTCCGAGTTGGCCAACAATCAAACGAATATTAATTAACATATATAATCGAGAAAATGTCTATAATGGGCATCGAATAAATGAAAACTTAACTACAGACATATAGTTAGAATTATTTATTTACGTATTTAATAAAAGAAAACATTATTAATGTGATTAATCATATTTTAAATTCAAAGTCTCAATAGCTAATTAGTAATATTATATATATAAAAATACATTTATTTATATGGAGCATTTATTTATATGAAGGCGTAATCTAGCTACCTAAGGTTCTCGAGTGAGTATTTCTAATGCGTGCTGTAAGGAATTTATACTGTGCACTGCAAGAGTCATCAGTAACGGCGGAAATACATTTATTTAATAAAATATTTATTTTACAACAAAGGGCAAACATTTATTTGAGAGTATATGACGAAGATAATGCGGAGGCGGAGTGATAGAGAGAATAATAAACTAAATAAAAGAACACGTGGTACGCTTTAGAAGGGCGATGTAAAATGGCAGCGCTGAAACTGCAATGCCGTGAATAAGTTATAAGGGTTTCGGGTTGGTCTCTGCCGCGACCCGAAGAGGTAAGGTGTCACATGAGCATAACCAGGGACAAGCGGTCCGTGTCACAATTTGCCAGCTGGCTGCGTGACGGTCGTCAAGCCCTACGGGAACATTATCATGTCCGCTTGTGTAGGACGACTGGGGTTAATTCAACCCTAGAGAATCCGGAGCATTCACGGCGTGGAATGAGCCATCGGGGCTTCAAAACGTAACACATGTATAATATCGAAAAGATTGTGGTAATATTCAACTAGATTTCAAACTCAGCCCGACATTATCAACGTTGACTGAAAGAAAATTGGTGACTCTCAAAGAAATGAAATTTACATGATTATTCATTAACATTTAATAATAAAAAAATATCTAAAAAGGGGATTATTACAGCGAGTATGCCAGCTATTACGGAGTAGTAGACCCTGCATTACAATAACTGATTCTTTGAATGCGTGTCGATTTATATGAAATTTAAGTTATTTATAAAAGCAAATATTAATGATAATTCGACACGCATTCACTGTTCAAGCGATTATGGATTTAGCTTTAAAACTAAGACAATTATGAGGAGGTGATATTTCAATGATAATTATAAATAAAATGTAGATTTAAGAAATACACACCTAAGAAGTGATAGAGGGAGAGTAAGCTAGATTATGCGAGAAATTTACAGATTACATGAATTCTCGAATTTTAGTTTCTCAAAATTACAATTTTAACATTTAGAAGTTATACAAATAGTAGGAGATGAGCTATAGCTTATTATTACTAGAGTACTCTATAATTTGGAATACACACACAGGTACCTGTTTTATAAGATGTTTTCGTCCATTGGTTTAATAGCAGATTGTTCGTAATTAGAGGTTTTCTTTCTTGTCCTGGGCATGTTGTTTTATTGATTTTTTTAACAGCAGTGGCTTTCTTGTTTATTTCAGGCAGCAGATCATTTTGGTGTTTTTACGATGGGCAAGGTGAAGCTCAGCATATGGTGGGCCATCTCCCGATGGAGAATAATTTCGGTGCTTACTCGGTCATACCTTGCAGTATTAATTTATTTAAGATATTTTAGATGCTCCACTCGAGAGCAAAGCTAAAATTCAAGTGAAATCTCCTTTAAGTTTAAGATGGCCTCTTTTTTTATCTTGATCTCTAAGTTTTTGTTGAGATATTTTTAGGTTTTTTACTTATCTTGCCCTCAGGATAATCATTGCTCTGCTGGTTTTAATTAAAAAATTTGCTGTGCTATTGTTTGTTTTTCATTACATTCGCTAATTACATTCTTTTGTAATTTTGCTATAATTAATTTATTTTCTGTCCCTGACCGATGCTTTTAAATTTTCAAAGACAAAAGGGAATAAAATTATTTTAACTTTAATTAATTATTGCATCAGATTTTGTTAGACTTATTATTTAACGAAATTTAAACTAAACAACAAATACGAACTTTATAAAATTCAAAATAAATGATTATTATTATTACACAAAATTTATTTAACTAAAAAGGAATCTAAATTATATTATTTTATCCGTATTTATTGCGCTTAATTTGAGATCGAAATGTGTGCGTGTTTATGTTGAATTCTACATATATTTATACATTTTTAATATTGTTACACACACAACTCGATACCCAAAAAGTTTAAATTTGGGTGGGATAGACCAGTCAGTGAGAGACGACAGAAAAAGGTGAAACTTGAGATTCGAATACGAATCTCACTGTTTCAGATCATAGGTATTGGTTATATAAGATGGAGTGTATAGTTGAAGAAAGCTTGAAAGGCTATGTTTAAATCTTCTCTTACTACATCTAAAGTTCAGTATATACATTATACATCACATGATCACATTTCCTATACTAGCACATTAATTGTTGATAAACAGAGCAAAACTCTCCATACAGTATTGCCACCTGTGCTAAACAGAGTAATCAATGGATGCCAGAAGGCTTGTGCATAAAATCCCTATCTAATGCCTACTCATCCAATATCCCCAGACTAGTTTCTGGCTTGTGGCCTTCGTCAGTGAGGAGCTTTGGATCTGAGAGCACTGCATCTAGATCTTAGGATCTAATGCAACCCTCTAGCAACCACCATTTATCTCTACTTAACTACAAAACTATGAGAATGAAATTGAAAACACAAAAAATATTTTCAATCTAAGCTCAATAGCTTATATAGTCATATGGTTCTGAAGTCAGTTCAGCACCCATACATTTTGGTGTCTTTGGCTCTTTTACAACCATAGCCACCACTATCCTATTAGGCAGGATTTGTATTAAACCATTAAGCATCACATGATCACATTTCCTATACTAGCACATTAATTGTTGATAAACAGAGCAAAACTCTCCATACAGTATGGCCACCTGTGCTAAACAGAGTAATCAATGGATGCCAGAAGGCTTGTGCATAAGATCCCTATCTAATGCCTACTCATCCAATATCCCCAGACTAGTTTCTGGCTTGTGGTCTTCGTCAGTGAGGAGCTTTGGATCTGAGAGCACTGCATCTAGATCTTAGGATCTAATGCAACCCTCTAGCAACCACCATTTATCTCTACTTAACTACAAAACTATGAGAATGAAATTGAAAACAAAAAATATTTTCAATCTAAGCTCAATAACTTATATAGTCATATGGGTCTGAATTCAGTTCAGCACCCATACATTTTGGTGTATTTGGCTCTTTTACAACCATAGCCACCACTATCCTATTAGGCAGGATTGGTATTAAACCATTAAGCATCACATGATCACATTTCCTATACTAGCACATTAATTGTTGATAAACAGAGCAAAACTCTCCATACAGTATTGCCACCTGTGCTAAACAGAGTAATCAATGGATGCCAGAAGGCTTGTGCATAAAATCCCTATCTAATGCCTACTCATCCAATATCCCCAGACTAGTTTCTGGCTTGTGGCCTTCGTCAGTGAGGAGCTTTGGATCTGAGAGCACTGCTTCTAGATCTTAGAATCTAATGCAACCCTCTAGCAACCACCATTTATCTCTACTTAACTACAAAACTATGAGAATGAAATTGAAAACACAAAAAATATTTTCAATCTAAGCTCAATAGCTTATATAGTCATATGGGTCTGAACTCAGTTCAGCACCCATACATTTTGGTGTCTTTGGCTCTTTTACAACCATAGCCACCACTATCCTATTAGGAAGAATTGGTATTAAACCATTAAGCATCACATGATCACATTTCCTATACTAGCACATTAATTGTTGATAACAGAGCAAAACTCTCCATACAGTATTGCCACCTGTGCTAAACAGAGTAATCAATGGTTGTAAAAGAGTCAAAGACACCAAAATGTATGGGTGCTGAACTGAGTTCAGACCTATATGACTATATAAGCTATTGATCTTAGATTGAAAATATTTTTTTGTGTTTTCAATTTCATTCTCATAGTTTTGTAGTTAAGTAGAGATAAATGGTGGTTACTAGAGGGTTGCATTAGATCCTAAGATCTAGATGCAGTGCTCTCAGATCCAAAGCTCCTCACTGATGAAGGCCACAAGCCAGAAACTAGTCTGGGGATATTGGATGAGTAGGCATTAGATAGGGATTTTATGCACAAGCCTTCTGGCATCCATTGATTACTGTTTAGCACAGGTGGCAATACTGTATGGAGAGTTTTGCTCTGTTTATCAACAATTAATGTGCTAGTATAGGAAATGTGATCATGTGATGCTTAATGGTTTAATACCAATCCTTCCTAATAGGATAATGGTGGCTATGGTTGTAAAAGAGCCAAAGACACCAAAATGTATGGATGCTGAACTGAGTTCAGACCCATATGACTATATAAGCTATTGAGCTTAGATTGAAAATATTTTTTGTGTTTTCAATTTCATTCTCATAGTTTTGTAGTTAAGTAGAGATAAATGGTGGTTGCTAGAGGGTTGCATTAGATCCTAAGATCTAGATGCAGTGCTCTCAGATCCAAAGCTTCTCACTGACGAAGGCCACAAGCCAGAAACTAGTCTGGGGATATTGGATGAGTAGGCATTAGATAGGGATTTTATGCACAATCCTTCTGGCATCCACTGATTACTCTGTTTAGCACAGGTGGCAATACTGTATGGAGAGTTTTGCTCTGTTTATATACATTATACTTATATTTCAAATGTATATATTTAATCATAAATTATCAATATGAATTTTTTTCCTATAGAGTTTGTCTTGACAGCAGAATGTAGATTCTATATTTTACTAATCTGTGGCTGTTATCATGTGACTTATTTTCAACCACTATTGATTCACTCCTGGATAAAAGTCTACCTAAGTTCAGTTCTGTTTCACTTCTCCAAATCACACTAACAAACTTTGTTCTTTGATCCATTCATCTCACATGCTGTGTCTGTTATCATCTATTTTAACAATATCTTCAGATTAGCTCCATTTTTTTCAGTAATGTCAATGATATTTGTTTCTTCTCAATCATTTAATTTTATTCCTATCCTATATTTTGCCACATATAGTTGAGTGATCTCAAGTCTTTGTCTTACTATTTCATTATTCGTACAACTTTTAGATTCAAAATGCAAGTATAATAAACAAAAAGGAATGATCGGGTGTATAATTTGTCAGGTTTTTATTACTTTTTTATAGCTTAAATTTTATTTTAAACTAGTCCTTTAGCTCATTTATATTTAATAAAAAATAATTTACTTTCTTAATTATATTAATATCATTTATGTTTTTTTATTATTTTTACAATGGTTTTTGTAATCCACTGTTGAAGGTTTCAGTTGCCCCAGGAATCTTCTTCAGGACTAAAACAAACATGACACAAATACATGAATACAATATACATTAACATTTTTTTTTCATTTTATATATATGTATGTGTGTTATCTTATAATCATTATTTATATATCCACATATATCTTTATATACCTCTCTAAATAATTATTACATTTTTATATATTATACATTTTAACCTTTTTTCTATTTTATATTTATCAATCAATACTTCCTATAGTCATATATGTATATTATTTTTATTTCATTTATTTTTTATTTTATTCTTATTAATTTTCTTAATATTTAACACTAACATTATATATTCATATTTTTATATTTTACATTATTATTATTATTCATTATATTAACTGTCAATAGTGGGTTATAAAAAGCATTGTAAAAGTAATGTAAGTCAGAAAACGTGTGACTCATAAACATAGTGCAGAATTCGACCACCACACAGAACAGCAGCACCATCAAGGTAGCGAAGCCACCCGTGGTACTGAGTTCAAACATAGTTTATCGGTTCCACAATACAATCCACAAAACAACGCATCTGATGTGACATTAGTAAATATTTCTTTAGGCACGGTGGTCAGGGATATGCAAGAGATTCATGATTTTATTTTCGAGTTAGCCAATAATCAAACTAATATTAATTAAACATTCATATTTACATGATTGAGGAAATATTGTATAGAATGGATATGGAATAAATGAAATGTAACTGCAGATGTATAGTTTAAAATTATTTATTAACACATTTTAATAAGATCATTTACTAATAATATTTTATGGATTAAAAGCTTTAGTAGTGGGATTTGTGACATGATTATATTTTAAAGAATACATTTATTTATTTGTTTACAAAAGGAATTCACTTATTTGAAGGTGTAATCTAGCTATCTAAAATTCTCCAGTAAGTATTTCTAATGCATGCCTGGAGGGATTTATACCTTTGCACTGCAAGAGTCTAAAGTAAGGGTTATAAGAGTAGTGGCAGACATATATTTATTTAATTAAAATATTTATTTATAACTAGGGGCAAACATTTATTTGAGAGTGAATTACGAAGATAATGCAGAGGCGGAGTGATATATAGAATAATAAAATTAAGTAAAGGAACATGTGGTACGCTTTAGAAAGGCGATAAGGAATGGTAGTATATCGAAACTGCAATGCGTGAATGAGTTTATAAGAATGTCGGGCTGGTCTCTGCCATCTGCCCGATGAAGTAAGGTGTCACATAAGCATAACCAGGGACAAGCGGTCCATGTCACAGTTTGTCGGCTGGCTGCATGACGTCATCAAATCCTACGGGAGCACCCATTATGTCTGCTTGTGTAGGACGACTGGGGTTAATTTCAACCCTGAAGAATCCAGGAAATTTCACGGCGGAATGGGTCATCATGTCTCTAAAATGTAACACATGTATCATGTATAAACGATTATGATAAGATTTAAATAGATTTTTAACTCGGCCCTACATTATCAACATTTACTAAAGAACTTTGGCGACTCTCAAAGAAATGTAATTTTATGGAATTATTCATTAAGATTTAATAAATGCAAAACATATATAAAACTGGGGATTATTACAACTAATACGCCAGCCATTTGTGAAGTTGTAGACCCCTGCATTACAATAAATGAAGCATTGAATGCGTGTCGGTTTATATGAAAATTAAATTATTTATGAAAGTAATGTTAATGAAATCTGACACGCACTCACTATTTCAAGTGATCATAGATTTAAACTTTGAAAATTGAGACAATTATGAGCATGCAATAATTAAATAATAAATATAGATAAAATGTAGATTTTAGAAATACGCACCCAAGAAAAATAGAATAAGGTAAGCTACATTATTAGAGAAATTTACACATTAAGTTAATTATTCAGTTTTAGTTATACATATGGTAGTTTTTACATTTTATAATTTAGATAAGTAGTATGAAGAAGAGCTATAGCATATTATTAGAGTCCTCTAGAGTTTGAACACAGACAGGTACCTGTTTTATAAGAAGTTTTCCGAGTCCATTGGTTTAGTAGCAAATAGTTCATGAGTGGCAATTCTTTCTTGTATTTAGATGTTTCATTTACTTTAACAGCAGCAGCAGCTTTCTCATTTATTTCAGGCAGCAGATCTTCATGGTGAATTTATGACGGGCAATGGAAAGTTCGGCATCTGATAGGCCATCTCCCGATGGAGAATAATCTAGGTGCTTTTACTCGGTCATACCTTGGCAGGAACAATTTATTTTTATATTTTGGAGACTCTCAGTGATCGAGAGCAAAGCTAAAGTTTTTTTTAATGTCTCCAGCCAGTCTAAGATGGCCTCTTTTCTTATCTTGATCTTTCACATTTTTGTTAAGGTATTTTTAGATTCTACTTAATCTGCTCCTAGGATAATCAATGCATTTTGTTGGTTTTAATTATAAAGAAAGCTGCCGTTCTATTGTTTACATTTTACATTTACTAATTACATTTTGGGGAATTTTTCTTTAATTAATCTATTATCTATCACTGACTGATGCTTTTAAATTTCAAAGACAAAAAGGGAACATAAAATCATTTTAACTTTTAATTAAATATTACATCAGATTTTTTTAGAATTATTATTAAACGAAATTTAAACAAAGCAATAAATACGAACTTTATAATCCAAAACAAATGATTAAAATTATACAAAATTATATAACTAAAAGAAATCTAAATTATATTATTTTATCCCTATTTATTGCCTTTAATTTGAGATCGAAATGTGTGCGTGTTTATGCTGAATTCTACATATATTTATACATTTTTAATATTGCTACACACACAATTCGATACCAAAAAGTTTAAATTTGGGCGGGATAGACCGGTCAGTGAGAGACGACAGAAAAAGGTGAAACTTAAGATTCGAATACGAATCTTACTGTTTCAGTAATAAAGAACATAAATGATATTAATATTATATAGACTTGACAATACATTAAGACAGATAAAGTTATAATATTTTTTAATATGTATTGTCATGTAAAATTTACTAAATCTAATTTAGTATATAAGGTATCTCATAACACTGATACACTTGAACACATATATGCTGAAAAGATAAATAATCACCAATATACGTATTTCATGCTAAACCAGCAATCATCAGTTGGTCCAGATTACCATCTCTACACATATATGCTATAAGTGCTCAGATATCTGTTAAGATAGCCAAACCTCATACTTTAATGGACAGGTTTCAATCTACTCCACACTCCAACTCTTCAACGTCCATCCAATTGAAAATCTGATGATGGAATGTTCAAAGGCCACCCTGAGGCCGAGATTCTTGTACTACCCTCTAGTTGCCGTATTCAATAACTTTTACGCAAGAAAATACAACAATTTATTTCTGTATTTTATATCTTTTTATTTAGACTTATCCAGAACTATAACAATCAAAGAGCAAACTTAAATTATCCTCTATATTTTAATGTAAATTCATTTTTAAAGAACTTATTAGGTTTATAGATGACAGATACCTTACTCAGAGACTCCATAAAAAATAAACACATTACATATGTAATGATAAATAATATTTTAATATTGAATAAATATAATGTCATGTGACATTTATCCATTTAAAATAATAATTGAACTGCCCGCTAGTTGCATATTCAATAACTCTATACAATAATAAAATAGACCACTTCTTACAATGTTTAAGATCTTTTTATTTAGAGTTATTCAGAAGTGCAAGCGAGTAAACTTAAATCAGTCTATACATATATAATATTTTTATCATCTCACTGCTATTCTTTCAACCACATTCCGTTTTTAAATAAACAAAACTTGAATATTTCTCCTTGAATAAACTATAAAATGGAGGGTAGGGCTGAAAGAATTAAATTATGAAGTATTTAAAATGTTTTATATAGACTTCAGCTAGCCTTATGCATTGTTTCTATTTAATATATATATAGGAGATTTGAACTCAAACTTTCAAGCCACTTTACTATCCACACTATCTCATACTACTGATATACATGACCACACACATGCAGAAAAGATAAATAATCACCAATATAAGTATTTCGCGCTAAACCAGCACTCATCAGTTGGTCCAGATTATCATCTCCCATATAAATATATATATATATAATCAATGCTCAGTGTGGGAGATGTATGGGAGATGGTAATCTGGACCAACTGATGGGTGCTGGTTTAGCACAAAATATTTATTGGTGATTATTCATCTTTTCTGCATATGTGTGGTCATGTGTATCAGTAGTATGAGATAGTGTGGATAGTGAAGTGTCTTGAAAGTCTGAGTTCAAGTCCCCTATATTTACAATTAGGTTCCAGATTTAAGAGTGCCTGGTATTTCAAATCTTATATAATATCATCTAAACAGTAATGCTAGTACAGTTAATGAGACCCACTCTTTCTAATTATTTGACAATATAGTAACAAGAAAATGGCCACGTCCAAACTGGTTCTCTTTATATATTAAGAAGATTCTCTTGAACAACTATAGAAGGAGATGTGAGAATAAATCAATCCAATTATTCATTGTGAATTATTTACTAAGAGATCGATTTTTTATATAACAAAGCAAATAAATTAATTCACATTTTTTAAACTTTGTAATAAAACTTTAAATGATAAATATGTAATGAAAACAATTACTAAGTGAAAATATATAACATTACATTAATATGTTAATAAATAATGTACAATAAATAAGTAGATTGATTTATTCTCACACCTCATTTTATAGTTTTTCAGAACAATCTTCTTAATATATAAAAAGAATCAATTTCAACGTGGCTGACACTTTCTTATTAACATATTGCTAGATGGCAAGAGGGAGTTTACCTGATTTTAGCATTACTGTTTAGACAATCTATTTAACACTACATATTTTCAATTAGAGTTGGTTTTCATTATATACTTAGCATTTAAAGGTTTATCACAACGTTTATAAAAATAAAAATTAATGTTTTTGTTTTGTTAGTTTTTGTTTTGTTATTTAAAAAATCAATCTGTTAAAAATAAATCACATTAAATAATAGAATGAATTATTCTCACCTCTTCTGTGGTCGTTTAGAACTATCTTCTTAATATATAAAAAGACACAATTTGTAAGAATATGCCACTTTCTTATTACACCATTTTTAAATGACTAAAGAGAGTATATCTTATTTATTATCATAGCATTATTGTTTAGATTATTTTTTAATGTCATATATTTTTACTTAATGATTATTTTTGTTATATATATATATATGTGTGTGTGTGTGTGTGCGAAATCTTGATGAGGGTGGACCATATCTGAAATGTAGTATAAATGACAAATCCATTTAAATATATTTTATAATAGTTATTAGTTAATAACATTAAAGTTTAAAGTTGAATTAGAGAGCGTTAAAAAAAAAACTAAATTATTATAACTATTCTCAGTATAATTCCTAATGTGTATTCACACATTTTTTTTCTCATATGCCATAGCATTGTCCGGGAGGCGAACTCACAACCGTCTGCAACCAACTACTTGCTTGCAAGGCGGCTGCGATGACCTCTCGGCTAACAACGCTTGTCTATATGTTGTTTCTAATTGCCGTTCACGTTATTATTATTTCATCTACTTGCGCTTAAGAAATTAATATTTTTACATTTGTTAAAATTATTTTTATTAGAAGATTTCACGTTGTTAGTTTATATATAATATTCAGTGAATTAAATGTGAAGGTGTTTAAAGCTTCACACTCTTGGTTTAAAATGCTTGAGTCTGGCTTAATTAAATAGAGAAGAAGGTGGGTCCATCTTTTTCTCCTAAATTCTTTGCCTAGTGTTTTGAATTTAGAGTTTCCTGTGCAGTCGTTATTACATCTGGTTGACTATCATTTAAGCATTTTTAAAGTGCATCTTTCAAAGGTTTTAGCCTTTCATATTATTATTAAAGAGAATTGTAACTAGAATTTTAACAAGTCCACATGTATTCTTTTTAAAGTGGCTTTCACTATAATAAAAAAATAAACAGTCCTTAATTTTTTACTATTTTGAAGAATATAAAAGAAATGCAGTTCAAATCATAAAACATTTAGTTAATAAAAAAATAAGCATTGTTTTTATTTTTAAACATTTTCTTTTTGTTTTATACTATTAAATCTTATGTTTTTAAACGTGAACATTGAAATTTGCATTTGGAATTTATGTATATTTTAAACCTTGATTTTAAAAATAAACATTTTTCATTAACGCTAAGTACTATACCTTGTTTAGATAATATTTATTAAATATAAAGGACCTCTTATTGTAACAATTATAACATTCAACTGCCATGTGCTTTCACATGGATTCAAATCTAGTTGAACCTTGAAATGTTTTCCGGTAGTTGAGAATTTTTGAACAATATTATTAGGATTTTACTAGGTGTTCATCTTATTATTATTCGGTTATTCATCAAACCCTTAAGAAAAAAATTTCCATCATAACAGCTGCAAAATAAATAAGCCAAAAAATTTCCACAAACTTTTAATAATCAGAAAAAGAGTAATTACGTGGGTAATATCATTTTATCCATCACTCGTTTATAAAAGCGTAGTCAAAAAACTTGCCTTGCATTAAATTACTTAAGATTGTTTTAACCTGTTTACTTTAAAAGTAATATCCATTGTACTATTATTGATCCAATTTCTTTAAGCCTTTAATAATCAATTTGATGTAATGTAAAATGAAATTCTCTTAAATAAAATCAGAAGTTTCTAAAATAGATTTTATAGCAGAGATATGCTTATCCTAATTTAAAATGTTTCCTTCTGAAACTGTTATATATTTTTTTATTTTGAAATAAGAATTTTTTCTACAGTATAGGTTTTTTCATACCTGTATTTCTATATGTAATATTTATGGGATTTTGAGTCAAAGTGGCTTGTGGTCAACATGGATAGGATGAGACGGTTGGCACTAAAGTGGGTTTTGAGCCTTCCATCATCATATTTTCAATAAAATTGACAGCTGAAGAGTTGTGGGGTGGAGTAGTTTGATGCCGGTCCATTAAAGTATGAAGATTGGCTATCTTAATATAAGCTGAGCTTTGATTGTATTTATGTGTGGAGATGATAATCTGAATCAACTGATGAGTGCTGGTTTAGCATGAAATACATATATTATTTATCTTTTCAACATGTGTGTGATCAAGTGTATCAATGGTATAAGATAGCATGAATATTTTTTTATTATAATAAATTGATTGTGCTGCCAGCTATATCAGAAGTAAGAACTTAATTCTGTAATTTTACTAACAAAGTGCTGTTTTTTAGATAATCCTGTAAGTAGAAAAATATATAAATTACTGCACTTTCATATATATTCCATACACACTCATATAGTGTACACTGGTTTTTTTCAGTAAAAATTTAAGATTTTTTAAAAAATAAATATAAAAATATATAAAGAATATGACCTATAATAATAGCATAAAAGAAATAATACTATAAAGAAAGACTACATCACAAATACATTTTTTTACTGTAACATTAAAGAAGAGCATGATATGGAAGTGAAAATATGGTAGTAGCCTAGGCTTTATTGTTATTTAAAACTCTCCTCTACTGAAACAGGTCCATTCTTCTCCCTGGTGACATTTTGTGTAAGCTTTCAACTATTGATTTTAGTATTAATTACAATTCTATATTATAATTCAATGAAATAGTCTTGATTTGTTAGAAATATACAATTACAGATAAACAACATTCTAAAAACATCATATTTGTATTTTGTAAATATTGCATAAATGAGTTGTAATGAAAACAAAGGATGCTTTTGTCATTGAATGGACAGCAGAAACAGGTTAACTTCAGAAAATGAACAAAATCTTTTTTATTTGAAATTTATTTTTAAAATGTGAATTAATAATTAATAATCTCTAAAAAATCTATCAAATTCTGCTTTAATATATTAAAATTGCTTGAATATTTCTAAAAATTCTAACACAGCATCAGTAATAATGTATTAGTGGTCACTTTGGTTAGAATGGCATTGCTTTAATTGTTAATGCTATGCTAAAAGTTATTATTTTGTAGTTTTAAAAATAAAACATGTACATATAAAATTAAAATATAATCCTGTTTACTTTCAATTTTTAATAATTATTACACAATTATTCTATAAAAATAGTCACGAAACTTAATCAGCTTCACAAAAAGAATCAAGAGTAAATTCATCAAAGACATGAAGACATAACTATTATACATTAACCTTAGCAACTATACGATTATACTGACCTCTATATTTTTTAAAATTAAAATATTAATATTCAAAGTATGACATTTTGCTATTTAAAAATACTGGCAAAATATCTCTATAGTTGATTATAAAACATAATGTAACGGAGTATCACTATAGTTATTTCTCTGGATTTCTCTAACTGAATGCCTTCATGGCATTTAAAAAAGAGTTAACAATCACAACCATATAGTATTTACAAATTAATAGAATGTTTGTTGTTGATGTTTTATGCTAAGGTTTTATATTATGTTGTGGTAATAAAATAATAATCTCAATTATCCTGACACTACTCAAATATAAATAATTTTTCTAATTATTCAATCGATTTGTAATTAACTTCTTTTCTGAATTCTCAATTAAGAATTCTTTCTAACAAGGAATTCTGAGATAAGAAGTAGACTTCAAAAACATCACATGATCACCATTTTCTATGCTTATGTAAACCGTCTTGTTTGCTATGGCTTGCATTGGGTGGCCCTATTATTAGGACAGTGGGCTACTGTTTTAAAAAGTACACTTCTTGTGAGATCACAAACATTTTGTCTTTCAGCTTCAATAATAAAGATGACAATTTAATTTTTCTAGATGTTATATGAGTCTCATGAACAAAGTCAAGATTACACATAGATGTTGTAAATATCATCTTCCAAATTAAAATTTAATGACCTTTGACCCGGATTAGTTGTAGTCAAAAAATAATATAGTTAATGATTGACAAATCTGAATGCATGCTGCTACAATTAAATTTGATGTAATAAAACCATTAGTGAGTATATCTCCTGAATGAAATCTCTACACTTTTTTTATAATATTTATTACTAGTTAGCTAGCTTTATATATATATATGAAATAATAAATTTAACGGTTTACAAGCTATTATAAACAATCCTTAAATCTGCAACTTTCGGTTAATTTCTTAAACCTGCCTCAACTGCCATTAAATTCAAAAATAAAAGCGGAAGCAAACGTCATCAATTCAAATTCCACGAATCTCGTATTTTAATGTTAGCAGCTTGTCGATTCATTAAATGCATTTTATTCCTGTTTATAAAAATTGCCTCTTTAATTTTTCTTTTACTATGGTTTCTCTCTTCCTGAAGAATTTTCACATTTTCAAAATCAAATTTAAATTTATATTTACATCAAATTTAAATTTATATTTACATGTTTTTTCATGATCAAAGAAAACTGAAGGAGACATTAAATCACCATTATTTTTACTTCTTACATGCTTATATAACAATTCATGCTCCCTCAATCTCTTCTCAATACTGCACCTAGATTCACCTATATATGCAGTATTGAGAAGAGATTGAGGGAGCATGAATTGTTATATAAGCATGTAAAAAGTAAAAATAATGGTGATTTAATGTCTCCTTCAGTTTTCTTTGATCACAAAATTTAAATTTAATTTTGAAAATGTGAAAATTCTTCATGAAGAGAGAAACCATAGTAAAACAAAAAATTAAAGAAGCAATTTTTATAAACAGGAATAAAATGCATTTAATAAATCAACAAGCTGCTAATATTAAAATATGAGATTTGTGGGATTTGAATTGATGATGTTTGCTTCCACTTTTTTTTTTAATTTAATGGCAGTTGAGGCAGGTTTAAGAAATTAACCGAAAGTATTTCTGCGGATTTAAGGATTGTTTGTAATAGTTTGTAAACCATTAAATTTATTATTTCAATTATAAATACAATTTTGTTTTTAATTAACGGACATTTTATTATATATATATATATATATGCACTGATGCCTCTGTAATAACACACACATATCATCAATTAAGTCAAAATTAAAGTGTATATTTGAGCAAGAGTTAATCTCTAATTTAATGAATGATCAAAAAAAAATCGTTAATAGAAAAATAGTTTGTAAAGTTACCATATCAAATTTTTCAATGATAAAATCTTGGGAGAATGCAGCATTAATATTGACCTTTAAGAAATGTTTATAAAGAAGATATTAAAAATTACAGACATATCAGTTATTAAAGAAAATTTTTATCAAGATAATAACAACTTATTTATAGAAAATTTTGGTTTTTAACTAGAAAAAGAACACGTTGCATTTAAAAATGCTTTAGCACAGTGAATTTTGAAAGAAATTGTAAAAAAGCCCAGTGAATATGAATTGTCATTATGGTTTGGATTTATAGATCACGACAGGCATTAGATTCTATAAATATTTCTATGATTACTAAAGCATTGCATTATTAAAATGTATACTCAGTATATTTATCAAAATTTAACAGCACTGGTTAGATTATATGGCGACAGTAAGAAAGAATATGTGCAAGAATGATTCTTTAACTAAAATAAAATGTCTGTGTGCCTACAAAAATCTATCATAAGCAAGCCTACTAAGGTGGTTCAATCACTGTCAAGGGCATACCTGTCCCTACAAGGCAAGATTGCTCTGATTAATATGAAGGTCATGGTGAGCATAAATTACTACCTGCCAATAATGACAGTTACCAAATCATTCAGCTTAAAAATTCAGAAGCTCTGTGGTCAGCTTTTATGGAGAGGATGGACCACTACAATTAGCATCTGCGGACTTCAGTTTCACAGGAAACAGAACGATATGGGTCTCCATTCAATACAGACAATCAATTTCCAAAAAGGGCATTCACTTTTTGTAAACCTGGGGAAAAATACTCTCTATCAGATATTATAGAGACTATAATACCTACTGACAGACCTCCCCCCAGTAAAGACATATGGCTTGACACCATTTTAAACAAAAATTTCTATACATCGTGCACTCATCAGCAAAGTTTAATAATAAAATCAGCATCTGGCAGGCACATCGCCTGCTTAATCCTGAAAATACAGCTATTTATTCTCACCTAGGATGCAGCAATCATAAAATCACCACAATATTTAAATATCTGCTACTGGAGCCCAAACTTTTGGACTATCTGTTCAAGGTGAATATGGGCTCCATGCCAACTAATACATTCTTACACTACAGGCAGTTTCTAAATAAAAATAGACCCAATTTGTCATGCCTGCTCTAGAGGAGAGGAGACCTTTAATCATCTGTTAAATATATATCCAGGCTATAATGGTATTAGAAGTGTCATCTCTCAACACTGCATTATAGCAGTGGATAAAATCCTAGACATCAGGGGTTGTCTCTTATCTGGAGACTTTACAGTTATCATGTTATCTATCTTCCTGACATATGCTTTTTAGTACACAAGATGCAGGACAAAGTTCACACAACCAACACCAGACCCCAATGCTATATTTTGTGATAAGCTCAAAGCTCTTCAAAACAAGGATAAAATATTATCCTTTAGATTTTTATTTATTAATACATGGAGCCTACTAGTATGGCCCACAGACTCTACATGAATATTGGACCTGATATATCCACATTGTAGTATATCATAAATGAAGCAGTCTATGATGCAACATGCCAGATTCTATTAGAGAGGCATTGATTTCACACTACATTTATCCCGGCTGATAAGTTAGCATTATTGGGCCAACCTCAAAAGGGGTGGTCAATACCAACAAAATGGAATGTATGTACTCATTTTTCAACCTGCTAGTGCAGAGAATGGCTCTGGCATACATCTTCCAGACCAATGCCAGCAATGGATAAGCCAACATTAACAAAGTGCATTTATTATTCATCTGTACAATTTTATTATGTCAATAAATATATTTTTAAAATAATTTTTACAGCCGTTTTATAACAATGGAAAGATAAGGAAGTAAAAATGCAAGGAGATTATTTAATTCATCTAGATTTTGCTAAAAAAGAGGTTGATTTTACAAATAATGCTTCACACAATCAGGAAATATTGCAATAATTATCTGCTAAAAGTAAAAAAGTAAAATTAAAGATAAATACTAAAGGACTAAAGTAATGTTCAATGGATTTTCTCAAATAAATAAATATTGATAATGATGAATTAGGAAATTTAGTCACTACATATATCTTGGTCAGATTATCAATGCAGATAGAAATATAATTAATAGCATTATTCATACAATTAAACTCGAATGAGTTACTTTTGATAAAGTTAACACTTAATGTTAAACAAAATATATCTTTGTGAAAAATAAAGGTTTTAATGGATGTGATGTCAGTAATAAGTTAAGAATCTGAGAGTTGAATATTTAACAGAAGAATGATATAGAGACTTAAGATTATGCAATAAAGTATGGAGAGTTGCATGTTAGAAGAAACAGAAATATATTGGAAAGGAAATATATGGGTGAGAAAATAAGCAGATATTACTGATATCGTTTAAAAAATTAAAAGACTGAAATGGAGTTGGATTGGACATATTTCTAGAAGAGATGATAATAGATAATTGAAGTTTCAAACTGGATCACAAAAAGTTATTAAAGACCTAGGAAGAGACCACTTATGAAATGGGTGAATTAAATAAGAAAGAAGTTTCCTGGTGTGTTGTGAAGAAGTATTGCAAGAAATCAGACAAACTTTAATAAAATTGAAAAGTTTTCCATTCTGAAGTGGCTGATAGTGATTCATAATGATGCTGGTAATAATATTGTACAAATTTAAAACATTTACATATATATTGTAACGGTCGGTGAAAAAGACCTCTTTACTTCCGTCCTTTATTTATTCAAATTTTAATCTAGCTGTAGTTA
This sequence comes from Epiperipatus broadwayi, assembly GCA_028023455.1. Lineage (NCBI taxonomy): Eukaryota > Metazoa > Onychophora > Udeonychophora > Euonychophora > Peripatidae > Epiperipatus > Epiperipatus broadwayi. Next base: position 1,697,448 of record JAQFVV010006370.1, on the reverse strand, counting down.
GATAATTATCTTAATCTGAATTAATAATACTTTTTCTTTCCAGAGGGTGAATTTATTTACTTATATGTGTGTCTTATTAAACTGCCTTTCCCATAAGAAGTTTCCCATGCTCTGAATCATTCCCTCTTTTTAACGAAGTTTTCCCTGGTAATGGGTCATTCAAAAGGGTAGAGAAAGAACCGACCATAAAACATAAATATATATCAGTAAATTGAGATAATCCAATCTCTTCCAGCTTTAGCTTTCTTTCTGCATATATCTCTACATTTATGGACAATTATTTTTTTTTTGTTCATTACAAGCACCAATCTTGCTAATTAGCAAGAATCGTCGGATCTACTAATAATTTATCTAACTCCTACTTATGCCCATTTTAATTAAAGCTAACTCATGCTCAGGGGGTGTTAGTACAATATGCTGTAGAACAGGGATGGGCAATTGTTTTGGCTCAGGGGCTGCAGAGATTGGTGGAGGGCCGCATCGAGGGCCACTTTGTGGAAGTAAAGGTTAGCAGAGGGCCACACCTTTTTTCATGACCTAATAAACATACTGCTTTATTCCCTGTATTACCAAAGAAATATTTGTTTGTCCATTCTTCATTTAAACACATGACATTCATCACTGATTTTACATTTTTTTGGAGAGTTCATGTTTTCACTAAAGTCAGAAATGTATATATTTACTAATGCAAAGACAAAATTGAAATTAACCAGATCAACTGAAAAGCACTGCACATCGTATCTACACTCCGCATGTGTATTGACATGGCCATCCTAGTGGAAAATACGAGATAAATCTTTTGTCATGCATGGGAAGAAAATCTCAGTTCAAGGTGAATTTTTCTGATTGCCTTAGTGGGCCACATAAAACCTCTTAGCAGCAGGCACATGTGGCCCTTGGGCCACTATTTGCCCACCCCTGCTGTAGAAAAAACAGAGAGTGAATCTACTTTCAAACTAAATATTCTCTCAAAATTTCTATTTCTCTTAATTCCCATTAAAATCTGGAATGAACTTGGGATTTTCAACTTTCTATCTTACTTATTCTTCTCTAAATATTTATCAAAGGCACACCACACATACATTAATGTATTACTAAATTAATACTAAATACATAAACAATTATGTAATACATAAAAAAATGAATTGATGGTTGAAATAGGTAAAACCATCTAATATTTATTGTAAAAAGAAATAAAATGTCATAAATCATTTATGTGATAAGATATTGTTAGTATTTCTATAGAAAATTATAATTAAATCGAGTAATAAACAAAATAATATACACACAAAAGTTTTAGTAATATACAACTTGATTGGATTGGATTAAAATAAAGAATTGGAAATGAGAAGAATATATATTTACTGGCATTCATGAATCAGCAGCTTAAAGGTATGTATGTGAGTGCTCTCATTACCTTCAATGTCGGGATTAGCATGGACAAAATTTGGCATCCATCTTTTGTACTTTGAGTTCCAATTATTGAATCTGTCTTCAAGTAATGTATTTCTTTTGATTTATTTTTATATAATTTCCAGGGGTGGTGAACGTCCAATGGCTGTGGCTTCGGATGGCAAGCAGTATGCTTAGGGCGATAGAGATCCTAATGGCTTTCGTGGCATAAATGGCAAGAAGAGCTGGGTTTGCATGTAGATCCCAGCACGATTATAAATTTACCCCATACGGTCCATGGAGCTTTCCTTTAAAGTTTTATTTTCCATTTCGCCAATAAATTCTGTCCAGCAATGAAAGTGGGAAATGACAGTTTATTTCACGTTTTCTCTTTTTACTTTATTTATATATTTTAAAAGTTTATCAAACAAAATGTTTTTATTTTTATTTTATGAATTTTCATATTCCATTGATTGAAAGCACATTCTTACATATACATAGCAATGTGTATAGCTGGGTTTGGCAAAAGGTAAAAAATCAGACCACGTGTTCCCCCCCATATCTCTCTTTTATGAGCCTATTTTGATTAAAAATAACTAAATCTATAATATAATACAACCATATCAATGACCGTTGATTATACATCAACTTGTAAATTTTAGTTTTGTTAGTGAAGTAATAATATTTTTTTATAATAATACATTAAGTCAAATAATTTTTTATTTTTGGGAAATACACCTGGATCTCGTTTTACGCAATAGATAGGTTCCTCAGAAAACATGCACAAATGAAATCATGCAAAAATAGATGTAACTTACATTGAAAAAGGGGGGATGCGGTCTGTGATTTTTCAAAATTCACGTAAAAGCAAAGCACCAATGTAAAATTACTTTAAAATTTGCGCAAAAAAAAATAAGGAAATAAAATATGACTAATAAAAAATTTCAAATTTAAAAAAAATTGATACAAGACAAACTTTTTAGACTATTTTTTAACTATAATATTTAATTTTATTCAAAACAATATGTATTTTTATGCATACATTTTTTATACACATTTTAATTATTATCACTATTTACCAGTAAACAAGTTTGTTTGCAAACTGGTTTTTGATTCTTCACAAGAGGAAATACAACTAGCACCAACTTCACTATGTTGTGTTGTTTTCTGGTGACAACATAATTAGTAATTAATTTTTGAGATGATGATTTTATTAATTGTTTATGAACGCAATATCTAGACATACAACCATTTAGCTCTCGTTGGAATTTAAGAGCACATTTGTGATTAGTGTCATTTATAAGAAAATAATTTGCTAACTGATTAGAAAGTTGAAGACCTTCTCGAATCATTTTTGCAGTGAAAGAAGCAGGTTCCACTTCTGTTTCATTATCTTTTTCTACATTTTCTTCTGTATGTAAACTTTTATTTTGTCTTTAATTTTCAATTCCGTTTAAAAATCAAATTTTGTTTCACTGTTATTACTCACCCTTTAAAAATAAACTTGTGGACACTAAATGATTAATAATTGATTATGTTCTTTTTTAAAAAGCAAAAATAGAATGTGATTTAAAGTGCAAAATTAACACGCACAATGTTTGAACAAATTTACATTATAATCTTGTAAAATTTAATGTGTATACATAAAATGTGGAAATCATAATTTTAATTTTATTATTGCATAAAATCTTACTATTATAAAGCACTGAAAATATTGAAATTACTAAGATGAAAATCGAATTCCAATAATGTTCCATTACTTTCAATAAACGTAAGTGCGTGAAATTTATTATTTAAAGTAATAGCGCATTATCAGAGTTCGACTTCCGGTGAAACACGAATCGCGTATCTTCAAAATCGTGTTAAATAAGTCCGCATAAAAAGAGACTCAGGTGTATATATATTCTAGCACATGTGTGGTGCAACTGTTCCCAAAAGCTATAAAGTGTTAATATAAAATAGATAACTAAAAACAAATGAACTGAGCGTTTTCAAAGGATCTTGCCTTCATAATCATAGCTTGCTACTACGTTTAATGATATGCAATAAATAGGAAGGACACACACTGGTGCTTTATCAAAGAAATGGAATTAGCATATTTGAATATCATTAAATGTAGTAGCAAGCTATGATTAAGAAGGCAAAATCCTTTGAAAGTGCTCAGCTCCTTTGTTTTTAGTTATCTATTTTATATTAACACTTTATAGCTTTTGGGAACAGTTGTGCCGCACACGCACATGTGCTAGAATAATACATTAAGTATATGAATGCATATTTGTCTATTTATCACAACGGGGTTTGATTATACCTGCCCTGTTGCAATATATAGAACATTACATTTTATAAGATTTACTATTATAGAATTATCAGGCTGTTGTTCGTCCAATATGTCCAATATTTCTTGAAAGAAAATAAACATATAATCAAAACAAAAGACTATCACAGCCATTTTGAAATTTGTAGCTTAATTTTTAAAGAATCTTGTATATTGCATAGAGTTCTACATTTTATGATGAATGTTGTGTTCACACTGTTAATTATTATAGATATTGAATTTTTGTCCATTATATTCAAGCACAGATTTATTCCTGAGGATTTTGATAGAATTAATATATATAATATTTCCCAGCTGTAACTTATTAAACATTTAATTAATTATTAAAATAATGATTTTATTAATTAACAAAAAATTTTCAAAACCTCTAATAAATTGATCAAGCGAATTATTTATTTACTTTATAGTAAAATACATCTGCCCACACTTTTCCCAAAACTAATAATTTGTCATTTAACTTTCTGCAATATTGATGACAAATTATAAAATATAAATTAAGATTTATCAAGTTTAAAAAAGTGATAACGTTGTTTTTAATTATTCAATTTAAAATTATGTGTTTTTTTACAATCTGAGAATACAAATTTAATTCATAGTGTTTTGCACATATCTCTGGCTTTATATATCAGTACTAATTAAAATACTTTTGTTATCTATACAAAAATTAAGTTATAAATCGTATTCTTATATGATTTTAAAAATATTAAATGCAAATGTTTCCAATGATTTGGAATTTAATCATTGACAAAGAGATAGCAGTTATGTTTCAATAACACATAGTATGCCTCTTTGATAGCGCTACAAAACTTTATAGGAATATGCTATCATTTACAATATAGTTTAGTAAATATCCTGTAACTATTAAATATATCTGTGTGTAATGTGTTACTAATACCATTACATTTCTTACACCAGTTAAAAAGCTGGCAATTATAAAATAATGGTTTAAATTTACTATCCAGAAAGTATAGACATTGAAAAATTATCAAGTAACATTAAGAATTGATATTTATATAATACTAGATAATATGTAGTATACTGAATATATGAAATCTCCAAGTAATAATTGAAGATTACAACATATATATAAAGTTGAATTAAGTATTTTCATGAAGTTATAATGAAGTAAACAATAAAAAGTAATGGATTCTATTCATTCAAACAACCAGAGAAAATATAACACTTTCTCATGTTCCTAAGAAACTATCAAATACTAATTGACAGTCCTAAGGCTAGACAATTTTTTTCTAATAATTGATTATAGCCACTTTTATTTAAACTCAAGACAAAAAAGCTATACAAGGTTACTAGAGAAAACTTGTTTATTCTTATAAGTATCAATTACTAATTGTTACTTTCCTGGCAACATCAAAAGTAGTTATTTTTGGTTATTTACTTTCACTGCATATTTTTTTTTTTTTCCCCCCCCCCTCCTAAATTTCAAAAATACATAATCTATAAATTTATTTAATAAAATATTTTATAAACCAAAAATACATAAATACCATATATCATAAAAACTCTTATTTCTTTCTACATAATTAAATTCTAATAACCCAATAAATATAAATAAACATAATATTTACAAATAAATTTTAAACATAAAAAAAATAATATAAAATACAAAATAAAACATACTTCCTAAAATAATAAAATTTTAAACAAAGATACATCAATAATAATATAATCTAAAATAAAATAATAATTAAATATAATAATTCTCAAAATAATTTTATACTTTTAAAATATTTCAATATAAACACACATAAAATAAAAACAAAATTAAAATAAATTTACAACAAATTATAATACATAAAAATAAAATATTTATATACATTAACCACTCCCTACACAAATTATTTTCTAATCTATAAAATACAAACTTTATTATTTTTTATATTTTTCTTTTAAATATATATATATTCTATATTTAATAATTTCACTACATACTACCCTATATATAAATATATTTTATTTTAAATATAACATCTACAAAAATAAATTTAATAAAACATAAATTCAAATTCTTCATTATATTTTATACATTTATAACAAACATAACCCAACAATATAACATACATCACAATATATTTTCACCTATAATATTTTATAATAATATTTATTTTCTAAATATATTTAAACATAAAATTTTATACCTTTATAAAAAATTTTTTATCTTTAAACTATTCTTAATAATTTTTTATATTTTCAATATTTTTTTTATACATAATCCATCCATAAAAAAACTCTATAAAATAACACTCTATTTTCATATTTTTTAAAATACTTTCGAACAAAAATAAAAAAAAAAAGAATATACAAAAAACAAATAACATATAAATCCCATTAAATATTTTAAAAAAAATATAAACCAAAAAAACAATTTTTAAAAAAACCTACCAGCACCCCTTCGATTCCACAAATCCACCATTTCCAAAACTTCAACTCAACCCTCCAAACTGCTCCCAAAAACCATTCCCCCCCCCACCCCCCCCCCAAAAACCCCCCCCCAAAGAACCCCCCCCACTTCACTCCCCCCCCCCCCCCCCCCCGCTCCCCCCCAACAAACAAACCCCCCCAAACCCCCCCCCCCCCCCCCCCCCCCCCCCCCCCCCCGAGACCCCCGCCCCCCCCCCCCCCCCCCCCCCATATATATATATATATTAATGATCTAGCTATTTTTAAATACGAACTCTAATGTATTTATATATTAGTTCATAGAGGGCAATACTGGATTTCATAACCATGTGGGGTGATTTAATGTTTAATATTTGTGTATTTATTTCAGTAAAGCGTTATGCACTGGGATTATTTTATATATATATATACAACAAAATAATTCATAATAATGTTAAACACAACCACATTAAATGATGCTATAGTAAATAATACACCCACTCTCCTTAATAAAAAAATGAAGCATTTTTATTGGCCCTCTCTCTAAATTAGGGAGATTGCCTTTTATACTTAAGGCAGAAGGAGTGAATCCTAATCAATCTAATAACTTTATTGTTTTTAAATTGATCTAACAGATTAATTTTTTTATTAACAAAATAAAAAAATTTCTTCTTTCTTTTTTAAATGTAATAAGCATTAAACAAGGCATATATATATATTCATGCTGTGAATTATCATTTAAAGCTCATAACAAAGTTAAAAAATAATAATAAGGTCATTCTTTACTGGATGAATTTAAAAACAATTATATAACACTAATGAATTATTTACATATAACATATAATAAATTGGCTCAATTTTGATAGAAAGACTACTCCTGGAATAGCGTATATTATCCCTTGTTTTGTAAGAAGGTATATATAGGTTAGAGTATTTTGAGCTCAAATGAAAGAATAAAGGTACATAAACATAGTGTTATAAACAAATATTTTAGTTCTGCTTTATATAGCCATGAAAAAGATACAGGCTACATTATTAATTTTGATAAAGCTAAGGTTGTCTTCTTTGAGACGAATGAAAGAAAAAGAAGAATTAAAGAATCATTATTATTAAAAATTTATGATTCTGAAGCAATTAATTTATTTAAATTTTCTTTTAATTTTAAGGGTGTATGTAATTAAGTGGAATTGTGGTAATGTTTAGTATAAATATGTTATCTTGTAATCCTTTAAGCTTGAGAAGTCTTTTTATAGCAATGACACCTTTGATTGTGTTTTAAAGTTTATTTTCTTTGGTTGGTCTTGTTGAGTTGTGAATTTGGGATAATTTGGACAACAGTTTGAGATTGTTGATTGCTATCTATATTGTGATTGTCTAAGGGTTGTCTGGTTTCTAATGGTCATATATATATATATATATATATGACCATATATATATATATATATATATATATATATATATATATATATATATTAAAAGAATTGATATCCATTTTTAAGACATTTATTGACATGAAATGCTATCTATTCCTGGCCCATGTGTTGAAGGGTAGTTTTCTTCCACATATATTACATGTATACATATTTTTATAGAATCATTACTTAAAGATTTTATCACTCCAAATATTACATATTATCTAGCACTGCTTAATCCTATAATATTATATATATGTAAATAAATAATTTAGTGATCTATATAATTGTAATCCTGTAGAAGGTCATTAATGTTCACAAATGTGTTAAGAAAACTACCCTTCTACTTATTATCTATGAATAGACAACATTCCATTTCAATGAATGTTTTTAAAAAATGATTGTCTGTTCTTTTAAAATATTTATTGACATGTAATGCTGTCTATACATAATGAAAATTATATATATATATATATATATATACACACACAAATAAATGATATGTTATTTAGTATATATGTATCATTATCATCATCAACCATTATCAATCCATTTGCAGGATAAAGGTCTCACCAAGTTCAATCCATCTTCTCTGATTTTTAGCTTCTCTTCTCCACATCACCCATGCATACTTTCTTATTTCATCCATCCATCTCACATGTGGTCTGTTTCTGGGTCTTTTACAATCTTTTGGAATCCAGTTTAAGATTTCAATTATCCATTTATTACAATGTGTCCAGCCCATTCCCACTTCAGTTTTTAATTTTTTCAATGAGATCGGTAATAACTGTTTGTTGTCTTACCCATATATTGTGTTTTTGATCTCTTCTTGTTATTCCTGACATACATCTTTCCATACATCTTTGAGTGGTCTGAAGTCTCTGTATTGTTCTTCTATTAAATGTCCAAGTCTCAGATCCATAAGTAAGAACTGGTAAAACACATTTATTAAAAACCTTCCTTTTCAAACACACAGGCATATTTCCTTTTAGTATCAAGTTATTTGTAACAAAAGCATTCCAACCAAGTTTAATTCTATAATTAACTTCATCCATTATGTTTCAACCTGTATTAATAATCTGACCAAGGTATTTGTAGCTGTTGACTTCTTTTAACTCATCATAATCAATCTTTATTTTCATATTTTGAGAAAATCCATTGAACATTACTTTAATCTTTTTAACATTTATCTTTAGACCTACTTTCATATGATAACTCCTGCAACATTTCCTGCATTTCTAAAACATTATTTTCAAAAACAACTACATCATCTGCAAAATCTAAATGACTTAAATAAGCTCCATTTTTTTTCACTACTTTAGCTTCCCATTTTAATACATAAAAATACTTCTTGTTGCACTGCTGTAAAATGTTTTGGAGATATGGAGTCACTTTGTCTTACACCCTTTTCAATGTTGACTTTCCTAGTATCGTTATGTAATATAATTGTTGCTGTTACATTTTTATAAATATTCTTTAAAATATGACAATATCCTGGTTCTATGTCTTGATGATCCAATGCTTTAATCATTGAAATGCCTTTTCATAATCCACAAATCAAAAACATAATGGCAACTCATATTCATTTGTCATTTCTATAACTTCTCTCATTACCTGGATATGATCTACTGTACAAAAACCACTTCTAAATCCACCTTGTTTCTCTTAGTTGGGAGGAAATCAATGTTATCTGTAGACGACATGTAATTATCTTAGTAAAAATTTTATATAAATCTGATAAAAGGCTGATAAGTTTGTAATTTCTAATATCTTCTTTATCATCTTTTTTAAATATTAATACTGCATTCTTCCAATCATCTAGTACATCTTTATCATTTAGACATTTGGTATATAACTTTGCAAAAAATATATACATTTCTTCATCTGCTTATTTTAATATATCAATTATAATTCCATCATTATCTGGAGTCTTTCCTTTCTTCATACATTTAATTGCATGTCTCACTTCTTCATTTAAAATTCTGGGCAATTTGGAAAATATAATATATATATATAGGAGGTATTTGTTCTTTATTACTATATAATTCTTGATAGAAGTCTTTTACCCATTTCATGATGTCATCTCTCTTTTTAGTAATAATTCCATCTTTTTTCTTATTGCAGATATAAATTTCCTACCAATACCAAAATGTTGTTTTACACTCTTGAGAGTTATTCTCTTCTACAGCTTTCCTTGCTAGGTCACAGTTATACTTTCTTATATCATTTTCAACTCTTTTCCACACCATTTTACAAAATTCGAGGTATTCAATCCTTTTTAATATGTAATTTTTCTATATCTTCATATTCCTTCTTTTCTTCATAAATTCTCTAGTCTTGGTAAAAAATTTATTGGTCAATTGCTGCTTTTTTCTACCAGTATTTTTTGTTGCAGTTTTTAAAAGTGTATCAGTTATTTTCTTATTAATTTCATTCAAATTTGAATCATGTTTAAAATATACTAATACATGAAACTGATTTGTAAGTTCTAATTTTAATTCATTAGAATGTTTCAGAAGATTAGGAATATCAACTGTAAATATTGTTTTTCTTAATAATTTTTGTCTCTCTAGTTTTGCATTAACACATGTCTTACATCTTACTAATTGATGATTATTTCCTGTTTTACATTTATTAAAAACAGTGCAATATTGAAATATGTATTTTCTGTTAGTCAAAATATAATGCAATTTTGCTGTACCTTCATTTGGATGCTTCTATGTCCATTTCCTTTTAACATTTTTCTAAAAGAAAAAAAATTCATAATATAAAGGTTTTTTTTTCTGCAAACTCCACAAGTCTATGTCCTCTCTCATTTCTATAACCATAACCAAAATTACCTAGAGCACTTTCATCTTTCATTTCTTTACCAATTCTAAAGTCTCCCATAACAATTTTAAAATGTTGTTTACACTGATCAAAAGTCTTTTGTACATCCATATAAAAATCTTCTACTACTTCATCACTATGAGAACTTGTTGGGGCATAAACCTGAATTATTTGCATTTGGTATCTGCTATTAAGTTGTATAACTAATCTTGTGTGTGTGTATATATATATATACATGTTTATTTCATGTTAAAGAGGTTTATTTAAACTTCATTGTATCAATATTTCATACTCTGTAGTCAAGTTGCAATCTTTAAGTGTCCATATATATCCAATGGACCATTAGTAAGAATGGATTTCCATTCTTCTTGTTAAAAGGTGTGAAAGTTGCCTTGACAGCAGTGAGAAATATTGATTACTATATTTTACTGTGAATGTTTAGGTGGTTACTGGTTGGAATCTAATTATATATATATATTATAATTTTTGTCAACTAATACTTTTAAAAGATCAACTCTTCAATACTTCCGTGATCTTAACATTTGCTGCCTGACTATTGATTAAATTTTGCTTGTATTTATATATTAACATTGCTTCCTTAATTTTTCTTTTGTTATTATTTCTTTCAGTTTGCAATATTTTTACATTATTATAATTAAAATCAAAACCATATATACATGATTTATTATGGTCATAAAAAAAGAAAGCTGATAAATTATCATTTTGTTTTGGATTTTGAACCCTTTTTAATAATAATAATAATAATAATAATAATAATAATAAATCGTGTATATATGGTTTTGATTTTAATTATAGTAATGTAAAAATATTGGAAACTGAAAGAAATAATAATAAAAGAAAAATTAAGGAAGTGATGTTAATGCATAAATATAAGCAAGATTTAATCAATAGGCAGGCAGCAAACATTAAGATCATGGAATTATGGGAAGGTTTACATCATGGAATTATGGGAAGTTGACCTTTTAAAAGTATTAGTTGACAAAAACTACAAGGATAGTTGAAAGCGCTCCTAAGTGACATTTATAGATATATTTTTTATAAACTTTTAAGTACTGTATTTTCTAATATTTATTTATAAATTTATAAATATATATAAAATTGAAGAAAGTAATATTATCATTTGTGACATTTTTGAATTTCCACTATTTCTATTAAAACATATTTTTTGCAGAAAAATCTCAAGTTCTCTGAGAAATATCACTGCCTTAATAAATATAAAATTTTAGTATTTATTAAAAAGTGCATAACATCATCTGCAAATCAGTATTTAATTTTGTTTACTGTAAAATTATTGCTTTATTATCTCAGAAAAAAATTGTTTTCTGAAACTAAAGTTGTGCCATGGAAAACTCTGGTTCCAAAAAAAGCATGTAAATGAGTTTGCAATTAAAAAGTAACTTTACAAGATAATGATTAGGGTAATAAAATCATAATTCCGGGATTGTTAATCCTTCTTTTAACATGTTTAATGCAGAAAATGGGACTTTCAGTCCTTTTTGTAGTGACTAGTTGCAATCCTTTACTTTTTGGGGAAAGTTTAAATATGATAATACTTGATCTTATACACATTTAGTTATCAACTTATAATTTTTTCACCTCTGATTATGAATAAGTTGATGCTTTTAAAATTAGTCTACTCAAAATGTTCACATTATAGTAATACAATATCTTTGGAACCATGTTATTTAGATGTGAATAGTTTCTAATTAGTTCCATATTTGGGTTTTTTTTTTAATATATATTTTTTTATAATTGTCTTTTATTAAGTAATACTTTAACAACATATATCAACTTTTTTTCCTTTCATTTTTAACCATGAGATCAGTTTTATCACTGGGAAATCTATTTAGTTGCTTAGCAGTTCTGATATTTTAGAATATTAAAATGATGGCAGCAATTACTCTAGTCGTGGTTTATTTCTGACTAATGAGTTTTAAATTATATTTTATATATTGGATAATGAGTATTGTTTCCAAACAGAAGCATTATTTGAAATTTATAAATATTTAAAAATTATTACAGTTATTTATATATATATAAGTAATAAAATGTTGACTGAAAGAAACTAACCTTTACACATGCTATGAATAGACAACACTGCCCCAACAATCAATATTTTCAAAGAACATGCGGCCACCCATTCTTAAAGACTACTTTTAAATAACCCAACATTCATTGACAGTGCTCAAAATGGAATTCAATCTAAGAGCCAGATTTTCAAATTGGCTTATTACATTTGAAGATTTGAATTATATATCACAGGACAGAGAAATTTTACTTTAATGATCTGAAGTAATGAACAACGTGAGTGTATTTACCTGTAATTATTAAATAGTATAGCATTTTTAAGTACTTATGACATTTAAATGAAAGAAAACTAACCTTCACACATGTGTTGTGATGCACTGTGATGTTTCTTTATTTGGAATCAGGAATCTCTCGACCACTATGCCCAGAGAAACTTGTTAGCCAGTTTCCTTTCCTTTTCCATTCCCTGCCCTATGTTTTCCCATATTCTTCTCTATCCTGCTCCATCCCATTTCCACAACATAATCTGTGTCAACTCCATGACCTTTATATCTAAATCCCTTTATTTTTCCCAGACCCAGCATAAAAACCAAGAACCCACTTCCTATATAATCATTTTGTTTATATTTATTCTTCCACAACTTCATTTTTGCACTCTCTCTGCTTGCAGGCATTTACATTCAATTAACAGATTCCTAAGATTTTCTATGCTTTCCTTACACAACTTGCATGCTAAATCACCCACATTTTTCTGTTTATGTGTATATTTCCTTGTTGCTAAAGATTTGGTTCAAACCTTAAACAGTAAACTATTTTACTTGCTATTGTCATAAATTAATTCACATCCAATATTCTATTTACATATATATATATATATATAACTCTTTTTAGTCACCTTACTAGCTCTTCATCTCTTCAACTCCCTATTCTTTATTAATGCATCTATTCTTCTATCCCATTCCTGGTCACTATAACACTCAACAATTCTCCTAACACAATCATCCCATCTTTTGTATAAGTATACTCTCATAAATTCTTTATCCAACTACTTTTTTCACTGATCTTGTTTCCTGCCCTTTACTCATAACCCAATTAAATACTATTTTGGCTATACTCTTATTATCCATAAGTTGCAATCTACCGAACATTTTTATTTTGCTTTTTGCAACACTCATATAAAAACTTGACCATCCCATTTCTCTTTGAATTGTCTCCTTTTCCAGCCATATGTCTGCATCTAATGCATGTCTTCCTACTTCTCTTTTGTACTTTTTCTAAGTAATCTAACACCCTTTACTAACACATAACGCATCATTACCATAAGTTAACCCTGCTACTGACACTTCATTGCTCCCACCAATAAATGTTTCAAAAGAATGGGTGGCCTACTTTTAAAAATAATGATTATTCTCTTACTAATATGATTTTTTATCTTTCTCTTCATGGAATGTTTTTGAATATGTCAATATCAGTATGCCTATGCATCCATACGTTTATTTTTTTTACCTAGGAACACAAGCTACTCTGGGTAGATTCTGATTTGAATAAATTTTCTGATCACTCATAATATTACTGATTTTGTAATATTAAAATGGTTAGTTTTTTTTTTCCTTTCTGAGCAAATTTGTAATTTTTTCAGTAGGTTTAGAATTTTTCTTTTCATCCAATTGATTGGTAAATGGATATCTAGCTCTTTTTAAGATATGATATGTTGGACTGTTTAGTCCAACATATCACATCTCCTAATATACCATTAACCTTCAGACAAATACTAGCTCTTTTTATCTTGAAGATTAAATAAGGATAGAAATTTGTTCAAACCTATAGCATTTAAAAATTTAGAAATTGGACAACCTGATGTGCACTGTCACTCTTCAAGGGGTTGTTCAAGAGGCCTTTGTCTTTCAATCGGTTATTTAAAGACTGTTGTAGTTTTACTATATAACCAACATATAAATTGCTTAAATAAGATAATCCTTTGTATATACTATTTACGTTAGATTAATCAAAAAGAGAATTTATCATTTTATAATATTTAAACGATTATAGTGTTGTTATAAAATGAATAATTATAAAAATAAATAGCTTTTTAAAAAGTTTAACTTCTTTAATAATAAAAATTAACAATTACAATTATTAAATTAATTGCTTGATTGTGCCACAAGGGGGATTCTGTTATTATCATTTTTAAAAAAGACTTAATAATTTAGTGATTAAATTAATCAAAAGTTTAAATTCTTAGTAATCAACAACTTGTAGAATGAAGGTGCAAAACATAAACAGAAAATTAAATTAGTAAAAACAACAATGATTCTTTTTGTAATTAATTAATGCTTTTTGATAATTTATTAGACATTTAAAAGAAAATTAAATAGGGTTTTTTTTTTGTTTTGTTTTTAGTTGATTATAATTTATTTACTTTGCAAGATTAAAAAATAATTAAGTAGAAACCTTTTTTTCTTCTATTTAAAGTCTATCTTGATTTATTTAATAATTGCTTATGTCATTCCTAGCAATACAGTACTTTTTAAAGTGGGAATGTAGAAGCCAATAATGTTAAGTTTTTTTAAAAAAATGAACACGTAGTTAAGAATATAAAAATCTCTGTTTGTGTCTCTTTGACTCTCGCTTTTTTTCCAGAATCTACAAAATATTTATTTGGTCTAAAAGCAGCAGTAAATTAAAAAAAAAATTATTCTACTGATAAACATTTATATTTTAAAATACGCAGATTCATGCATATTTCACTTATATACTTTTAAATACAAACATTTCCCCATCTCTTCACAATAGCCGAATACCCATTAAGTGATCACTAATGGATTACTTGTTAGATGAGATGTATGACAATAATTTGATTGCAACTTGAAAATTTTGCAAGTTTTACTAGGCTATAATTTGAGTCCTTATACGTATGGGAAGGTGTTATGTTTTATCTCTAAATTATAAGGTCTTCATATCTCTTTTGTCCTAAATGCCAAATTTATATAATTACTTATACTTTTTTCTAATGTGTCACAGCATCAGCCGGGAAGCGAATCTGCTATCCCGGGACAACCGCTTGTAAAGTAGCTGTTGCTGACCTCTCGACCACCAAGCTTGACAATTACTTATATTTTTGTATTTTAGATGAGCAGTATTCCCAATTCTATTTACATACTCCATGTGTGATAAAACACATTTAATCACTAAGATTATCCACTGATTATCTACATCTCTTGTCTTTGACCAGATATAAAATATATCACAATAACATCTTTTCTTTTTGGAGGTATATTAAAAATTAATTAAAATTCTAAAATCCTTTCCTCTCATTTTGTCAGAAAATCACCTGACTTTGCGATAAATTTGCAACACTTTTGTAACAAATGAGATAACAAATAGTAAAGCAGCGTTTAAGTAGCTTACTTCAGGGCAAAATCCTATTCAACATTTTTCAAAATAATATCAGTTAAGAACAGTGTATAACTTCCCATTAGATAGGGATTTTATGCATAAGCCTTCTGGCATCTATTGATACTCTGGTTGGCACAGGGTGGCACTACTGTATGGAGAGTTTTGCCTTGTTCTATTTTAATAAAATCTTTAAATTTTATTTTTTGTTCATACATGTTGTCATAATGAATATCTTCAGATATTTTGCCTATACATTTAGACAATTTTAGAGATATGTATTTGCCTCATGGGCAAATAAATGATTGTAAAGATCTCTTCCTTCATCATCACAATTAAAGATGTGAAGATGACTAAATTTAAATATTCACTTTTTCCAGTTTTCTAGTAGATAACTAGAAATGAAAGAGAAAGATTTATCTCATGTAAGTATATTTGCAGGCTTGAACCATGTAACTGATTTCATCATCATCATCATCATTCAAATGTCCTAATTCCTTTTATCTTTTTAAGTGAAATTTTATATTGTTGCAATAGCAATATATCCCTGCAGATGATTTTTTGAAGAAATTTTAATGTTCAGTACAATAAAATTATTTTAAAATTATAAATAACATTTTAAAATATATTTAAGTACAATATTGTATAATTAGATAAAGTTAAATATACAAATTATAAGGTTAAAATAAGTATTTATATTACAGCTATTAAAATAAATTACTCTATTCTGTTCATAATTGTTATTAATGTAAACTGCATTTTATCACAAATAATAGTTTTACTCAAACATTTTAAAATATTACTCCTTTAAATTTAAATATATCAGAGATACATCTCTTTACGAATTTGTGTGCCTAATATAAATATTGCTTTGTTCATTCTATTTTAAATAATTAATTAACATGATGATAATATTATGTATTTTATTAGTATTTTTCTCACTTTAACAGTTAACATTGTGCTTATGCAGGTTTTTAAAAATTAAATAGAAAACCATGATATTTTTAAATTGCTACAATTATTTCAAATGCTATTAAAATAACACTAGAAGACATCTGGGATTTGTAAAAATTTTGCTTTACAAAGTAGCTAGATATATGAAGTTAATATAATAATAATAATAATAATAATAATAATAATAATAATAATAATAATAATAATAATAATAATAATAATAGTAGTAGTAGTAGTAGTAGTAGTAGTAGTGGCAGTAGCAGTAATAATAATAATAATAATAGTAGTAGTAGTAGCAGCAGTAGCAGTAGTAGTAGGAGTAAGAGTAGTAACACTAATTGCAGTAGTAGCAGCAGCACTTGTAGTAGTAACAGTAGTAGTAGTAGTAGTAGTGGTAGTAGTAGTGATAGTAGTAGTGTTAGAAGTGGTAGTAGTGGTAGTAGTGATAGTAGTCATAGTAATGATAGTAGTAATAATAATAGCAGCAGCAGCAGTAGTAGTAGTAGAAACAGTAGTAACAACAGCAGCAGGAACAGCAGCAGTAATAGTAGTAGAAATAGTAATAGTAGCAACAGTAGTAACAGCAGCAGTAACAGTAGTAGAAGTAGTAGTAGTAGCAGTTGCAGTAGTAGTAGTAGTAGTGGTAGTAGTAGTGGTAGTAGCAGTGGTAGTAGCAGCGGCAGTGGCAGCAGCAGTAGCAGTAGCAGTAGTAGTACTAGTAGTAGTAGTAGTAGTAGTAGTAGTAGTAGTAGTAGTAGTAGTAGTAGTAGTAGTAGCAGTAGTAGTAATAATAAGCCAATAAAATTTTGAAATTATTTTTATGGCACTTTTAAAAATATTAAATTCTATCACAATAAATAACCATGAAAACCATGTCATAAGTTTATCCATGCTTTATGCCAAATTCATCAATGTAATGTCATTGCCTGATAAAATTGGCACAGTGTTAGAATTTTTTTAAAATATTTTAATAGTTAGTTATAAATCAAATATTACATTTTAAAGAATACTATGATAAATGTGTCATAAATCCACATCAGTTCATTCACACTTTAAAAAACTTAAAATAAAAAAAGCATTCATTTTCTTCCATTAACTTTATTGGTGGTATTTGCATCTTTTGTTTTGTTTATGTTTAAATATTTATGAAGTTCAAATATGACTTTTTAGAATATTATTCATTTGTAAAATTAAAGTTCAAATTATTGAGTTTTAATATAAAATGATTTTTTTACAGAAGTTTTAAAGATGAGCTTTTTAAAAAAACTTCCCTCATTTGTAACAATAGAAAATGCTAAAATTTGAAAGAGTTAATTAATACTGCATTGTGTGAGTGAAACAGAGTTTAAAGTTATGCTTATTTTTTCTCTTATATAATTATAAACTAATTGAATTGGTAATAATGTTTAGTTTTTAAAGTGATAGATATTGAGATATTTAATTATGTTCTCCTAACAAAAAAACTTTTATAAACAATATATTTTATGAGAAACTGCAATATTCTTGATTTGAAAGGCCTTAATAAGTATATCTCTTGCAAAATAACAATTATTATTACTGGTGTCCTTTGTAATATATTATAATATCTATAAAATACTTTTAAAAGATGTTTTTATTTACTTTGAGGACTAATTGAACTAAAACAAAAAAAAAATTTCTCTTACTACAATTTTAGTTTTTTTGCATGCAAATTTAAATAAAAGCATAGAGCATCCATAAATTAATTACTTCACTCATTATTAGAAAAAATTAGCAATTGAGTTAATTAATTTATGCATTTTCTATTTTTTTGTTTAATGTTAGGTATAACAATCAAAATTTTAGTTCAAAAAATGGGTTTTTTACTTTTTAGTGTATTTATTTTGAAATTAAATAAAATCTTTTTTTTTTTTATAAAAAATATTTTATATATTATTTTTTATTTTTTAATATTAGGATATATCTAATAAAATCATTTAAAGTCTATTGCAATATGTTATACATTCACAATTCAAAGAAACGTTATTTTATCAATCATTTCTTTTTTACTTTTATTTTAATTAATTGAAAACATTCATAAGTTTTCAGACTCAAATTAAATGGAAGTATTTGCTTGAAAAATATCATGCTATCTATTGTATATGCATCAAACCTTATCAAATAATGTGATTGTCATTTGAAATGCAATGCTCTTGAATGTTTTCAACACTAGCAAGGTACAAATATGTACAAAATTTGAAGAAAATTCATTCAAAAGAAGTATGTTAAAAATCAGATGCTAGATTTGATGCAAGTAACCAGAAGTTGTAAGTTAAATAAAAGTATGTAAAAATGACAATTCATAGTAGATTATCACTATATAATCTTGAAGCTTTTTAATTTTAAATAATAAATATGTTGTGTTTATTAACTTACTTGCCATCTGACACTTTCTGCTGTTCCACCTGGTGAGAGTTTTTAGAAATGCTCAACATTCTATTTTTATGAAATCTTTATTTTATACTAAATTCAATATATTGCACATTTTCTTTTAAATTTAATTTTATAAGCAAATAATATTTTTTAAATCATATTTCACCATTTAAAATTTTTTAAAACTGACCTATAAATATAACAATGCATCATAAATGTCATCACAGATATTTGTGTAATCAATAAAACTAAAAATTAAAATTTTGTTTTTATTTTAAGTTTGTTTTTTATAAGATAACTTTATCAAATTCTTCTTTAAAATCTGGTATTTTCATGAAAATAATATTTTAGATTTTAACACCAAGTGAATTTTTATAGATAATGATAAAAGACTTTGTCATTTTATTTTACTATGGTCAAGTTTAGTAATTTCTATTTTTAAAAATAAAACATAAATGAATAAATTGAAAGTTGATCTATGTATTTTTTATAATAATCAACCAATTATCATGTAAAAATACCAAAAATGACTTTGTAAACAAACAAAAAACCATTTTACATTACAATTCAAAATAATTGCATGACAACTAGCAAGAAAAATACATATGCTCATTGGGCATTTTTTTCTATCAAGAAACAAAAAATAAATATTTTGATATAAGCCACAGTTTATAAAATGCTTACATCTTCAGATTTTTTTCAGCTTTTACATAAATAAAAACATGTTGAAATCTATTTTTTTAAAAATCCATGGGTCATTATCATTTACGATAGCATAAATACTGTGATCTAAAGTTAGGGAAAAACAATGATTTTTTTTTAGAAAACTTTCAACAACTTTCAGTGAAAGTAAGGGTTTACAAATTAAAAAGAGAAATACTGTAAAATCCTTTACAAATACATAAATAGAGACACAACTAATTATATTCATTATTAATTGTTGCATATTTTAGGTTGATTTTTGACTTAATTTATCAAAAAAAATATAGGTGGCAACTGATAACACATAATATAAAATATTATTTTGCATAGCAATATTTTAATATGTTATTTAATTTTAAAAATAAATAAATAATAATTAAGAAGAATGTTTATTTTCTGGTTAATCAAAAACTATCTTAGTAATCAGTTTTTTATTTTTAAATTGGTCAGTTTTATTTACAACAAATGTATATTAGTACTGATTACTTGATATGAGTTATCTAACAAGATTTTATCTGCATAATGCACTAATTGGTTTTGAGATAGTAGTGTTCTGGATAGAGATTGTAAATATTTTCTCAAACAGCACTTATCAATTAAAAGCTTGTTTAAGCTATTGGTGCGCTCTCTGTATTACATTTTTGTAAATACAAGCTTATAAAAGTAATGTCACGTTATATATGACTTGCTTTTTTTGAATAATACATTTATTACAACAGGAAGTTTAGAAGTAAAACTATTGCAACTTATTATGTAGATTTAAATTTTCAATATATAAATAACAGGATTTATAACATCAAACAACAGAAAACTGTCAGTAGAATTGATGAAGTAACCATTCATTATAACAGACATTTCTATATTTTTAAAATCAATTTGATTACATTTTCGGCATAGTAACTATTGTTTATTTTATGTATGTTTACTGTTTTGCAATAACTAGACATTTTTAGAGACAAATAAGCTTCAAATTACTTTTTTGTTTGTTTTATAACTTTCATTAATAAATGAATCTTCACCATTAAACGAAACCAGATTATCTCAATATTGTTCTCTTTGAAAAATAAAACAGTTACTCTTATGTTTAGTTACTATTTGATTTAATTTTTCGCAATAGGTATTTTTAAAAAAGCAGATTGAAATTGAATCAGTTTTTGCATAAGACACAAAATATCTAAAGATAAAAATATACCAGATTATGGAAAGAATGCAATAGTAATGATAATATTTTAAAAAATTCTGTAATAAAATATTTAGAAGTCCCATATAGTTTAGTTCAATTGTAAAGTGACAAACATTAGATATAGAGAATCCCAGATCAAGGTTTAACTTTCTACACTTGGTGCTCAAACGTCAAACAACCCTTCAAGCAACTACACATTTTCTAATTTTATATTTTGTAAAAATTATGGATCCAATGGTTTTCTATAATTTATATGCAAAACATTTATTAACTGTATTATAAATACTCTACAAAGAATTCTTTGTATTTAAAACTAAATATGCCTATGTGTTTGAAAAGGAAGGTTTTTAATAAATGGGTTTTACCAGTTCTTACTTATGGATCTGAGACTTGGACACTTAATAGAAGAGTAATACAGAGAATTCAGACCACTCAAAGAAGTATGGAAAGATGCATGTTGGGAGTAAGAAGAAGAGATTGAAAATGCAATGTATGGGTAAGAGAACAAATAGGTGTTACTGACCTCATTAAAAAATTAAAAGACTGAAGTGGAGTTGGGCTGGACATATTGCTAGAAGAGATGATAATAGGTGGACAATTGAAATTTTAAACTGGATTCCAAGAGATTGTAAAAGACCCAGAAAGAGACCACATGTAAGATGGGTGGATGAAATAAAAAAGTGTGCAGGGATGATGTGGAGAAGAGAAGCTAAAGATAGGAAAAGATGGATTGAACTTGGAGAGACCTTCATCCTGCAATGGATTGATAATGGTTGATGATGATGATGATGATATAGCATAGTAGTTCAGACTCTATTTATAAAATTAGTCTGACCTTACAAACTTTTTACCTACATACTAAAATAAGCATTTATAAAATAAAAGGAAAAAATAATGAAGTTAATTCCTGATATATAAAAATTAAATGGGATCAAAGCAATGAGATAGCATATTAATTTACGATCTCCCATTTACTTAGTCGTTATTATTAAAACCAATCTTAGGACAAAGAAAAATTATATAATTAATATATTTTAAAAAGAAATTGGATGGATAATTCTCAATCCTACATATATAACAAAAAGCTTTTTAAGGATTCAACTTATGAGCAAAAGTATCCAAGTTGTCAAGCGTTGGTAGCCAAGAAGTCAGCGCAGCCATCTTGAAAGCAAGCAGTTGCTTGCAGACAGTTGTCGCAGATTCACTTCCCAGCCGATATATTGACATATGGAAAAAAAACTACCCAAGTTGGATTATTTTTTTATAAATATATTAAACTACCTTCACATCACTACATATTATTTCCAAATCATATGAATAAAAGTATGATAAAAGGCAAATGATCCTAAGATGCATTTCATGCCAAACTAGCACTCATCAGTTGGCCCAGGTTACCATTTCTCATATATATCTTTATTATATGAGCAGTATTTATCAATAATAAATTATTACATTTTGAATTGCAAGTGTCAAACTTCATATTACACATGGGACAAATAAAAGTGATTTACTCCATATATGTGTGTGTAAAATTTAAAAAAATTAAATTTAATAATTGTTAACAGGTTTAAATTTTATATCTGGGCTAGAGACAATCTTTAGTTAAATAAATAATTAGTGATAATCATTTCTGTATTTATTCAGGATGAGTGGTGTCAAAATTGTGGGTAAAATTTGACACTTGTACTTCAAGATGTAAGAATTAATTATTTTTCTTTTCATGTGTCATAGCATCGGCCGGGATGCGAACCCGCTAACCCGGGACAACTGCTTGTAAGGCAGCCGTGCTGACCACTCGACTCTGTATTTGTTTCATTTCCATTTATATCAATAAAGTACATATATATATTTAAAAAAGAAGGAAAATTTTTATCTAAATTATGTACTTTGCTAATCAAAAAAAGAAAAAGGAAATAATCTATTTACTTAATTACGTTGATGAAAATTTATTACTTATCTAGTAGTAATAAAAAATTTAGCTAGAATATATATATATATATGTGTATGTGTTTAAAGAAAATGTCTAAATGTGCTAAAATGCAGGTAATGGCGAAGCTAAGTACAAATGTAATATTAATTGGTTGAGCTCTTTTAAGAAGTTTTGTCTTCTCATAATCATAGCAAGTGGGGTGTAGGAACATAATAGAAAATGTATGTGACAAATATTTAAATATACGCAAGGTGGATTAAAAAGTCCACTTTTTGGAGAGAGAGAGAAGCATGATTTCTTCTGCTTTATATCATAGGTGTTGTTAACTATAAGCCATGCTTCTTTGACTTTCTGTTTAGAGTCAAGGTGTTCTGTGCATGGGATGGAAGATGACAATTCAAACATATGTCTGATGGATCTTTGGTGTTCTAAAAAGATGGAATTATATTTGGGTTTATTCAAAGATCTTTTGTATAAGTAACAGTGCTGAGAGAAAGAGAGAGATGAGCAGGATTCACCATAGTACTTGGGACTGCAACTGGCTTGGGGACAATGGGATCTTGTACACTATGGGAAGAGTCTGATCAGAAGATAAGCAGTCCTTTGAATTGTTAATTAATCTATTGGTTGAAAGATGGGTATGAAATCTTAGCTTGAAAGAAGGAGAGAAAGTGTTAATAAAGTTTTTAGTAAGGGAATAGATGTGTGGAAGAAGTCATGGTCTATTATCATTGGGAGGGTTGGTATTAACTTCTGATAAAATTGTTTTTCCTTTCTTGTGAGATTGCAGAGTTTGAATCCAGTGTTAATGAGATCTTTTATATAGTGTTCTGTGTTAGTTTCATGGGAGACTTCAAATTTACATTAGACATGTAAGGGCTATTACATCACATAATCACGTCACATAAGGCACTAACACCACATAATCATGCCATACAATTGGGTGATTGGGCCATATAATTGAGCCATGCAGTTGGAATCATTTAGTCATCTAATTGAGCCATGAATTTGGTACCATCTTGTAAACTAGGGAAATTGGAAATAAGTAAGTGCAGTGGATGAGCTGCTATGTTGTAACCTAAAAAAAGTGAAAATGATGCTGTATTAAACTGCCAAGCTAGCTAACAAGCAACAATCTATGAGCATCAAGAGCAATGGCAGCATTATAATAAATACAATCAAATACAAAATTAATATTATATTAATAAATGAAGAGGAGAAATCTCTCAACTCACTCTAGCATAAGTAAAAGAATCTTAATATTGTAAATATATGCCATTGAAGTTACATTCGCATTTCTTTTTTTACAAAGATTTTCTCATAGAACTATCAATTTTTTTAAGCACCGACTTTTATTAATACAGCACAACAAACTTTTAAGGACAATTTATTAGAAGAAACAACTTATCACTATTATTGCAAAATTAAATATAATCAATTTCATGCTGCATTTAAGTTAACAATTCATTTCTACAAAAGATAATTATTTATCCTTTCCAGTGGGGACAAATTTTAGCTTGTTTAGTGTAAATACATTGCACTACTGTTTCTGAATTAATTTGCTAATCATATAAAACTATTTGACAAGTACAGCTTTTCATCTTACACTTAATTTTAGTATTGATCATTATAATTTTAATAATAATGAATGGCTCAAATGAAATATAGTTTACGAAAAAAACTATCTTCATTTTACATCTAATCTTAGCATTAAATAATTTTATCATTTAAGCCAATAAACATCACATGACCACCATCTCTTATGCTTGTGTATAACTGTTGTTAAAACAGGCAAAACTCACCATATATATTGTGCCACACACAGCAAGCTAGATCTAGGTGCAGTGATCTCAGATCCAAGGCTCCTGACTGACAAAGGCCATAAGCCAGAAACTAGTCTGGGGATATTGGATGAGTAGGCACTAGATGGGGATTTTATGCACAAGCCTTCTGGCATCCATTGATTACTCTAGCTGGCTGTGTGTGGCAAAATATATATAATGAGTTTTGCCTGTTTTAATTTTATCATACTAACATCACATTACTTAGATGAGAAAAGTTTCTTAAAAATAGTTTCATCTTACATTAGATTTTCTATTTATTACGAACTTTTTATTAATATTAGAGAAATTGAATAAAACAACCTTTTTAGAAATCAGTTTCATTTTACAATTAATCTTATTGGTTGATAATCTTTTATCAGCATTAATTAAATCAAACAAAATGGATTTCTTAGAATTAACTTTCATCTTACAATTAGTCCTTTTGATAATTTGATAATTAATCAATGAATTTAGCAATAAAAAACTTTTTTTTTCTTGTAAAGATAAAGAAATGTTATTTTTGGTATGAAAACAATGTAACTAATTTAAAAACTGATTAATTTCTGACTAGAAATGTTATATTTGATCTGCGATATTCCTGGTATATATAGCAGAGGTAGACACAAGTGTTGAGATGGAGTTCACGTTTTAAGAGAATTATAACAATGGTTTAGTCAAGAATTCGTGGCTTATATCAACCAACTTTGAAATAGTATTTTTAGCCACCATCCCAGAGAGCTAAACTGGTTAGAAGAACAGCATTTTCAGCTAGTTAAAAAGCTGCTAATTCGTGAACTGTTAATCCAGTTAATATACTAAACTGAACGATGGCTGAAAATCTCACTATCCTGGCATAAAAACTTTTATTAATACACCGGTTGATTAAATCTCAAACTGTGTGGTCTCCTGTCAATATCAAATTCAAATGCATGTTATCCCTGCTTGAACTAATCACTTCATTTTAAACCCAAATTTGTTTATTCTCAATCTATATACGGTGAAAGCCTATTCTGTCTGTATAATCATTTTATCTGGAAAAGAACCTAAAAAATTATAACAAAAGAAGCCTTGAACTTTACTGATAGTTATTTTCCTATGCATGAATTTTTCAAAAGGTTCAAGTCTATGTTTTCTTACTAATGATAGTGGCAACATCAGACTTTTGATAATATGGTAAGAGCTATTTGATTTAGAATGAAAGAACTAAAATTAAGTTTAACCAAATTACAAAATTGATCGTAATTTTTTTTTATTAATATTTGACATTTCTCAAACACATATTTTTTTAATAATTGTAAGGTATATCACACAGATTAAGCAATTATAACTTGTATATTTATTACTTATTGATTGATTTATTTTTTATTTAAAAAATAATAAGGCTGTGTTTCTTCTAGATTTGATGGACGTATATTAACGGTCAAAAGGTAAATTCTATCCAGTTAAATGATTTTTCTCCCAATATGGATGTCGTATCATATATTAAATTGAAGATTTTCATGGGCTACAAATATAAATAAAATGTTGTTCAGGTACATCATATATTATAAATTATACACAGATGTATCTGAATGTTGTATTTATTCCCATATATGTTATTTGATTCATATAAATATATACTTCAATAATTGTAAATATTGTAGATATGTAAATAATTAATAGCTATTATTTTATTTATATATTTATAAGTCTAGTTGTCCACTTTCTATTTCTCATTCCAAACCTAGTTAAGTATAATTTGTTTAACGTGCAGTGCATTCTATGATTCCTGGCCAAGTTTTTCTGAGCTAGTAGTGGGTGACTGGAAGGGATAACATCTAAGAAGCTTTAATTTGGTGTCCTAATCTTCAGTGTGGTAGATATATTATAAATATGCATTTTCAGTGGCAAGGGATCAACCCTCTCTTTATTTGGACATGTTTGATGGGAATTATGGTCAGGAAAAATAGATGAATAACCAGCCTGACTATTGTAATGAGTTAGGATATTAAGTCCAAAGGCAACACCCAATAATTTAAGGGTTTAAGGTGGTGATCATGTGATGTTTATTGGGTTAAATCCTCATATATTCTAATGCAGAAATCTATAGATCTGAAATAGGAGGAAAAACCTAGATCAGTATTATTTATATATCAGTATATTTTAAGAAAGACCCATAAGAATGACATGTCATTTCATTGGATTTGGCTAGAAAAACATTTTTGTTATGTTTAAAATTTGTAAGATTATACTATGCAATCTGGATAATATCAAATCCGGAAAAGTAGTTATTAAAATGTATTACTAAGTAATACTAAAAAAGTTAAAAATTATAAAAGATATTTCTACCATTATTAAATATTATTTATCTTTTTCGCATGTATGTGGTCATATGTATCGGTTATTTAGAAGAAACAGGCAAAACTCACTATATATATATATTGCACACACAGCAAGCTGGAGCTTTCTGGCATCGGTTGATTACTCTAGCTTGCTGTGTGTGGCAATATATATAGTAAGTTTTACCTGTTTTAATAACAGTTATACACAAGCATAAGAGGAGGTGGTCTACATTTTAATAATTATTAAAATGTATAAGAGGAGGTGGTTCGTGTGATGTTTATTATATAGAAGAAGTGAAAGATTAAAGAGAGCTTTAAAGTCTGGGTTTACTATTACTGTATTTTCTATCTTTTTCTTCTTTTAGATAAACTGGAAAATAAGTACAATATTGATTAATAAAATTAGGGTCACAAAATGCTTGCATAAATTTATTTTAGTAATTTTGAATTTATTTAAAGTATACTTTACAAATGAACATACAATATTTACTCATTCTTATGTTAGGGAGCCAATTAATTACTGCCTAGTTGTTTGTGAAGTTAAAAAATTCCACTAAATGACTAGCTTTTCTACAGAACTGAAAAAACCTACTGGGGTTTTGGTATATAATATAATGACTTCATCTATCTAATCTTTACGACAATAATTTTATAGATAGTACTCAGTATATTAAATGATAAGTGTAATACAAATGATTTCTTTAACACCCTATATAGATTTTGAAGATGCTGTATCTGTTTTTTTTTGTTAATGATGGTTTGACGTTGCATAAATTTAGAGTACAGATGAAAGATTTAAAATACCTGGCACTCTTAAACCTGGAGCCTAATTGTAAATATAGTGGATTTGAACTGACTTTCAAGCCCCTTCACTATCCCCACTATCTCACCCTAATAATACACATGACTACACAATGTAGAAAAGATAAATAATCACCAATATGAGTATTTCGTGCTAAACCAGCACTCATCAGTTGGCTCAGATTTCCTACCATCTCCCATATATATATTATAACGATTGAAATGAAAGTGAAGATCGAATCTAACCACAAACTACAATATCTGCTCTACAGAGCGCCATCTAGGCATTTAAACCTAGAAAAATTTATAGAGTAGGCAGATACGTGCTGTTAAGATTCCACTTTATTTAAATATTCAGATCGTTAGCCCAAGTCACTAACTCAATGGAGACATAGAGATAAAAATCTATATCTTAATTTATATCTTAAATATAAATAAATAAAAGCCACTGCCAGAAATTAACACATAAAAATATTTATTTACGCACATATAAAATCATTCTAATTTGAGGAATAAGTTTAACATTTTAGATTTTTATATTAACTTTTAATTTTATATTTAACTAAGTTTCAATGAGTTTAATATTTTATTTAGATAGTCGAGTATGAATAGACTACATAGACCTGCATTTGAAAAAAAAATATTCTATCCTTTATTTAACCTTAGGCTAAAAAATTTGCAATCAAACCGGCGCCAATCCATCTGATACATTTATGTATTCAATGTAGCATGAAAATATGACAACACAAAATACTATACTGTCAGGAATGTACATCTGATCAGTAAGTAGAATTAGAGAAGACATTGTCTCTCCACCAACAGGAATGTTACATCTGTTGGCGAGTAGAACAATAAACATAAAACTCTATAGGAATGGGTCGCAGTCCTTTGCCGTCTTACAAACCCATCCATAGGCAAACAGAAAGATGTGTGGCATATATACACAATCCTGCACGTAGCGGATCTCATACTACATCTACTAATTACACAAATATATCCAATCCATTGAGCCAATTCAACTACGAAATGAATAACCTAAGATTACCCTCCCTTAATATAACTTTACAAAACTATATAGCCATTCACGCCCGACTTAAATTTAACATTTAGATATGTTTGCACAGATAAATTTTATAAAATTTGTTTTAAAATGCTGAGTATAGATCGTCTGTACAGATTCCATGGTCAAAAACATTCAAATTAAACACAACCGATCAAAATACAAAGTCATCGATAACGTCAATTGTTGAGGGAATACAGAAAACCTATTGGTTTTCATCATAAGATACCACAGTGACATCGTTGACTTATATATTCTAATCGACTGTGAAAACCACAACATAATCAACCGCTAACGAATCCATGCAACGTCTATACCCAACTTAAATTTCATGCATTTCAATAATTTATACAATATATTAATACAAATAAAAATAATAAAATAGAAATGATTTTAGCAAACTTAACTATATAAATTTAAACAATCAATTATTAATTTGAAAATCAAATAAGAGTTCATTTTAAAATTTAGATTAGCTGAATCTTTAGAAAAAACAGTGATGAAAGTTCTTACTTACTTTTTTTTGTTGTTAATTTGTAAAGTTCATAGCTCACGGTAGAAGAGTCCAGGTTCC
The DNA here is from genome assembly GCA_028023455.1 of Epiperipatus broadwayi. NCBI lineage: Eukaryota > Metazoa > Onychophora > Udeonychophora > Euonychophora > Peripatidae > Epiperipatus > Epiperipatus broadwayi. Next base: position 1,667,902 of record JAQFVV010006370.1, on the reverse strand, counting down.
TGTTTTAAATTGCCGCGATGCTTCCATTGGAAGATAATGTTCTGGAGATGGAAATAGCTGGTTCAAGGTATCACAGTCTTTTCATTTTTTTTTAAATAGAGAGTGTAGTATGTGCATCCTATCACATCTCTCAAACACAAAAAGCTGGAACTGTCAAAAAAAACCTGTATTTCTCTTTTTATATTATCCACACGGATTCAATCAACAAAATGTCACTAATCCATCACTTTCATTAGGGTCCAAGCCAAGACTTGGTGCTTCCATTGGTCAAGCTAATTTCTCTTTATTTTCTTATCTATCTTTCATCAGATAATTTTAATTATACAAGAGCCCAAGGCTAGCTTGCTTTTCAAACAATTTATAAACAATCATTTCCATTTACAGATTACAAGAATTAATTAATACCTGTTTTTATTTTTAAATCTTGTACTTTTTTTTATAAAAAAGTACGTTCAAATACTTATTTATTTGTTTTTTAAAAAAAAAAAATTTTTAAAGTTTGGCATCTGTGTAAATGTATATACGTTTAACAAACATTTTAATTTTAGCGTTTAGTTTTTTACTTTTATTTGCGAACTTTTAAGTTTTTATTTTAAATTAATGTAACGACATATTTATATATCGTTACAATATATATATATATAAATGCACAAAATACGTATATTAGTGATTATTTATCTTTTCTACATGTGGTTGGTTGTGTGTATCGGTAGTGTGGGTAGTGAAGAGGCTTGAAAGTCTGAGTTCATATCCCCTATATTACAGATAAAACCAAAAGAATAATGCTAAATATAAATACTATAAAATAATATATATACAGTATATAATACTTTATAAAATACACATTTATTTAATTTTTTGAATAATCAATGCACCAAGCATCGGAAAAAAATTTAACCACAGTTTATCACCATCTATTATATACATCACTGAAAATTTATTGAACAATATCAACATGTTTTGAAACTTAGCTTGTCAACATTTTTAGGTTGAACAAACCTGAAATATTGTTTTCTCATACTTTACTATTATTGGTACCTAACATGTACAAATTTATAAAAAAAATCCATTCAATAGAAGTATGCTAAAAATTGGTTACAAGATTTGTTAATATATAAACAAACATAATATGTGACTTAAATAAAAGTATTTAAAAGTATGACCAATCGGTTTTCAAAAAGGCAAAAAATATATTGATAACCTTATCTTTAAAAAAAGTTTAATATATTGATCAAACTATTCATATAGATGACTATTAACAACATAAAATTAATCATAAAAATAAAATTGAAGATTTTTTCATAAAAATAAGTTAACATTAAGTTAAATGTATTTGTAAGCCCAAGTAAGAATATTAGTAACATATTTTATCAGTTTTTTAAAAAGTGTAATTTAAACACATCATAGATCCATACAGATATTTCACATTGTTTAGTAAAGAATGAGATGGTGAATATTATGATTAGTAAAAAGGAAGTGAAAATAACATATGTGTTTGAAACAACAAGCATTGAGAAAATTAACCGGAAGTGGGTGTGGTTTGTATATTATAAAGGAATATCAGTAAATGCAGAACTGAGTTCCAATATATTTAAAATTTTTGAAAGAGACCATTTATTGAAACTAAAGGAAAAAAATAGTTTTTTTTAAACTTAGGGGAAAATAAGAAACAATAAGTTTGAAATTTGGAAATAAACTTGGAAAAATTATCCTGAACTAGTTTGATGATAATAATAATTTATACATTAATCAAATTTGAATCATATACATATATTTTATAATATTTTTATACAAGACTAAAATATTAATAATAAACTTTTAAATGTCAAAATATCAGAAAATTGTAAATCTTTTAATTATAAATAAATTTTAAAATTACATATTATAGCTTAAAGATAGATATCATACAAGTGTATTAGATTATTTTTGAAATAAATCTCTACTTATGGCTGCACACTTTTAAACAAAATTTAAGATAAAATAAAAGTAATGTCTTTCTCAATAAATTACTTTAATAATAAATACTTTTATAAAAAGTAAAGCTTATTAATATAACTGACTCAGCACATTGATTTTAGACTTAAATATTGTATTTTGATTTTCAGTCTTACTCATCAAAGATATATATATAATAAGAAATAGAAATGAGGAAATAACATCCATGTAAATGAAAATGACCTGTAACTTTTGATGTTACCAAGAAATTATTAATTACAATCTTTTCAAAGGTTAAAGGTTATTTTTATTTATATGAATATTATCTCTTCCTTTTTATTCCTTATTATAATATAATCCATGGAAATATTTAATTCATATATATATATTAACATTGAATTGAAATATATTTTTAGTAGATGTTTTAGATAGAAATATTTAAGATATAGAGTTAATTACTTAATTAGAAAGCATTTTATCTAGAACAGTAGCTAATAAATACCAGATTCTCCAGTTCAAGAGTTAAAGTAAAACTGTTGGGCAGATTGCAATTCAAGGAGTACCCAATTAAAGCCAACTGTCTCAGGCCAAGATTACTTCTGAATTCAATTAGCCTAACAGTTTTACTTTAATTCTTGTCCTGGGAAGTTCAAGCCATAGTAATCAATGAATGTAAAAAGATTTGTGCATAAATTCCATATCTATTGCTTCTTCATCCAATATTCTCTGACTAGCTTCTTGTTTGTGGCATTGAGGAGCTTTAACGTTAACTAAAAGAGTAAAATGTGATGTTGTGAGGTTGTATTTGATCCTAACATCTGGTTGCAGTGCTCCCCAATCTGAGGCATGTCAGTTATGGCGGCAACAAGCTAGAAATTATTCCAGGAACATCGGATGAATAGGCATTACATAGGGACTTTATGCACAAACCTTCTTGCATTTATTGATTATTATTGCTTGCACTGGGTGAGCTACTGTATGGAGAGTTAATCCTCATACTGTTTATACAAAGAACAGATTTTAACTTTGATATTTTGCATAAAGTTTTAATAAAGAAGTAGGTATTGGTTTCAAGTTTAGAATGCTGAATAAATTATCTTTAAAGGGATGACAAATAATAAAAAAAATTACCCAGTAATGTGATCACTTTGTCATAGCACTCTGAATTTAGATGTGGTAATTTGCTTTCAAAAAAGACCATAGATTTAAACCCTATCCAGCATCTTAAAATGCAAATGAAGTGCAGAAATTGTCTACATTTATTTAACAGGAAGATATGTTTACATTCTAAACAAATTTTAATCAAAAATGTATGTAGTCTGCAAATTATTAAATCTCAGATAACATCTGCTTCATTTTAAGCCCATTAGGGCATTAAATATTGGTAAGTGAATGCTTAATTAGCTTCTGTAAGAAATAAGTACTGCAACCCTATCTGATTTGATAGAAACTAACAAAGTTTGGACATTCCTCTGGAAGTCATGGCTGATATGAAAGTTACAAGTTTATTTAATAAATATTGTTACATATATTGGGTCATAAGGTTATGACCAGCTGTGTATTTGTATGTCTAATGTTAAGCAATAACATTTAAGCTATCAGATGGTTATATAACTTTTATTATAAGACCACTCAAAGAAGTATGGAGAGATGCATGTTGGGAGAAACAAGAAGAGATCAGACATGCAATATGTGGGTAAGGTGTTACTGATCTCATTGCAAAAATTAAAAGATTGAAGTGAAGTTGGGCTGGACATATTGTTAAAAGAGATTATAATAGATGGACAACTGAAATCTTAAACTGAATTCCAAGAGATTACATGTGAAATGAATGGATGAAATAAGAAATTGTGCAGGGTGATGTGGAGACAAGAAGCTAAAGATTGGAAAAGATGAATTGAACTTGGAGAGACCTTCAGCTTGCATTTGATTGATAATGGTTGATGATAATGATGATGATGATAAGGATTTGTAGTATTTGATAGTAAATTCTAGGATATACTGCAACCTCTGAAATCAATATTGAAGTTGTGAGAATAATTTCTTCATTCTAATTGAAAATAAATAAAAAATCAATATTTTATTATATAAATATAATAATGGCAAATTTGCAGTCTTTTTAATGTCTTTTTCACATTTCCTCACATATGTGCCATGAATATATTTTTCAGTTATACAAGATTGCTGCTCTAATTTTTTTGACCATGACATTTATAGTCTTTTTTATGTTTAATAATTTCTGAATGGTAACTAAAAATAAATAATTAATCATGTAAATTTGTTGATCATTACATAGATTAACATCGTTTGATATTAACTCTAAGTAAATTTCAATATTTCCTAAGTGTTAATAAGATTATTAAAAGATATGGATGTAAAGTTCACACTCTTACTTCAAGACACTTAAAATTAGTCTATATAAGTGCATTTAAGTTCTAAAATAAGATGGTCATTCTTATTTTCTGAAAGTCTTTATCTTGAGACTGGAACAAGTGTATCCTTGCATTTAACATCACTGATATAATATTATGGTATGATGTGAGCAGAGATTATTATTTTCTAAATAGAAACATAATAATGATAAATTTGTAGTGGTTTCAAAATTATTCTTATATCCCAGAAAATTAGTAATGCATACATCTCTGAAAATATATGACTTCCACTGCAATTTTTGACAATGATGTCCACAGAGTTAATTGATGAATTTACTGATCTAATTTTAGACCAACAAGATATCATTCCAAAAATACCACAAAAGTTTTAAAGAGAAACATTTTTCATATTATATTCTGGTTTTTAGTACAGTAGTAAGATGATAAATTAAAGAGGTGGTTCCTTAACAAATCTCTATCTGTCACTGCACTATTCAAATGGAAGATCTCTCAAGCAATGCTCAATTCATTATTTTTCCCTGTGAAATTTACTGAAATGTGGTGTACTTACAAGGTAAAGCTCAATGTTCAACTTTTTATTTTTGCCCTTCAAATGTCACACAACATCTCAAGAAACTGATCTTTTGATTTTATTTTATGTCATTATGTGATTATGACTCATTTGTACTACTTTATAGCATTTGATTTTTAAAACAAATAAATAATTGATGCACTTTATTTTTAAGACAAAGTTAATATAACAAGATGCAGATAAAAATTATAAAATTAATTGATAGTGAAAGATTTAGTTTATATAGGAAAAAATAAATACTTCATGCAAATTCAAGCAAAAATAAAATATTATTTAATCTATTTGATGACTTTTCTGTGGTGATGTATTAAACTTTTAACCAGTATGCCTATAACATTTTTCATTATATAGATGGAATTTCAGTTTTTTAAATCTTAAATTCACTCTTTTGCAGCTATCTCTACTATTTGTTTTCAGTTCGTGTTCATTTGATAGTAAAACTGGAACTGAAATATTGATTTATTAATTTAAAAAATTATCTCAAGGTGTCAGTGATAAATTGATAAACCTAACATGAATAATCAATAATCCTTCTGATTGGTAGTTTTTGTTTTCAGGCTAAAGAATGATTTCAAGAGCTTTTGAAAGCATTCACTCTTTGGTTTCTGTTTCAAAAATAAATATGTTTATTTACTGCACTTTATATATGTATGATTACTTTTGCAAAATACTTAGAAGAATATTTATGATATTACTTAGACTTTATTAAAAAAATATTTGTCTTTAAAAAAAAAAATTCCAAATAAATGTATAATGTAAACAGGAACCTTGTGATTAACTGAAAAAGAAATGTTTTTATAAATGCCACAGCTATGGAGTTTGTTTGTTTGTTTGTTTTGTCATTTTTTAATAATTATAAGTGATATTTAAAATTTTAAAGCATAATTTCATTGCTTTCAATTTTCTTAATAATATTCATTTTGGTTTTAGAAATGGATTTGAAACAAATTTTATTTTATTTGTAACACATTTTATTGACAATCTTAATATAACAAAAGCTTTTGTTCTAATTATTTTATTTCTATTTATTATTTTGTTCTATATTTGCAAAATTGAATTATTATATTTAAGAATTATTTTATTGGTAAACTTATATTTCTAAGAAACAATTTGAAACTTGTGGGTGTATAAAAAAGAATTAAGATTTAATTTGTTAAAAATGAAATAAAAATTTAATCTAAATAGCGATCAGGGGTTGTCAAAAAGTGAATTATGAAAAGATTAATAAGTGGGAAAAATACTAAACATTATAAGTATACAAAAGTAGCAGGTGTCCCAATTGTACAAAATTTATTTAATTTAGTTTTTAATTATTATTTATAAATTTTCAGTAAACTATTAGTCACATTTCAAGAAATATGAGTATCCCATGGGAGCTAGCTTAAAAATAATGTAATAACTTCAGCTTATTGAATTTTAAAGCAAAGTTAAAATAATAATAATAATTCAATTCAATTATTTATTTAATGTACGTACTTTACAGTCAAACCTAAATTATAAATTGTGCATAAAAAAGCATATAATGTAACAGAGTGTTCAAGAGAAGATAAAAAGAAAAAAAAGAAAGATTACAAATAATATCAGACAGATATTATATATATTAAGGCATTTGAAAATTCATTAATATTATGATGAAAAAGGTTTTCACTGACAAAATTTAAATTGTAAACATAGGGGAGATGAAAAATGAAAAAAAAATTCAAAACATCACAGTTTCTATGGAAAAATAATTATGTGCATGATTTATATACTGACAAGAATTAAAATGAAATAAAGCATATTACAAAAAAATGATACACTTGGTATTCATTTTGTAAAGAAAAATCATATCTATAGCTCTTTTCATTGCCAAAAAAGATATACGGCAATCATTTTTAGGTGACAAAATGTAGAAAACTTTTTGAAAACTAATTGCATTTTATTTATAACTTTATTTGAATGGATTTCATAAAACTGATCCAAACTCCAAAATAGGCAAAACCAAAGAGAGAAAAAGATTATATTTGATGGAGTATTCAAAAATATTACCATGTTTATAAATAGTTCCCATCATCACATTATCACCATTTTTTATGCTTTCTCATAACTGTTATTAAAACAGGCAAAACTCTCCATACAGTAGTGCCACTCAGTGCAAACCAGAGTAATCAATTGATGCCAAAAGGCTTGTGCATAAAATCCTCATTTAGTGCCCACTCATCCAATATCCCCATATCTAGTTTCTAGCTTGGGACTTTTGTCAGTGAGGAGCCTTGGATCTGAGAGGGCTTTATTTATTATTGACTCTATGTAATGACAAAAAGAGAAATTCCTAGCAATTATGATTTTGAGATTTCTAAAAATGTGAGAAGAGTTTATTTTAAGATTATTAATATAATACTTAAGTCATAGAACTACAGATTTATTGGATTAAGATACAAAAGAACATTTATCTATGTTGACTATTATTCTTTTTCTTCACACCATTTAGAGAAACTATTATCATTCTGAAGCAAAATACAATCATAGATAGAATAAATATATTTAAAAATTGTGCAATCATCACTGTCATACAAAAGATGAAAAAACTGTAGATTGGTCTGAGGTCATTATTATATACATTAAAGAGTAAAGGAGCCAAAGTATTATCTTGAAGCACTTCAAAATGATAATATTTGAAGATATTCAGCTATTAAACTTAATAAAAGTTGTTCTGGATTTTATCAATGATTCAAACTAAAAAAATTGTTTATTTATTAGACAATGGTTATGTATTTTAGTAAGAATGATATTATGATCAACTTTATCAAAGGCTTTAGATATGTCAAAATAGATATCTAATATACCCAGTACTTCAATTGCATGTGTAAATGGTCATAAATTAGTAACAAGATTTGTTTGGCATAAAACTATATTGCTCAAAAATGATTTGCTAATATTTTAATAATGATGATGATGATTATAATAATAATAATCATAGTAATTGAAATTAAAAAGTGGCAAACAGAACTGTTCTAATCCTCACTTTGTAGAATTTTAATTTTATTTATTGTTACAAAAAAGTTGTTTTTCTCTTTCAATATGTATGGTTTTTTAATAAAGTAATTTTTTTCAATGTTTCTATGTTTTATATTTTATTGCAATAAAATATGTGTATGTTTTATTGGAATTTTTAAGTATATAACAAAAGTGATAAATATTTTTGTAATTTTATAATTTTAAAAAAAAAACTTCAAATATAAATCATAATTTTAATTTTCAACCACTCTTGACCCATTGCAGTTTGAAGGTCTCTTCAAGTTCAATCCTTCATCTCCAATATCTAGCCTCTCTTTTCTAATCATCTCTGCCTATTTCTTTATTTCATTCATACAACTTACATATGGTCTTATTTTAGGTCTTTTATAATCTCTTGGAATTCAGTTTATGATTTGAATTTTCCATATATTGTCATATTTTCTAGTAATATCTCCAGCCCAACTCCAATTCATTCTGTTAATTCTTTCAATGATGTCCAAAATACCTATCTCTTTTCTTACCCATATATTTTATTTTTGATCTCTCCTTGTTATTTCTAGCATCATCTCTCCTACATTGTAGCATGGTTGGAAGTCTCTGTATATTTTCTCTGGTAAGCATTGACATCTCAGATCCATAAATAAAAACTATTAAAACATGTTTATTAAAAACCAAACACATAAACATATTTCCTGTTATTATTAAGATATTCTCCCAAAAGCCTTCAAACAAGTTTAATCCTATAAATAATTTCATCCATTATGTTTTTGTTTATAGTTATAATCTTCCCAAAGTATTTGTAGTTATTAACTTCTGCTAACTCATCATTACTAATCTATTTTTTTTTGTTTGAGAAAATATACTGAGCATGGCTTTAGTCTTTTTAACATTTACCTATAGTCCTATTTCTTACTTTCATCTGGTAACTCTTGCAACATTTCCTGAAGCTCAAACATATATCTAAATAGAAACTAAGTGCTATTATTGCATATTTCCTTTCCTATATCACTTATAAAAAATTTTAAATAAAATTTATTTATTATTATATAAATAGTCTGAACAGGCACTAACCTCTATTCAATGTGCTTTAAAATTCGCAATAATCAAGCATATTTTGCTGATAGAGGGATCTTCCAACCCACGACACAAGATAGCGACTTTTATAAAGATAAGAGTGACTGTCTTATTTTTAACCTAAATGTCCATTTATATAGGCAAATCTGAAGCATCTTGATTTGGAAGCATGAAGTAGTTGTTTTCTGCACTGTTTTAATCCTGTATTTTCTTTACAAATTAACTTACGTGAAATCTTGTGATTTACAGTGAGTTAATAGTACGATCTTAATATTAGAAATTCTATAAACTATTGAAGAGTAGTAATTAATTTATAGAGCGCACAGAAAGCTTATGTAAATAGTCTGAACATTTAAAAAAATCACATTTTTTTTAACTTAGCCTACACATTAGATTTACTAATAATATTTACTGAAGTTGTCTTTTGGTATAATATTCATCTTTGCTATCAAAACACCTTTTGTAAATCCAAATATTCTATCTATTGATTAAAACTGTAATTTTTTAGTTTTTTTTTTTTTATGTGTCATAGCATCGGCCAGGATACGAACCCGCTAACCCGGGACAACTGCTTGTTAGCAGCTGTTCTGATCTCTTGACCACCAACGCTTGACAATTTTTTAGATTTTATATGAATAATTGCAAGAGCTTCAACAATTCGATATAACATCATGGATTGCTTAAAATGCTTAAATGGTACATGGAAAAAGTAAAGAAATGCTATTATGAGGCATATTTTAAGACATAAACATCTGGCATAAAAATTTTATTTTACCCATAGTTAATTCTAAAATCATATATATTAGAATCTTATAAAAGTGTTGCCAAAGATGTTCATATTAAAGTTGTTGTTTGTTTGTTTGTTTTTGTTTATTAGGAGAAATCCCAGCTCTATTTATCCTGCATTTAATAAGTTGACAAGTATTTTATAAAATGCACCTTTTTTCCTTTAATATATATTTAATCGTGCCAGAATAAGTTCATTGTTAAATAAATAATTGAGTAATACTTTTCTTCAGAATACTGTATTGTTTATTGTAGATGCCCTGTTTCTCATAGATTTTTAACAACAATTTGTTTTTTCATAAGGATGGCCATATTAGTTGCTTATTAACAATTTACATCCACAATTTTTACCAAACTATATCTTTGGTACTGCTTACATTTTACTTACCGTTTTATAGTTATAGAATAGATTAAATAATAATTTAAAGCACTAAATATTTAAATATGTTTTGAGAGTAATTCTTGCAATTGTGATGCACTGTGACTTCTCCTTATACGGAGTCAGGAATCTCTCAGCAACTATACCCAGAGAACCCTGAAAGCCATTTTACCTCCCCTTTTTATTCCCCACTCTAAGTTTCCCCATAATCTGCTATTTAAATATAATTGAATAGCTCTCTAGTGTGAGCAAATGATGATACATTTTTAAAGGTTAAAATGTATTGCCATTTGCTGACACTAGAGGGCTATTCTTATTATATTTAAACAGTTGCAATGACTTAAATCTCAAAACATATATGTAAAACAGAATTTAAATATTCTACTGTAAGATAAAGACATCAACAACTATCTAAAAATGAACAGTGAAGGAAAACACTTTATTCCGCAGACTATCTAATCGCAGTACGATGTATATTTTAAAAGTTTTTATTTACTATCTATATAAAAAAAATACTATTGCTTGTGCAATGAGTTTTGTACATATATATATATATTGAACATACCATCATCAGATTTTCAATAATATAGATGGCTGAAGAGTTAGAGCATGGAGAGGATTGAAGCATGTCCATTAAAGTTTGAAGATTCGCTATCTTAATATATTCACTATCTTAATATAAACCAAAGCACTGATTATATGTGTGTGGGAGATGATGATCAAGACCAACTGATAAGTGCTGATTCAGCACAAAATACATATATTGAACATCATTTATCTTTTTCACATGTATGTGGTTGGGTGTATTGGTTATATAACATGGAGTGGATGATAAGGGAGCTTGAATGTCTGGGTTCAAATCTCTCTAATTATATATATATATATATATATGTAATTTACTGCTGCAAGCAGTATTTTGTGGATTAAAATGGGAAGCTAAAAGAGTGAAAGAAAATGGAGATTATTTAACTCATTTAGATTTTGCAGATAATGTAGTTGTTTTTGCAAATACTGCTTTAGAGCTGCAAGAAATGTTGCAGGAGTTATCAGATGAAAGTAGATCTAAAGATAAATGTTAAAAAGACTAAAGTAATGTTTAATGAATTTTCTCAAAATATGAAAATAAAGATTGATTATGATGAGTTAGAAGAAGTTAACAGCAACAAATGGTCATATTATTAATACAGATGGAAACATAATGGATGAAATTAATCATAGAATTAAACTTGGTTGGAGTGCTTTTGGTAGAAATAACTTGATCCTAAAAGGAAATATGCCTATGTGTTTGAAGAGGAATGTTTTTAATAAATGTGTTTTACCAGTTCTTACTTATGGATCTGAGACTTGTACACTTAATAGAAGAGCAAATTGACAGAGACTTCAGATCACTCAAAGCAGTATGGAGAGATACATGTTGGAGTAGCAAGAAAAAATTGAAAATGCAATATATGGGTAAGAGAACAAACAAGTGTTACTGACCTCATTGAAAAAATTAAAGTACAGAAGTGGAGTTAGGCTGGACATATTGCTAGAAGAGATGATGATAGATGGACAATTGAAATCTTAAACTGGATTCCAAGAGATTGTAAAAGACCCAGAAAGAAACCACATGTGAGATGGATGGATGAAATAATAAAGTATGCAGGGATGATGTAGGAGAAGAGAAGCTAAAGATCAGAGAAGATGGATTGAACTTGGATCTTCATCCTGCAGTGGATTGATGGTGATTGATGATGGTGATATAATTTAGATTGAACAAAACTACCTTTGACACATGCACTATGAATAATTAATATTCCACTTCAATACTAATTTTTAAAATATGGGCAGATATTAAGAGCTTATTTTTAAATAATTTTACATAAACCAACATTCAATGATAATGTTAAAAATGAAGTCCGATTTTAGAAAATAGTGAAATATTTAAATCAGCTTGTTAGTAGTACAGGTTTGAATAATAAATCTCAAGGAAGACATGGTTTTTGATTTTTAATGCACTGTGACAATGACTACATTAGTTTAAATTCATCATTGGGCATTAAAATTGAAATACTGTCTCTTCCTTGAGATATATTGTTCAAATCCATATTGTAATAAGCTGATTTAAAGATTTGGGTGTTTACTAAAATCACACTCCATTTCCAGCATTGGCAATGAATGTGGATTTATTTTAAAATAAGTCTAAGTAAAGGGTGAGCCCACATATTTTTAAAATATTTATTGACGAGGACTGTCTATTTGTAACACATGTGTGTGGGATAGTTTATTTGTATTTAAATTACCTACATACAGAGTGCTATATTATTTAATCTATATATGTTATGTTTTCTTGGTTAGAAAATTAAAAAATATTCCTTTAGTATTTTCTGAATGTAATAAAAATTAAAAGATATCAACATGGAAAAAAGATAGAATGCTGCCTAATTATTATGGCAGTTACAAATGTTACTCAAAATTATATGCCAATTTATTGTCAAATTGTGTCATTTACTGAAAATTAGAATAATCCACATTTTTTTTCTTTTCAAGATATTCAATGATGTATACATTGTTGTAATAATACAATCCGGATTACTCATAGTTTTTTTTTTTTTCATATGTCAAATGTGTTGACCAGGAAGCAAACCCGGGCCAGCTGCTTGGAAGGCAGCTATGCTAATCGCTAGGCCACCAATGCTTGACAGATTACTCATAATTGGTCATCTTTTTCTTACCTCATCTTTTTTTACCTATTAACTACTTTTCAAATAAATTATATTGAATCGTAACATCGCTAAAGTAATACAATTTTAAACAGAAAATTTGAGGACTTTGAGCCATAAATTTTAAGCTCATTCTGATTAACTGTCCATATGTTTTTCAAACAGATATTAGTAATATCAAAAATCTCACCAACAAATATAAATCAAAAACATTAACAAACTTTCTTATCTTTATTCTTATTGCACAACTTTCACATCTATAAATTAACCAAAAATGTTATAACATGAACAATTTAAATATTTTATAAAAATATGGACATATATATATATCTTAAAAATATTTTTCAGGATTTTTATTGCTTTTCTGACCAGTAAAACTCATAATGAATATTTTGATGCTAAGTGATCATTTATGAAAAAATTATCAAAGAAAAAAATCTCTTAATAATTTCAATGCTTTCATTATTAGTTTTAAATTTTGTGCTGTCTCTTATTATTGTAATTATTTATTATACCATCATTTTAATTAAAAATATAATTTTAGTAATGAGTCTCTTTGGATTGTTTTTATTTTCAGTTGTTAAAATGGACCGTCAATACAGATTATGCTGTCAATGATTGTTTTTCCACCCACCAATCCACATTTATCTTTATCAAGTCTTATTTCTTATATTATAAAAATGATATGCACCTCTAATGCATAGGATGTTTACATGAAATTGTGCCAATGCATTCTCCACTGTAGCAACAATCTGTTTTATTAAACTTGTTTATGGTGTAGCTTCTTATAACAGTTTCTCACAACAATTATGATTTATTCTGGAATATAATTTTGTTTAAGAATATTTCAAAATTGATAAAGATCAACTGTATCAAATGCCTTAAGTTAATCAAAAAACTATTCTCAGAAAACTCATACTTTTTCTAATTATAACAGTTTATATTAGAAATGATGTCTTTTGTTTTAGATCATTTCTGAAATTATCTGAACTTTATCTTTTTTCAGTCTTGGTTCTAATCTGAATTACTTTCTGCATAATCTTATCAATTGATGAGTGCTGGTTTAGCATGAATTATTTATCTTTTCAACATGTGTGTGATCAACTGTATTAGCTGTATGAGATAGCATGGATGGTTTAAGATTATTTGAAAGTCTGAGTTCAAACCCCCTATATATTACATATAGATGTGCAGGCATGAAAAAGCCTGTACTGTAGAAAAAATTCATATTTCGAAATATATACTGTATTATAGTTTTTATACTCTGTTAGGATTTTAACAGGGGAGGGGGAGTGTATGGAGGGAGGAAATATGCATAGATTTATTTTAAAAATTTGTACAAAATGCATGTTACCATGCATGGGTTAGCACAATTGTGGGGACTCAAATTCCATAGATCATGACTAATATTTCCAATGCCTGAAATTTTTTATGAATCCCCCCTCCCCCATGACCAACAAAACCATTTGATGATTTTAACTTGTATACCAAAAATTTATGTTAAATTTTATAAAAACATGCAGTAAATTTAAATTTATGATATATTAATATGAAATGAGGATAGCAATTAATGACAAACTAACTATAAGGGTAAACAAATGCAATTATAATGTCTGAATACTAAATTACTTAAACAGTATTCAGATTTTTTTTTTTATTATGCGTACGTAATTAATATTTACTGAGGCTATCATCTCGAGAATATGCGTTTAAAGATGCGATAGTAGGGACCTCTACAGGTGTTCGTACTAACTATTTAAACTAACTAATGCTTAATTCTTAATACATTTTGTGAAATAGTCTGTATGTGATATGTTCAAAAAAAGGTGAATTAAAAATTTGTTAATTTTTGTTTCGTAAAACTATTTTAGTATTTGACTTTGATATTGTTTTTTTTATAAAATGATGCATTTCAATAAAGCATATAAAAAGATTCTCGGTTTATTATTATATTAAAATAATTAGTGTATGAAGAGGAAACAGAAGCAAAAAAAAACTAAACGATAAGTAGTGACTTTTTAAATATACCCGTCTTGATAATGTGTTTTATTTTTAAATTTGACCAGATTTTCTGGTCACTGATAACCGCTATTCTTTTTTATTTAAGAAAAAAAAAAGAAGAAGCAGTCTAAATGATTAATGATACCTAAAAAATCATTATAAGAAATAATATTATACACATAAAAAGAAAACCTTAAGATTATAATTTAATATTCAAAAATGAAAAATTTTAAAAGAAAACGTTCAAAGTGTAATTAGTGTGAGGCCCTGTGCGGTTTAAAAACGTGCTAGAATGTAAGACTTTGGAATGTGGTGATTTAGAATTTGATTCCAGTACTGGTATTTCCAGCACTGAATTTCTTATGAACTCTAGAGCAATAATATGTCAAAGACATAATTTCAATGATAGTGCTTCAGTCTAATTGTTCCATGATCTGATTTCAAATTCAGATCAAGGAAACTGAAGTGTAAGTTTTTTTTAGATAACTACTTATTGACAAACCAGATAACTACCCATTATTAACCAGTAAATGGGTATCAATTTATTATTAGACAGGCAATAAACAATGGTGAAAACTTTTCAAAGCATTACATACTAGCAATTGGAAAATCGAATGATAATATCATTTTCTTCGTTAATTCTTTACTTCTTACTATCATTCCATATCGCCCATAGAACACATTTTTTGGATATCTTAATACAGTCCTTAATTTACAACTGTTTGATGATAAAATAGCAGACAATCATGTGCATATGCATGTACACACATATATATATATATATATATTCTATTACTAATGATTTTAATGGACATATAAATGATATATTTTATTAATTACTCTTTCTTATTGCATTGCCTAATGTATACCATATAATACTAAATCATCAATGCACTTTATTACTGTTACACAATGCTTTATTTACCACCCTCTTTTACAGTTTACAGTTTTAGGAGATATAAGAGTAAGAAGATTGCTGGGGCAATCAAAATTGTAAACTGTAAAAGAGGTTGGCATGTTCATTTCATGATATAGATTTATATTCTTAATGTTACAGTTGATCAGTCATGATAAAATATATACCATATAATACTAAATCATTCATGCACTTTTCTACTGTTACACAATGCTTTATTTACCATCATCTTTTACAGTTTACAGTTTCGATTACCCCAGCAATCTTCTTCAGAACTCTTATATCTCCTAATTGTAAACTGTAAAAGAGGGTGGTAAAATAAAGCATTGTGTAACAATAGTAAAGTGCATGGATGATTTAGTATTATCTGGTATATGTTTTATTATGACTGATCAACTGTAATATTAGGAATATAAATCTATATCAGGAAACAAACATGTCAGAATAAATTATTAGAATAATGTACTCTTGTAATGTATTCATAGGTGTTTGTTCCATAAAATAAATACATATTATCCATCACAGAAAATGTTCTATAATAGATAGTAGTCAGCAATATAACAAATATGGATTACCAAAAAACAAATTAAATAAGCATTTCCTTCTTAATAGAAGAATTATAGTTTGTTTGATACATGCATTTTTAGAGCAACTTTCTATGATTAGAATAAGATATATAAAAAAAAGAGAAAATATTCCAACCAGGAGATAGATTCACTTATTATTTTATTAAGTACTTCACATCAGCTCCAATAACCGTAGTTTTAGTTTGTATAAGTTTATATTATTAATTAATGTTCAAAATACATATCAATTTGGTATAGAATAAAATCAAAAATATAATAGCTGGTATTTGCAAATTTTACTATTGCTTCAAATTAATTCATTTTAATTAAATTATTATGATTCTACGTATAGTATTATATTATAATTGAATTCTTTTTTAAAGCTCAAATCTTTTTAGATTTGCGTTCACATGCTGTTATACATATATGCACATATAAATATTATATTATTGCATAGTTTATATCAGCCTGTGAATGAAAAATTCAACTTTTTTTTTAAAAAAGAAAAACTGATAATTGTTAATGATCCAGGTCAGGAATCTACAAACTGATGCTTGCAGGCCAAATATGGCTGGCTCTTTTATCCCACTCCCGTGGCTCTTTTTATTATGATAAACATAAATGCATTTTTATTTCCTCTTGATTTTGTAAATAAATATTTTGAAAACTCTAGAAGAGGAAAATTGTACTCTTCTTGAATACACTCTTATTATAGAATAGCAATTATTGTATATGATGAATATTTAAATATTAGAAATTTGTGAATAAGTCAAGATGTCAAAGTCATTGGTTCTTATGCATAATTCCTTTGCTGTCTTCACTGGAAGCCTGCCAGGCATGTTTTGGTTAATTATCCATTTTCAGGCATATCAAAGTATTTGTTTGTTTGTTTTCTCAAAATTATTTTATCGAACATTTGTAACTTATTGAATTTAAAAAATATTAAGAAATCGAATATAAATTCATGTTAACTTCAAAAAATAATATTTTTTTTATAAATGCCATTCATAACATTTAAGGAATATTTTTTTTAGTATATTATAATGTAAAACCACTAAACATCTCAGATCCGAGGCTACTCACTGATGATGGCTACAAGCCAGAAACTAGTATGGGATATTGGAGGAGTAGGCACTAGATAGGGATTTTATGCACAAGCCTTCTGGCATCCATTGATTGCTCTTGTTGGCACAAGATGGCACTACTGCATGGAGAGTTTTGCTTTGCTTTGTTTAATATTATAATGTACAAACAGTTAACATGTTGCAAACATTGTTGCGATTTTTTTTGTGATCACAGTAAGAAGTTTTGTTCAAGTTGTTGGTTAATTGTTTTTCCTAACATTTACAAATATGATAAAAATTTGGGAATCTATCAATGACAGAAAATGCAGTGAAGTATTTTTAAAATTACAGAATAATGCTGCATGAAAAGTATGTGCCAATTGGCATGATATGAAATTTTTCATGTGAAAGGAGATAATGGCCATGTAATCTCAAAGCATCTTCAAAGCAAATTTTTTCAACATGTTTTTTATTTTGTTTATTACAGTTATATTTAATTTTATTTAATTATAGTCTTGTGGAATTTTGCATAATTTATTGTGTTTTATAATCATCTTTAAAAAAATCAACAAAATATTTAAATAATCATGTTAAAAAGAAGAGCAGCCATATTATTTAAAACATGACATCCCCAAAAATGGATTGTTAATAAAAAATGTCCGGCAAGCTTCCAGAAAAGTGAGTGAAGGAATTATACATAAGTATTAAGTAATTTTTTGTTTTTATTTATTTAATTTTAGAGAATTTCTATTTTTCTTAGGATACGTACAGATTTGATTACGTTCTATTACTAAAATAAATATTCAAATATATCCATAACCATTCAGAAATTTATATTTGTCATGAACATTTTTTCTTTCTTATGGTTCTTTATGGGGAGAGAGGAAGAAATACTTATTTCCATGTTGCTCTTTAATGGGGCAGGGGTTTAAACCAAATGGCTCTTTACATTAAAAAGTTTGCCGACCCTTAGTCTTAATAATTAAGACAACAATCAGAACAAAATAAATATGGAAAACAAACTTTTTTTTAAATATATAATACCATATTAAAATAAATGGTAGAAAATGATTTGACTTTCTCTTATTATTGAATTTCTTTTTTGAAAACCAAACCTTATTATTATTTTATTAGAAATTTAAGTTTTAAAAATATTCAATGTTTAACCACTGTAATAAAATAGAATATGGTTTATAGGATATATTTATTATTAACTTTAAAATAATATATTTTTATATAATATTCAGAAATAAATATATGTTTATTCTTTGTTTCTTTATAGGTAAGTCAAGCTTTTCAAGAGATATTGTTTTACTTTTAATTTCTACATTGACCATGTGAGTATATTCAACACTGTTTTCTTTAATGAAGGCTAATTGTCTTTTGTTATTTATATTTTATTGTTATATGTAACACATTATCAACTTAGTTTTAAAAGTAGATATAAATAGTATAAATTACACATATACATATATACACCCAATAGGATGTATAGGGTTAATATATATTAGTACAAAACATAATAAATTGAGAAAAATATATACATTTTAATAATTCTACTCACTAAAAATCGAAGTTTGAGAAAAACTATTGCCAAATCTAACCGTGCCAAATTTAATACAGGATTATCTATTACTGCAGATGTTTTATATCAATAAATAATATCATTTTTATTAGTATCCTAGCTTATTGAAAAAGGGGTCTCAAAAATTTTGAAAAAATATTGGTACTTGTCAGTTTTCAAGTAAACCAAGATGGCAGATAGCAGTCATAGTTTTGATAAATCTACAGTTTTTGAGCCCCCAAAAATGTTTCCAAAAAAATTCTAGCTAGGTAATGTAGTATTCAATAATTACAGTTTATTTTTTATTACTGTTATTTTTTTTTAAAAAAAGAAATCATTGTGGAAAAATTAATTACAATATTTAAAGTTTATTTTCTTTTTTTTTTGGCTTGGCTTAACCTATAAATGGAAAAAAATATATAAATACAATGTTTACACTTTAGTTCTGTTGGCTACATGCAATCGTATCATGGTCATTAACACATACTTTTTGAGAGACAGGATCCCATATCTTTAAAAATAGTCTACTGTCTCATGTTCTGTGACAAGAAAGTTCCAAATTTTTATTATTATGACAATTTGCCAAAAAAAATGCTGACAAAAGGAAACAAACTGAAGTGAACCAAAGTATGGCAATGTTAATTATGAGTGTCTTGTGACTTCCCATATTATAATATAAGTATCAACATTTAATCCTTTTTTTTTAAATTTAACAATCGATTTATTTATTTTCTTTTAATTTAACAACTAACATATTTAGATTTTATGCCCTTGAAACTGTATATTTATCAAAAATACAGTCCGCCATCTTGGTTTACTTGAAAACTCACAAGTACTAAAATATTTTCTAAAATAGAAGTGTGAAGAAATAGGAAAACGCATTTGAAGTCTTAAAAATAATATCTGTATATATTTTAGTTCTTTCAAAAATTAAGTTCATCTGCACAATAATGAAATTTTGTGAATATGTTCAGAAACTTGTAAATTTTGACAATTTGTTTTGACCCCTTACTAAAACATGTAATGCCACCCATTATTTTAGACATCCTTATGCAAGTGACCAAATAAAAGACTACATCTGTTTACTTACATACTGAGCAAGTTATGTAATGAATTTCTTTGATGTTTTGCTTTTTTCTTATGCTGCTTGACTTATAAGAAATCTTACATGCCTACATGTATATATATATTATAACGAACCGCTTTGCCCGCTGAAGGGTCGTATTAGTAAATTCATAAAAAGGGCTATGGTTAACTTGAGATTTAACCTTATATAAATACATTTTCCCCTATCTGCATGATCCCCGGGCATATTTATGGATAGCGTGTTCACTTCCAAGCGCCAAACCTATTTGCGATGCACAAATAAGAATTACACCGCGGGAGTCTATAGATGCAGAATATACCCCGATAGCGACTCGATAGATATTTACTATCGCTTTACTTTTCCCTGTAATGTAAGGGGGGGGTTGTTAATTAGCCTAGCTCATCTCAGGGGTGGTGGTCATTAGACCGTGGACGGGAACTGTGGATTCCGACACTACTTTCTTTTAACTGAAGGTGGATGGATATACATAACCAAATTTCTGTCTATCTAAAAAAATAAACGATTATAGAAATCCAATCTTATCGATTAGATTTTCTCTGCGCAAACGGGGAATTCCCGTTTAATTTCAGATGAGTGCGCTCGCTACCCCACCCTAAATTCCTCCATACCGGTTGTTCAAGGTAGAGTATACGTTTTATATTAATTACGAAATCTTTAGCTCTATAACTA
This sequence comes from Epiperipatus broadwayi, assembly GCA_028023455.1. Taxonomy (NCBI): domain Eukaryota; kingdom Metazoa; phylum Onychophora; class Udeonychophora; order Euonychophora; family Peripatidae; genus Epiperipatus; species Epiperipatus broadwayi. The sequence continues at coordinate 1,647,177 of JAQFVV010006370.1, read as the reverse complement.
TGAATCTTATTAAAATAATATAAATAAAAAAAAAAAAAAAAGAAAAGATTCACAAGTATTCATAACACTAAAACAATTTATTATAAAATAAGAAGGTTAGGATTTATTTAATCAACCCGCCATTATTCATAACTCGTGCTTCATAGAATGTCAAGCATACACACACATACGTACAGATTAAGCATTCTATTCTTTGGATCTTTATAGGCAACACAACATATTATTAATGTTCTTTTATTAAATTGCTTCCCTGGACTTTGTAATTTGAAAGTTTTATTGAAACATGTTTTAAATATAGAGAATTCAATTTATTTCAAAGTTCCGATGGATGACGCAATCCGTTTAAGACTCGGATTGTGTTTTAATAGCAAATCAATAAGCAAATAATATAGTTCACGTTACCTTAACATTCCCGGGAATTTAGGCATTTCAAAGGCATATGTTTTACGATGTCACTGGCTTTAAAACTGGACGATCTCATAGTTAGTTTTCCCCGTAGCTATCATTGTTCCTTGCCGTCGATGACCGGAATTCAGCGTTCTTTAACTATCTTCTTTGCAGCACCTTCGGGATCGTAGGGCAGGCCTTCATCGCCTGTCAAGTGAAGGGTTTTTACCCCACTCGATGCATGATACGTTTTTTTGTTCTCTTTAGCTCTCTGGACCCGTGGAAGAAGAAAAATATCCCCTGGCTGTTTCCTTTTATATCCCCTCTCTTCTCGTCCTTTTCACGTCCCTTTCCGTGATTCCATCCCTCGAAATTCCCCGGTTGCGTCACCCAACCGGACTATGACTACGTCATCGCGGTCGCCATTGTACTAAAACCTGCGTTTGTATTTTAGAAAGATCTCATTTTGCTTTAACTGGCCATCTACTTGAAATATATCAATCATGCACATATATATACTCGCATGCCACAAACACTCCAATAAAGCACGAGCCATACGAAGTTTTTCCCCCCTTTTAAAATTAAACAAATAACAACTAGCTACAAATAAATATACGAATAACATACTGTTAATATTGAATTATTCCCACCACCATTTAATATTAGTATTTACAATTATTAATAACTTTATTAGTTAATAGTGTTAGTAATATCTATATCCATTTATCTTGTAACTTTTGGCGGACCATTGGCTTTCCTCAGTCCGCACCTTGTTACAATATATATATATATATCACTTAGATTTTTTAGCTTTCAAATTATAATACAAACAAAAGTTGCTATGTATTCTAGTGAGATCTGTAGAAAGTTTGAATGAACAGTGGTTATTGAATGGCAGTGCATTTAAATACTTATCCTAAAATTCTGGCTTTTCCATGCTTGAATCCCAAGTCCTTGTTGATAAAGACTTTAACCAAAACCTAGTTTAGGAGTAAAGTTTTAAATGCTCAATTATCTGATAATAAGTAATTAATTAAATATAGATGACATAAAAGCAGAAAGCTAATTTTATTTATATTATATGTATGTACATAAAAGTAATAATACATGGTTTCCAAAAAATAATACACTAAATTAATGTTCATGTAAATACCAAAGAAATATTTTATTAACAATACCTTGATTGTAAAATATTAGGCTCATATATTCATATTTGTAATTACTATAATAACAATTAAAGTTTAAAAAATTTATAAAATAATATTTTGTATAAACATTTTAAATTCATATAAATTTTATTGTTTGGGCAATATATTAACGTAAGTTTAGCATCTTGCCTCTTTTACACTTTTATAAATTATCAACTATTATTTAAATATTTAAAAAGTGTTTTTTTTATATATATTTTGAATATAAACAAATAATAATTTATGATTTAATATAAATAAAAATAATTACCAGATGATGTGATAAAATCTTCCATTAAAAAAAGCATTGTCAAACTTTCCAAATTTTAATGCTCAAATCATTATTTTTAGATACCAAAAGGAAGATAGTTTTCTGCTAGTCATTAGATGCTGTATATAATAACAAATTAAATGGTGAATAATAGAAATACATTTAATTTCATTCTTGCAAGTTATTGGTGTATGAAAGGTATAACAGAAAAAAATCTTCTTTTGTTGGCTCATAATTGTAATAGTCTTAACTCAATGATTATAATTATTCATTTTTCACAGAATATTGATACTTTGGTCACTTTAAATTTTTCATCATTCTCTTGCAGATAT